>JAEMWC010000305.1:220000-247500 GCA_016490735.1 Pachyseris speciosa | reverse complement strand
TGAGCTGTATTTTAGAGGAATATATGTTGATAGGGGTCTAAAGAAATAGACTCCAACACAAGCTAAACACAATGCGTCCGATGTAAGAAAGACAGACTTCCCTCTATTCTTTTGTTTAGCGCTAAGTTAGGGATACAATACTGTTTTTTGCAAGCCCGAGTTTAGGCTAATTGTAGCCTCTTGTTTCGCTTGCATCCCTTCGAATGCACTTTCTGAGCTTTGATTATTACTAGCGCATTATGTTTATGCATGTATTTACCGTCAACGTGCGTCAGCGAGGTCAAGGCGGTTTACATTCTCCGAAACAATAGCAAGGCCATGAATTTTACATTGGTCTCCAATACGATGAGAATACGCAGTAAAAAAGGAATTATGAAACATGAGACCACAACTGCATGTTTAGAATGGATCTCTAGAAGTGTGCCATTGCTAACGGAGCATTAAGATGGCGTAAAATGCTATTTTAGAGGCTTGGAATTCCAGTCACATTCAACACACTCGTTTCCCAAATTTTTTAACGATTCATCAAAATATTGGATACATCTAAACATCGTTAATGTTTACGGAACCAGATAAGGCCCAAAGCAAATTAAAATTACCAAATGCTAGCAACAGGTATCGAAAGTGAAGCACAAGGAAATGACAATTTATGAATTATCGCATATTAGTCCTGTGAAATAAAGATTCAGTTCAATGCAGCGCAGTTTATCAAAGATGGCCATTTTATAATCGGCGCAAAATAACTGTAGATGATGAAGATAACAGAGGATATGAAATATATGAAAACTTCAAATAATTCAACTACGGAATATAGATTAAAATGAACTATAGATTTACTATAGATTAAAATGTATACTTTCTGTTCGTAGGGGGGCACAATACACAATAGAAGTTAGAAAAAGAAATGCTTGTGATCGCATTAGTGACCCCACGCCAGGAGCCCATCCCTACACGTCTATCACAAAGCATTTTCATATGATTACCAAAATTGTAGTCCACTCATGAAATAGTTTCGAATTTTTTTCGCTGCCTATTTTCCAGTGGGAATGAATGTATATGCACTGTTGTCCGTCTGTGCTTTTTTTCTGTAACGTCTAAGGAAAGGAAACCACACCGAGATACCTCACTGACCTCACGCGCTATCAATTTCTGAATTTGGAGGAACGCACAACACTGATAAATACCATTCGCACTATACGAACTACTGTTTAGTTCTTTCGAAAACATAGAGGGCGAAGCCGTGTTAAGAAAATCTATTTGTGATAAGTAAATAAGTCTCCGGTTTTTCTTAACCATACTAACTATGCCTCAACCGCGCATCCGGTATAGCAACGACTTCGCTGGTGTCTTAATCGCGTCATGATCACCAAGCGAGGCGAGCAAGTTATCGCGGCTTCAAAGGATAGGACAAGTTGAAAAACATTGAGACAGATTTCTCTGTTGGCTGCAAAGAAACAAGGAAATGGTTCGCGCACTGTTTCTGAAGGATTGCCATCTCAATTTTTGCCTTATGTTTGTGTGGTAGATAATATCCGCAGCGTAATCAGTCTAGGGCGGAAATGTGAGTGAACCTTGAAAGCAGAGCGTGATTCACGGCATCAATTTGAAAGTATCTGGAGAGGATTAACTCTTTCCCTTTGAAAAATTCAGTGAAATGTTTACCTTGAGGATGCTAAGATATGATATGCACCCACAATCATTGTCAATCACCTTGTTTGTGCATTAGTTAAGATTAACCAATGCAAAGACTGGGAGAGTATCCCGGGATGCAAAAAGTCCGCACATTAACACTGTTAAAGTATATGAACGCGATGTTGAGACCAAGCTGAATGTACTTTAAAGCGCAGCAGTTTTGTGCCACATGCACGAAACCAGATTATGTCTTAAATTAGAGATGAAAGAGCGTGAGAAGTCAGCAATTTGAAATAAAGCCGCCATTGAACTAAATCAGTTTGATACCAAGTGACGCGCGAACCCATTCGCGTACATAGTTCATAACCTTGATATTTATTAGTGGACCTACGTGACCATGTATGAAACGTATCTCACATTCTAAGACATTGCTCTGGAGAACCGAGTAGTAACCGGTTTTATGCGCTAGAAGCCAAGAATAATCTCGCAACAACTGCGAAGTGTAATGGATGGCGGAAGGCGGGAACTTTGTTTTTCGGAGAAGTGAATATATGAATTAGTATATGAATTGAAAATAACTTTCACTTACCTTTTAAATAGAAAAAGAGAGCGATGTTCAGATTCATTGTCCAGCTGCACTCTTCTGGCCCAGAACGCCGTTTCACACCGGCGATAGCGTAAATATTTTGATTTCAGGGGATCCAGAAAGAATGTGTCAGAGTTCAACCAATCAAATTTCATTGCAATGACGTATAGCACAAATACGTATAATCTGATATGGAAGGAAGGCGGAAGTGTCTGTCTTAGAGACCGAAAAATGATAACGACCTGAAAGGGTTAAGACGTGGAGCGTGTGAGGGTTGGACGTGAGTTTGTTAGCTCCGTGTTATATGCTGAAATATGCTGAAATTCTAGGCTTTTTCTGAGTTCTCGGCGTCCTACAGAAGTTAGAAACTTTCCTGCTGTCCCGGGCTATCTTATGTGGTAAATTGTTTTCTTTTATTTTTTCTTTTGACTCGAGAACCTCGCATTTAGTTGCACATAAAATGGCGGCCTCGGCAGGTGCGAGAGCTAAATTATCTTCAACTTCAACAGTTGATGAGGATGCCGTGGCTTTTGCTAAGCGAGTCGATGCTTATATGGCGAATAGCACGTTATTTAAAGATACTATTTCAGGAGCAGTGGAGGCCGCTGTTGGTTCCATTCGCATGGAGGTCGAGGATTTGAAAGAGGAGGTGGTCAAGTTAAAGTCTTTGCTGGACACGGTAACCCAGAAGGCAATTGACAATGAGCAGTACAGCCGTAGAAATAATATTCGAATTTTTGGGATACCCGAAGTTCAGGGTGAGGATTGTTATGAGATTATTCTTAATTTGTGTCAGGGGAAACTTAACATTGTGTGCACTAGAGAAGAGCTGGATCGGGTTCACCGTGTAGGCAAGCAAAACACTGCCGGCGAAGCGGGACCTCGAGCTATTATTGCCAAGTTGAGAGGCCATTCAACCAAGATGAAACTTATGAAGAGTCGCAAGAACCTCGTGGAGGAGAAGATCTATATTAACGAAGATCTTACGCGCGAGAATCTCAGGTTATTAAAGCAATGCCGTAAATCCTGTGGGGAAAGCTCGAAAGTCTACTCAATTGATGGATAGATTATAGTTCGTAGTGCAGACGATAAGATTTACCGCATCAAAAGTAAGAAGGACTTGCTAAAATTTGGCCTAGTTGATACCCTGGACCAGGAAGATGAGTGAGAAGAGTGCTGATGACTGGACGCTGGGGCTTTGAGCATTTTATTTCATCTCATTTTATGTTTTTGTTTTTCGCTATGTGTTTTGTTGTTATGCAGCAACAGGTGGGCAGTTTATTATATTTATCGTTAATATCAAATGGGGGTTAGTTTGAATATCTATAGGGCAGCCATCGGGCTCTATAATTCTGTTATAATCTCAAATCTTAATATAAGGATAAGTTTTTTACCGGCGTGTAGCCTTCTATTTTGTTTTCATGTTGCAGTGCTGCTTGCTATTTTTTTTTTTAATGTGCTCGAACATTGAATTAAATCCTGGACCGAATCGCTCAATTGCTCTGAAAGTTGGGCATTTAAATGCGCGTAGTATCAATATTTCTCGCTCGGATTCTAGTATTGTGAATAAGTTCGAGGAGATCACTTCAGTTATTTTCCGCGAAAATTTCCATATTTTTGCCATTACTGAAACATGGTTGAAAGAATCTATTTCTAATGAGCTTTATAATCTTCCTGGTTATTATCCTTTGTTTCGTTTGGACCGCTCTGATAATCGGCGTGCAGGGGGTATTGCCTTATATGTCGCTTCTGAATTTGCTCCAAAGAGGCGTTTTGATCTTGAAAACAGCGACTTTGAGCTACTCTGGGTTGTGGTGAAAGTTAAATCAGTAAAGCTGCTTTGTGGCGTATGTTATAGACCGGAGTACTCTCACAATTATTTGAATATTAGTTTTTTGAACAATCTACAAGCGTGTTTCGATCAAATCGGTCTTGAACCCAATACATTTGTTGTTTTATTGGGTGATTTTAATGGCCATTACGACCCGGGAAATCCTTCAGCGTGCAGTGATTTTTGCTCCTTGCTTTATCGTTGGTTGGAATGTAATAATCTTTCTCAGATAATTAGCGAATCAACTAGAATAACAGAATCTGGTGAGACTATCCTTGATTTGATAATTACTAATTCGCCGGGTTTCTTTGTTAACTCGGGAACTTTCAGCCCGCCTGCTAATTGCGATCATTGTTTTATTTTTGGGAAACTTGACATTTCTTTATAGAAGCGCAAATGTTTTACACGCAAAGTCTGGAATTTTGCGAATGTCGATGTTGAGACCTTGAATTCGTGTCTGAGTAATTGTGATTGAGAAATTATTTTAGAAAAATCATTTTGATGTTGATGCCGTATTTGAGGACTGGTTTTCTTTATTCTATACCACAATCGTAAAGTATGTTACTTGTAAGTTGGTCATGATTCGGCCGAATGATAAACCGTGGATGAATAGCGATGTGCGCAGAGCAATTAGGTCAATTAGGAAACGCGACAGACTTCTTAAAGCTTACTGCAAAAATAGATCACTTTTGTCTTGGGATAGGTACAGACGTCAATGCAATTTTACTACTTCGTTACTTAAATTTAATAAATCGAGATATTATTCCGACCTCAATACAAAGTTATCTGATCCTAATATTGGCTCCAAGAAATGATGAGGCCTCATTAAGTCTATTTATGGTCAGAAAATGATGACTTCGATCCCATCTTTAATTGAAGGTCGCGATGTTATTTCTGATGCGAGAGATAAGGCAAATTTACTCAATGAATACTTCGCAAGTCAAAGTACTGTTGATGATAGCTCTGCTGCTCTGCCTGATGATGCTAATTTTTATCAAACTGCGGAAATATTATCCTATATTACTACTTCTGAAAGAGAAATTCGAGATTTATTTTTGACTCTTGATGAAGGCAAAGCTTGTGGACCTGACGGCATCGGCAATCGAATTATAAAAATGTGCACGGATGGTTTTGCTCGCGCTTTTTCATTGTTCAGCAATCTTTCTCTTCAGCGCGGGGTTTTCCCTGCACAGTGGAAGCTGGCCAATGTTATTCCTTTATTTAAAAAAGACGATCGCCAGTGTAAATCGAACTATCGCCCAGTTTCCCTGCTTAATTCATTATCTAAGGTTCTAGAAAAGGTCGTTTTTATTAGGCTTTATAATTTTCTTCTGAGTATTG
Source organism: Pachyseris speciosa (assembly GCA_016490735.1). Taxonomy (NCBI): domain Eukaryota; kingdom Metazoa; phylum Cnidaria; class Anthozoa; order Scleractinia; family Pachyseridae; genus Pachyseris; species Pachyseris speciosa. The sequence continues at coordinate 242,110 of JAEMWC010000305.1, read as the reverse complement.
GTTTTCTAAATCCGTTACAGTCTGGCTTTAGGCCAGGCGATTCTACTGTCAATCAATTGCTCTATATAGTTCACAAAACGTATGAAGCACTCGAGCATGGCAAAGAGCTTAGAATGATCTACCTCGATATTAGTAAAGCTTTCGATCGTGTATGGCATGATGGTTTGCTTTTCAAACTTAAGTCAATTGGCGTCAGAGATCCCTTGTTAGCCTGGTTCAAAAGTTATTTATCCGATCGTAAGCAACGTGTAATCATCGGTGGCCAGTCTTCTGAATGGACAAGTGTAAAAGCTGGGGTGCCTCAAGGCGCTGTGCTTGGTCCTCTTCTTTTTTTAATTTAGATTAATGATATAACCCAAAATATTAAATCTGATTGTTTACTTTATGCTGACGACACCTTTCTTTTCGATGTTGTGGAAGACCCAGCTCTTTCTTTTTCTAAACTTTCGGATAATTTGAATTTAATTAAAGAGTGGGCTTTGAAATGGCTTGTTACAATCAATCCTTCCAAGACGAAATGTATGACTTTTTCTTCGAAACGCAATAAGCCTTCTCATCCGGTTCTTCTTTTTGATGGAACTCCTATCGAGGAGGTTTACCAGCATAAACATTTAGGTGTCGCACTAACTAATAATCTCTCTTGGAAGCCCCATGTGCTTCAAATTTATGAGAAAGCTTGTAAGAGGCTCAATATGCTAAAAGGGATCCGGTTTAAAGTCGATAGGCAAACCCTCTGCAGGCTATATAAGTCTTTAGTCCGACCTGTAATGGAGTATGCAGACGTTATCTGGAGCGGTTGTACTGTTACTGAGAGTGATCTTCTCGAGCATGTGCAATACGAAGCGGCCAAAGTGGTTACTGGTGCTATAAAAGGAACTAGCAGGCAATGCCTGCTTGAGGAACTAGGTTGGGAAAGTATGAAAACTAGGAGAATTATTCATAGAATAATTTTATTTTATAAGATTGTAAATAATTATTGTCCAGCTTTCCTTTTTGATTTGCTACCGTCTCAGGTTTTTCAAAGAACACATTATTCCTTGCGTTCCTCTATTAATATTTCAGTTTTTGCTACTCGCACTGAACGTTTTAGAAATTCTTTTTTCCCATCCGCTATTGCTTTATGGAATCAACTCAATACAGAAATACGAAATACAGAGTCAATAGGGTCTTTTAAAAAAGAATTGAAAATTTATTTCAATATAGTGCCTTATAATATCCTGTTTGACTTTTCAATAGATAGATATTCCTCAGTATTACATACTCGCCTGCGGCTTGATGCATGTGCACTTAATTATTATCTGTTTAGAATAGGTAAAAAAGTTTCTCCAGCCTGTCTTTGTGGAGCCGATTATGAGACTGTTAAACACTATTTGATTAAATGCCCGTTTTATGCTGCCTTAAGATCTCATCTGCTCACCTGTGCTGCAACTCTTTTTGCCGAAAGGTGGTCAAATATTTCCGATTCAATGTTATTGAATAGTTTTTTAAATGGTTCATCTCTTTTGACATTAGATAAGAACAAGGAATTGTTTTTTCATGTGCAAAGATTTATTACTGATAGTAAGCGTTTCAAGAAAGGCGATTAACACTTTTGACCTCTTTTCATCATTTTCGTAATTGTCTGGCCCTTATGCATTCTTTATTAATGTAAAATTTATTTAGAAGTGAGCCCCCTAGATGAGCAAAGTTTATGCTCTTGGGGCGAACTTCTTTAAATAAATATGTTTAAATAATAAAAAAAGTAAAACAAAGTAAAAAAAAGTAAAAAAAGGGTAAGCTGGAAAATCAGGAATCCGGAATTTCCACGGAATTCCGGCGGAGTTGTCTCAATTTTTTTTCCTTAACTCAAAGTGGTTGAAGATACTCCGAAAATACTCCGAAGATTTTCCGATGACTGTACGAACTCAGAATATACTCCGAAGATCATCCCGGGATTGCCGAAGTCAGCCGAAGATCCTTAAAGTATATTTTCAGTTCGTACAGTCATTGAAAAATCTTCGGAGTATATTAGGAGTGTCTTCAATCACTTTGAGCTAAAAAACAAATCCAGAAAATTCTGCCGAAATTACGCCGGAGTTCCGTGGAAATTCCGGATTCCGGATCCTCCAGCTTACCGACCTGAAAGCACCTGAAACCGCAAATATCAGCAGATAAGTAGTAAAGTAACAAGGTATCGCATCCCTTTTTATGGCATTATTTGACCGTTCAAGAGATGCGTAAGGCTTTCAAAAAAGGTGACCAGTAAATAGAACAGCAGGCATCGACATAGATATGCACTGAAGAAATGTGGCCCAGGAAGACTCAATAAATTTGCACTAGATTTGATAGTTGACTTCCAACTATAAATCAGAGACTTGTGTAAATGTAATTAAATTTTTATCTGTGTGGTTATTTGTGACCCTCCATGGGATTTGATTCTAAAGGTGATTTGTGGTGATGATGTCACCATAGCAACATACTTGTTACCAGATCTCTACCTTTCCAAAGGATAAAATCAGAGTTTACCTCCCAAAGAAGTGCTATTTGCTCTTGATGTTCATTCAAGGGTGCGAGCGAATATGGACATTACAAGCACAAGTATAAGAAAGTCTGTTAGACTCTGGCATTTCTCATTTGGGGAGGTAGAGGTCTGGTACCAAGTATGTTGCTATAGTGACATACACATCAACCCTGCAAAATTTCAACCCTGTAGACTTAGTATTTGCACAGATATCCCCTATTTTGTGATTTTATTTCATTTTGTGTCCACCTTGTGACGTCACAAGTCCTCTAATTTGCATAAATCAAAATCTTGAATAACTCTGCAACCAACTCTGCTATCACAATAAAGTAAACGCTGTTCTTCATCATTTTGAAAGTTCTTTCCAACAAACTAATGAAAAAATTCGTTTCATGTGCAGTTTAAGGGGCTGTCGCTATCTGCTGAAGATATGGCCGATGAAGTATCCCCTGCTTCTTGCAAGTGTTTCAGGGTAACGGCGTCGCGGCAACCCAGAATGGCATTAATTTTATCATATAAAATAGACTTACGCAAGTTACCACCGGTCTGATTTCTGTTCCGTTCTTTTTTTTTTCTTTGTAGGAATCAATTAAGTATTTTATTTTTCGTAAACACTTGTCCACCGTCTTGTTTGTTTCGAACTTGTTATTGATCGCCTCGGCAATTTCTCGCCAAGCATTTCTTGAATCTTTGCTGTTGATCATATCCTGCTTGTCTGCCCATAACTGTACCAAGTAGCGCTGTTGCTCGTTTGTCCACTTGTCGTGTTTCGTGGCTGTGGACTGGCTGGGCTGACTGGGGGACTGACTAGCAAGTTGATAGGCTTCTCCGAGTGAACTGGGCGACGGATAGCTGTTTGAGCAGGCGGGATCAAATGGATATAAAGAACCGAACGTCGCCTGGCTTAAATTAACTTCTTGGTGTCCAAGAGAAATCCTTGGGTCTGGATTCATTGCTCTAAATGGCATATAAAAGACACGGGAGCTTGAATGTGGCCACGAGGCAGACGAGGGATCCATCTTCCTAGAAGGTTGCCGCCAAATCCTGGGCAAATTGATTTTTTCGCGTGTTTCATTTACCTTTGGCGTTATGATTGACAACTTAAAAGCTTTTTTGATGTTTTGTGACATTTTGGCGAGGTCCAGAGCTTGGCAATTTCAAGTGGCGGTATCTTTGAACATTTGGTGCATTCCGGTCATTTTTGAAAATGTCGGACAAATCGGTCGCATGAGCAAAACCTATATGATGACAGATTTTTTTGTTAAGGTGGCCGAACACAGTTTCAGCGCGGTCTGTTGTTTATTTTATAGCAGCAACAAAAATTTCGAATGATTGTGCTAAGTAGTCATCTTTATCAATTCCTCCTCATTTGACACTCCAATCCTCATTTTGCTTATTGCTGCACTATTCACCACAGCATTGCTGCACTATTCACCACAACTTATTCCTAAAGTAAAAGAACTAAACATACATTTCGCGGACAGTCTTGCTTTGATTCGAACTGAAGCCAATCCAAGAAAAATGTCGAGCGTTGCAAACAGAGGACGGTCTGTTTGTGAAGACCAATAAAGCAGCTGCCTACAAAGTCTTAGAAGGATTTTCCAGGCCACGATCCTTTAGAAGACGTGAAAGCACTCAGCAAAATTATACTCGACTCTCGTCTTGGCGCCAACGCTTTCGAAATTATAGACAAAAGCAAAACAACGACGATGGAATTTACCCTGATTTACCCTGACTCGACTGCATGTAGTTATGCCCCTCAACATACCCTTTCAAGGAAAATTGTCTAATTCTTCTGACACTGGTGTAATGAAAAAGGGATTAGCGAAGACACTCGCTGACTCTGGCACCGCCTACCACCACTTTGGACTACTCTTTGAAAAACATGGCAAACAAGGCCTTCTTGCCATTCTTGCAAATCCAGGAACAACATTAGTCGTCTCATCTGCTCGTCGTTTAGTACGTGGTACTGACCCAGTTGTACTCCACCGAATTCTCAACCATTTTGACAGAGGGTAACAATAACAAAGGGAGAAAACCGCGCATTCTCTGATTGTTTGTTGTTGTTTTTCGCATGAGAGGAACCTCGAGGAACCCAGCTGAATGCTACTCATGCGCAGTTGATCGAAAAATTGAGACTGAGTGCTTTTGCGGCTTTGCCAGAAGCATGCCGATTTCTAACGATCTAGTCGTTAGAATTTCAAGAAATTTGGCAAAAAAAAAATACTTCAGAAACCAAGTGAGTTATCTATCTCAAAAAGTTTGAAATTTAACACAGGGGATTTCAAATAATACAGAACATGGAGTGAAAACGATAAACAGCGAATTACGAAAACTGTGTCTGTCAAAATTTTATTAGAACAATTTTGAAAGAAGGGATTTTATTTGAATTCGTTGTTGGCAAATGATGGCAAAAATCTAACGACTGAATTTTTTTAAATAAACAAAAGCAATCTTTTAAGCCTTGTTTTTAATCGGTCCCGTTGCCATGGCAACGACACACACCATAGCCAAAATGCAACAAAAAAACCCCTTCATTGGTTGATCTTGACTCTAGCGAAAAATGGGCGCCCGAGCGTAAATAGGTGAAAAATAATGGTGAATTAGGCATAGGTACTTGAAAATAAAGTTCGGCCACCTTAAACAAACATTTTTTTAGTCTAGTGCGACCCGGCCCTTATTACATGCTGGTGCATTTATTTATATTTTTCAGTCTAGCCTCATGCTAAACACTTAATTAAATCGCTTCTTCTCTCGCCTTGCCTGATATTGTTTTCTGGACTCGCTAGAGGAAATCATAAGCTCGACGGAAAAAATTCAATCATTGTCAAAAACAAAATGTCCGTAATTTAATTATGAATGATTATTTTCGATCTCGTGCTCTTAGCCACGATTTACATATGCATGCCCTGTGACTTGACATGTCGCATAAAGTAAAAAGCCTTCAGCCAATTTATTGAGCGTAAAAAAATTGCTGAAACCCATCTGTTGATTACTTAAATAATAGCGACGGATATTTTTTGCAGAGTTCATTTTGGAGACTGGATAGTACGATCGCGAACGACTGGCGTTTCAATACCGCTTCATGAACGCCGCTTAATGAAACGTTTCTCTTGCTGTCAGAGCTGCATTTCTTACGGGCACTGCCACAAATAAATTTAGTATGAAAAGTCAAGATAAAGAATGGCTCTATAAAAATAAGATCTTTTTTATATTATAAACCAGAATTTAGAAAGTAGAGAGTGCAACAGATCGGCTGAATGTCAACCATTATTCATAAATTCGAGTTGTTCAGTTGAAGCACTAATCCCTGCTTGTTACCCGGCTTTAAAGATCCTTGGCACTATAAAATTTAATTTCACCGGATGCCAAGAGGCATAATTGCAAAATCCGAGTGATCGTTTGCAGGGAGGCCAAGCATGTGCTTGTGCACATACAACATGTTTGCACGTACGCAAGAAAACCGAAAGCTTTATTGCGCCTATAAGCAAATTTAATGTTGATTTGAATACACTCTTGGCTAGAAGAACTTTTCGTCTTTGTCAGTTATTCATAACTGCGATCGGTACGCCGGAAGCGAAGATGTGTTTTGTGTCAACATGAACTGAATATTTGCATATGTCTCAGAGGAGCTCCCCTGCATATGTCTGATATGTAGGTGTAATGAGATACCCCAGTGGTTTCAAGATCGACGGTTACTTGATAGGCAACCGCAGCTTGTAAATTAATTTCGCTTGCATCCCTTCGAATGCACTTTCTGAGCTTTGATTATTACTAGTACATTATGTTTATGCATGTATTTACCGTCAACGTGCGTCAGCGAGGTCAAGGCGGTTTACATTCTCCGAAACAATAGCAAGGCCATGAATTTTTCATTGGTCTCCAATACGATGAGAATACGCAGTAAAAAAAGAATTATGAAACCTGAGACCACAACTGCATGTTTAGAATGGATCTCTAGAAGTGTGCCATTGCTAACGGAGCATTAAGATGGCGTAAAATGCTATTTTAGAGGCTTGGAATTCCAGTCACATTCAACACACTCGTTTCCCAAATTTTTTAACGATTCATCAAAATATTGGATACATCTAAACATCGTTAATGTTTACGGAACCAGATAAGGCCCAAAGCAAATTAAAATTACCAAATGCTAGCAACAGGTATCGAAAGTGAAGCACAAGGAAATGACAATTTATGAATTTTCGCATATTAGTCCTGTGAAATAAAGATTCAGTTCAATGCAGCGCAGTTTATCAAAGATGGCCATTTTATAATCGGCGCAAAATAACTGTAGATGATGAAGATAACAGAGGATATGAAATATATGAAAACTTCAAATAATTCAACTACGGAATATAGATTTTTAACGAATCATCAAAATATTGGATACATCTAAACATCGTTAATGTTTACGGAACCAGATAAAGCCCAAAGCAAATTAAAATTACCAAATGCTAGCAACAGGTATCGAAAGTGAAGCACAAGGAAATGACAATTTATGAATTATCGCATATTAGTCCTGTGAAATAAAGATTCAGTTCAATGCAGCGCAGTTTATCAAAGATGGCCATTTTATAATCGGCGCAAAATAACTGTAGATGATGAAGATAACAGAGGATATGAAATATATGAAAACTTCAAATAATTCAACTACGGAATATAGATTTTTAACGAATCATCAAAATATTGGATACATCTAAACATCTTTAATGTTTACGGAACCAGATAAGGCCCAAAGCAAATTAAAATTACAAAATGCTAGCAACAGGTATCGAAAGTGAAGCACAAGGAAATAACAATTTATGAATTTTCGCATATTAGTCCTGTGAAATAAAGATTCAGTTCAATGCAGCGCAGTTTATCAAAGATGGCCATTTTATAATCGGCGCAAAATAACTGTAGATGATGAAGATAACAGAGGATATGAAATATATGAAAACTTCAAATAATTCAACTACGGAATATAGATTAAAATGAACTATAGATTTACTATAGATTAAAATGTATACTTTCTGTTCGTAGGGGGCACAATACACAGTAGAAGTTAGAAAAAGAAATGCTTGTTATCGCATTAGTGACCCCACGCCAGGAGCCCATCCCCACACGTCTATCACAAAGCATTTTCATATGATTACCAAAATTGTAGTCCACTCATGAAATAGTTTCGAATTTTTTCGCTGCCTATTATCCAGTGGGAATGAATGTATATGCACTGTTGTCCGTCTGTGCTTTTTTTCTGTAACGTCTAAGGAAAGGAAACCACACCGAGAAACCTCACTGACCTCACGCGCTATCAATTTCTGAATTTGGAGGAACGCACAACACTGATAAATACCATTCGCACTATACGAACTACTGTTTAGTTCTTTCGAAAACATAGAGGGCGAAGCCGTGTTAAAAAAATCTATTTGTGATAAGTAAATAAGTCTCCGGTTTTTCTTAACCATACTAACTATGCCTCAACCGCGCATCCGGTGTAGCAACGACTTCGCTGGTGTCTTAATCGCGTCATGATCACTAAGCGAGGCAAGCGAGTTATCGCGGCTTCAAAGGATAGGACGAGTTGAAAAACATTGAGACAGATTTCTCTGTTGGCTGCAAAGAAACAAGGAAATGGTTCGCGCACTGTTTCTGAAGGATTGCCATCTCAATTTTAGCCTTGTGTTTCTGTGGCAGCGTAATCAGTCTAGGGCGGAAAAGTGAGTGAGCCTTGAAAGCAGCGGCATCAATTTGAAAGTATCTGGAGAGAATTAACTCTTTCCCTTTGAAAAATTCAGTGAAATGTTTACCTTGAGGATGCTAAGATATGATATGCACCCACAATCATTGTCAATCAGCCTGTTTGTGCATCAGTTAAGATTGACCACAAGCAAAGACTGGGAGAGTATCCCGGGATGCAAAAAGTCCGCAGATTAACATTGTTAACAAGCTGAATGTACTTTAAAGCGCAGCAGTTTTGTGCCACATGCACGAAACCAGATTATGTCTTAAATTAGAGATGAAAGAGCGTGAGAAGTCAGCAATTTGAAATATAGCCGCCATTAGACTAAATCAGTTTGATACCAAGTGACGCGCGATTCCATTAGTGTTCATAGTTCATAACCTTGATATTTATTAGTGGACCTACGTGACAATGTATGAAACGTATCTCACATTCTAAGACATTGCTCTGGAGAACCGAGTAGTAACCGGTTTTATGCGCTAGAAGCCAAGAATAATCACGCAACAACTTCGAAGTGTAATGGATGGCGGAAGGCGGGAACTTTGTTTTTCGGAGAAGTGAATATATGAATTCGTATATGAATTGAAAATAACTTTCACTTACCTTTTAAATAGAAAAAGAGAGCGATGTTCAGATTCATTGTCCAGCTGCACTCTTCTGGCCCAGAACGTTTCACACCGGCGATAGCGTAACTATCGTGATTTCAGGGGATCCAGAAAGAATGTGTCAGAGTTCAACCAATCAAATTTCATTGCAATGACGTATAGCACAAATACGTATAATCTGATATGGAAGGAAGGCGGAAGTGTCTGTCTTAGAGACCGGAAAATGATAACGACCTGAAAGGGTAAGCTGGAAAATCAGGAATCCGGAATTTCCACGGAATTCCGGCGGAGTTGTCTGGATTTTTTTTGTTAACTCAAAGTGGTTAAAGATACTCCGAAAATACTCCGAAGATTTTCCGATGACTGTACGAACTCAGAATATACTCTGAAGATCATCTCGGGATTGCCGAAGTCAGCCGAAGATCCTTAAAGTATATTTTCAGTTCGTACAGTCATTGAAAAATCTTTGGAGTATATTCGGAGTGTCTTCAATCACTTCGAGTTAAAAAAAATCCCAGAAAATTCTGCCGAAATTACGCCGGAGTTCCGTGGAAATTCCGGATTCCGGATCCTCCAGCTTACCGACCTGAAAGCACCTGAAGCCGCAAATATCGGCAGATAAGTAGTAAAGTAACAAGGTATCGCATCCCTTTTTATGGCATTATTTGACCGTTCAAGAGATGCGTAAGGCTTTCAAAAAAGGTGACCAGTAAATAGAACAGCAGGCATCGACATAGATATGCACTGAAGAAATGTGGCCCAGGAAGACTCAATAAATTTGCACTAGATTTGATAGTTGACTTCCAACTATAAATCAGAGACTCGTGTAAATGTAATTAAATTTTTATCTGTGTGGTTATTTGTGACCCTCCATGGGATTTTGATTCTAAAGGTGATTTGTGGTGATGATGTCACCATAGCAACATACTCGTTACCAGATCTCTACCTTTCCAAAGGATAAAATCAGAGTTTACCTCCCAAAGAAGTGCTATTTGCTCTTGATGTTCATTCAAGGGTGCGAGCGAATATGGACATTACAAGCACAAGTATAAGAAAGTCTGTTAGACTCTGGCATTTCTCATTTGGGGAGGTAGAGGTCTGGTACCAAGTATGTTGCTATAGTGACATACACATCAACCCTGCAAAATTTCAACCCTGTAGACTTAGTATTTGCACAGATATCCCCTATTTTGTGATTTTATTTCATTTTGTGTCCACCTTGTGACGTCACAAGTCCTCTAATTTGCATAAATCAAAATCTTGAATAACTCTGCAACCAACTCTGCTATCACAATAAAGTAAACGCTGTTCTTCATCATTTTGAAAGTTCTTTCCAACAAACTAATGAAAAAATTCGTTTCATGTGCAGTTTAAGGGGCTGTCGCTATCTGCTGAAGATATGGCCGATGAAGTATCCCCTGCTTCTTGCAAGTGTTTCAGGGTAACGGCGTCGCGGCAACCCAGAATGGCATTAATTTTATCATATAAAATAGACTTACGCAAGTTACCACCGGTCTGATTTCTGTTCCGTTCTTTTTTTTTTCTTTGTAGGAATCAATTAAGTATTTTATTTTTCGTAAACACTTGTCCACCGTCTTGTTTGTTTCGAACTTGTTATTGATCGCCTCGGCAATTTCTCGCCAAGCATTTCTTGAATCTTTGCTGTTGATCATATCCTGCTTGTCTGCCCATAACTGTACCAAGTAGCGCTGTTGCTCGTTTGTCCACTTGTCGTGTTTCGTGGCTGTGGACTGGCTGGGCTGACTGGGGGACTGACTAGCAAGTTGATAGGCTTCTCCGAGTGAACTGGGCGACGGATAGCTGTTTGAGCAGGCGGGATCAAATGGATATAAAGAACCGAACGTCGGCTGCCTAAAATTAACTTCTTGGTGTCCAAGAGAAATCCTTGAGTCTGGATTCATTGCTCTAAATAGCATCTAAAAGACACGGGAGCTTGAATGTGGCCACAAGGCAGACGAGGGATCCATCTTCCTACAAAGTTGCCGCCAAATCCGGGGCAAATTGATTTTTCCGCGTGTTTCATTTACTTTTTGCGGTATGATTGACAACTTAAAACTTTTTTGATGTTTTGTGACATTTTGGCAAGGTCCAGAGCTTGGCGATTTCAAGTGGCGGTATCTTTCATGCATTCCGGTCATTTTTGAAATGTCCGACAAATCGGTCGCACAAGCAAAACCTATATGATGACAGATTTATTTGTTAAACAAACAACTTTTTACTCTAGTGCGACCCAGCCCTTATCACATGCTTGTGCATTTATTTATATTTTTCAGTGTCACCTTATGCTAAACACTTAATTAAATCGCTTTTTCTCTCGCCTTGCCTGATATTGTTACTTGATAGGCAACCGCAGCTTGTAAATTAATTTCGCTTGCATCCCTTCGAATGCACTTTCTGAGCTTTGATTATTGCTAGTACATTATGTTTATGCATGTATTAACCGTCAACGTGCGTCACCGAGGTCAAGGCGGCTTACATTCTCCAAAACAATAGCAAGGCCATGAATTTTACATTGGTCTCCAAAACGGTGAGAATACGCAGTAAAAAAGAATTATGGAGCTTGAGACCACAACTGCGTATTTCTAGAAGTGTGCCATTGCTGACGGAGCACAAAAATGGCGTAAAATGACAATTTAAGAATTGTCGCATATTAGTCCTGTGAAATAAAGATTCAGTTCAATGCAGCGCAGATCATCGAAGATGGCCATTTTATAAGCGGCGCGAAATAACTGTAGATAATGAAGATGAAGATAACAGAGGATAGGGAATATATAAAATCATCAAATAATGCAACTACGAAATATAGATTAAAATAAACTAAAGATTAACTATAGATTAAAATGTATACTTTCTGTTCGTAGGGGGCACAATACACAGTGGAAGTTAGAAAAAGAAATGCTTGTGATTGCATTAGTGACCCCACACCAGCAGCCCATCCCCACACGTCTATCACAAAGCATATTCATATGATTACCAAAATTGTAGTCCACTCATGAAATTGTTTCGAATTTTTTCGTTGCCTGTTTCCAGTGGGAATGAATATATATGCACTGTTGTCCGTCGGTACTTTTTTTCTGTAACGTCTAAGGAAAGGAAACCACACCGAGATACCTCACTTACCTCACGCGCTATCAATTTCTGAATTTGGAAGAATGCAAAACACTGATAAATACCATTCGCACTATACGAACTACTGTTTAGTTCTTTCGACAACATAGAGGGCGAAGCCGTGTCAAGAAAATCTATTTGTGATAAGTAAATAAGTCTCCGGTTTTTCTTAACCATACTAACTATGCCTCAACCGCGCATATAGCAACGACTTCGCTGGTGTCTTAATCGCGTCATGATCACCAAGCGAGGCAAGCGAGTTATCGCGGGTTCAAAGTATAGGACAAGTTGAAAAACATTGAGATAGATTTCTCTGTTGGCCGCAAAGAAACAAGGAAATGGTTCATGCACTCTTTCTGAAGGATTGCCGTCTCAATTTTTGCCTTGTGTATGTGTGGTAGATAATATCCGCAGCGTAATCAGTCTAGGGCGGAAAAGTGAGTGAACCTTGAAAGCAGAGCATGATTCACGGCATCAATTTGAAAGTATCTGGAGAGAATTAACTCTTTCCCTTTGAAAAATTCAGTGAAATGTTTACCTTGAGGATGCTAAGATATGATATGCACCCACAATCATTGTTAGTCAGCCTGTTTGTGCATCAGTTAAGGTTGACCACAAGCAAAGACTGGGAGAGCATCCCGGGATACAAAGTGTCCGCAGCTGCAGCCGAAGAGATTAACGCTGTTCAAGTATATGAACTCGATGTTGAGAGCAAGCTGAAAGTACTTTAAAGCGCAGCAGTTTTGTGCCACATGCACGAAACCAGATTATGTCTTATTAGAGATGAAAGAGCGTGAGAAGTCAGCAATTTGAAATATAGCCGCCATTGGACTAAATCAGTTTGATCCAAAGTGACGCGCGAACCTATCAGCGTACATAGTTTATAACCTTGATATTTCTTAGTGGACCTACGTGACGATGTATGAAAAGTATCTCACATTCTAAGACATGCTCTGGAGAACCGATTAGTAACCGGTTTTATGCGCTAGAAGCCAAGAATAATCACGCAACAACTGCGAAGTGTAATGGATGACGGAAGGCTTCGATTTTCGGAGAAGTGAATATATGAATTAGTATATGAATTGAAAATAACTTTCACTTACCTTTTAAATAGAAAAAGAGAGCGATGTTCAGATTCATTGTTCAGCTGCTCTCTTCTGGCCCAGAACGTTTCACACCGGCGATAGTGTAAATATCGTGATTTCAGGGGAAATCTTTAGAAAGAAAGAATGTGTCAGAGTTCAACCAATCAAATTTCAATGCAATGACGTATAGCACAAATACGTATAATCTGATATGGAAGGAAGGCGGAAGTGTCTGTCTTAGAGACCGGAAAATGCTTACGACCTGTAAGGATAAGCTGGAAAATCAGGAATCCGAACTCAGAATATACTCTGAAGATCATCCGGGGATTGCCGAAGTAAGCCGAAGAGCCCTGAAGTATATTCTTCGGAGTATATTCCGAGTGTCTTCAATCACTTTGAGTTAAAAACAAATCCAGAAAATTTTGCCGGAATTCCGCCGGAATTCCGTGGAAATTCCGGATTCCGGATCCTCCAGCTTACCGACCTGAAAGCACCTGAAACCGCAAATATCGGCAGATAAATACTAAAATAACAAGGTATCGCATCCCTTTTTATGGCATTATTTGACCGTTCAAGAGATGCGTAAAGCTTTCAAAAAAGGTGATCAGTTGTAAATAGAACAGCAGGCGTCGCCATAGATATGCACTGAAGAAATGTTTCTCAGGACGGCTCACTAAATTTGCACTAAATTTGATAGTTGACCTCCAACTATAAATCAGGGACTCGTGTAAATGTAATTAAATTTTTATCTATGTGGTTGTGACCATCCATGGGATTTTGATTCTAAAGGTGAAAGGACGCTCACAACCCGCAATCACAGCACGCGAAGTGTGCCCTAAGTCACGGGTATGCGCATATTTCATTTCTAGAACAAAGACGGACACACTTGCTTTGTTTAGTGAAGCATAGTTAGTAGAGGAGACTGGTTATGAAAGCCGGCAAAGGTGCCAAACAGGCTCTGCACGTCACGTCACAATGACCCTGTACACAGTAAAACAATATGGTGGTAGATACGGACGCGCTTTTTATATTCGGTGATGATTTGGAAGCAATTTTAGATTCATTGGAGGAAGATGAAGGTGTACAAGAAGACTTTTCAGCTGCTGTGAGTAATGTCAGTGTAGAAAATTGGAATTTTGACTCGAATTGTCGATCGAACAAGCTAAAAAATCTACATGATCTTGCTTCGTTTCAAGCAACACACTGGGAATAATTTTGTCCATGTGTGTGTGTTGTGCATATTATTTGTGTATATTGTCAGTAAAAACAGCACGAAATGTGTAGTTTGCTAGAAAAAGGTTTGCCAAACCGTAGTTAGTAGAGGAAGCTACAATACATTAAGCTTATATCAACTGCGTTAAACATGAATGCTTGAGTCCAAACTATATGTCGCAATCCGACATTAGAGACTTTAAGCACCGAGAACGGCAACGGCAACGGCAACGGGAGCTCGCAAGGGAAAACCCCGGAGCCATACTACGCATGCTCAAAAGTCTGCGAGCTGACGTTTTGTTCACGGCCCCGACGTCAAAGTTGCTGAAGTGACGTTTTCAGAAAACGTGAGTAAATATTGTCTTTTTTCCTAGCTTTAAAAATGTATTTAACAAAGTTCAGGCTAGGATGGCAATTGTAGAAGAGCCTTTAACTAGGTCTGCGTATTGTTTTGACCCTTTAAGGTATTTTTGTGACTGTTTTTGGTCATAATTTGGCTACCACATCTCGGATATGACAGTGCGCTGTGTTTTAGTTTTCATATATATCCTTGAAATCTAATAGGTTTTAGGTTTTCCATCATTTACCATGTTTATTTGAGGAGTAATCACAGCGGAAATATGAGATAAACATGCCTGTCTTGTTTAGGGATTGCAGTTAGCAGATGTATAGATTTTGCGATTTTTTAACTTCCTATTTCTTAAATTCTCGATGTTGGTTTCGTTCGCAACACTTCCATGACCTTCTAGTCCTCAATCTCTCTTATCTCTCATCTTCTTCTCCATAGCGTATCTACTTTCTCTCTACCCCTCTCCGGCTCTTCTAATAAACTGCCTAGTAACAGCAGCGCTTTTCTTTGAGTGTTTTGTCTTGCTTGAGAGTTGATAGCGAGCTGAATGTTTTCTCCCTTGTTCAATGTGTATATAGTTCTTGTTAGGATTTCACGGGACTTGCCATTTCGTGGAAGACCGCCAAGGCAAAGATATCATGTAAGTACAGTGCTATGTTGAACTTTTATTTGCCCTTTCATAAACATATTTAATCTCCTGAGAATAAATTCTTTTTTTCCCAGCAACTATGCACTAACAGAAATCCCGCGCTTGTATAACTTAAGAGAATCGAAAATTGTGAACAAATTGCTTTTTTGATCATTCATCTCGAATAGTGAGTTCAAAAACAAACAAACAAACAAACAAAACACTTATTGATACTTCAACTGGACATTAATAATGTAATGAACAGCTTATCTGAAGAGCTTGTGAAATGAAATGTCAGACAACTTTAGACAACTGTTAAACTGATTTTCGTTTCACCACATTATTTAATTTTTGTTGGGTACTGATTTTATGTACAAGTTGGATTGTGCTCCAATAATTTCTTTTGCAAGCTGAGCCTTGTCATGCCAAAATTGGCTGTATGTGTGGTATTTTGTCCAATTTGTTTCAAGTAGTGGTGTACTTTACAAGCACATAAACATTGTGCATTAAAAATAATTACTGAAGTACTAAAACAGACAGACCTCTGCAAATGGCCCAATCTATATTTATAAGCTGGTGTCTTTTGTTTGATGGGGCTTGTTTAGTCTTTTGTTTGTCTGCACTTTCAGTTTTTACAATGTTCATGCTCAAGCCCAAATGTCCAAGCTCCTCTTACAATAATTATGTATTTCTTATTTTATTTTAAGGTCGACAAAGGACCATAAGCCCATTATGCGCTGGCTTCACCAGCATGACATCCTCTTAGCAAGAGAAGTAGTGTCCATTGACCCCTACCAGCACCCAAAAGGGAGCAGGGAAAGATTTGCTCTCTGGGAAAAAATTGCAGCTAACCTTGATGGCTTTCATCTCACCAACCAGATAAGTTTTACTGTCACTGGCAGGTCTGTCAGGGACAGGGTGAATCTCGTTCTGATTAGAAACTACAAAAAAAAGATCCAAGAGGAGAGAAAAGCAAGTGGGATTGAAGTACCTCCCCCAACAGAATTTGATCAACTGATGGAAGAAATTGTTGGCAGGGCAGGGGATGCAGAGAAAGAGCAGAAGGCAGGACATGATGAGAAGAAAGAAAAAGTGGACAGAGAGAGGAAAGTGGCAGAAGAGGTAAGGGCCCAGGCACTAGAAAGAGTTGGCCAGACACGCAAGCGTCAAGGTGTGGAGGCAAAAGAAGATAAGCCAGTTAAGAGGAGGTCTGGAGGAGAGACCATAGAATACCTCAAAGAGAGATCTCAACAACAAATGAGGCTGAGGGAGGAAGAGTTAAAGATTCAAAGGGAGGCTCAAGAGGCACACGCAAAGGCCCAACAAGCCTTCACAGCACAACTGCTGCAGCAGCAGCAACAACAACAAAATATGTTTGCCACTCTGCAAAAAGAGCAGCAACAGCAGTGGCAGCAGCAACAGCAAATGCAAGCATCCATCATGCTGCAACAACAACAACAATCACAAGCCATGATGGCAATCCTACAGGAACTTGTAAAAAATAAATGAACACTTTTATACCAAGAAAAGTCTGGTGATAAAATACTTTATACACTGAAATGTGTAGTTCCAGAAATTATTTATTTAACTGTAATTATATTTATAAGGCCATCCACATAAAATGTTTTGTTTCCCATCATGCAACCAACCCATTTTTGGGGAAAAAGAACAAGGAAGAAAATTACAGATAGTTTGTCTGACAAGCAAAATTTTAATTTTTAATCAACATATATGTAAAATTCAAAATTCATATGCTGTGTTCTATATGAAAAACATTTGATCAATACTTTATTTAATAATGGTAATAGGACTGAGTGGAGTCCAATTTGGTCTGTAATCATATAAATGATTTACAAAATTTGATTATCACGAAGTTCTGTTACCAATTAATCAAAACTATCACACAAACTAGCCAGCAGTTAAGCGTTAAACGGTTACACGTCATTATGAATTCTGAAAAACATTAAAGTAAACTCAGAAACTTGTCATCCAAGCTTTTCTTGGACTCAGATGCCTTCTGTCATATCTTTTGTTTGGGCAGACTGTCCAACTGGCCACTCTCACAAGAGAGAAGTTGATGGAAAGAAAGCATTTTTAGGGATGCCCTAAATGATATTTTACGTTTACCAAATACTTGTAACATTGGCATTTGCTGCTGAACAACCAATAAAGAAAATGATAGCAAAATGATGCCTTTTATCACAAGTGAGTTAATATTTCAGTCTTGTATCATTTAGCATAAATCATTTAACCCTTTTACATAAAAATATTGTAAGACAATTTTTTATGCAAAGAGGTAAACATTTCTAAATGTTGGCAAATGAGTGAGATAACACATGTACAATTTTTCACAAATTACCAGTACCTCAAAAAACACTATAATAAGTTGGCCTGTTGGTGAGACAATTTTTAAATGCTTTCTTCAAATCCTTGATACGGCTCAGACTCTACATCATGTACATTTGGATATTTGATGTTATACAATTAAGACATGCTACACATAGAGCTACACTTTTTTTCTAGTGTGTGATACCAGATTAAAATCCATACCTCCACCACAGAGAGAATTAGAAATTCCGAAAGGGACGAGGACCAGTTAGCTCAGTTGGTAGAGCAACAGACAGACACTCCATCCAAGTGGGCTTAACATTGATTTCAACTACCTTTGACTGCTTCAGTTTAAAGTCTCAAAGCTAGCATGTGCAAACTATCATTTCATTTCTTTTAAAAGTAATGGCACACGCAGATACATTATTTTTTCTGTTATGCATTTGCCACTGAGGAAGAGGCAGCAGCCTTGAAACGTCTGGCATTTAAAACTAATTTTAGCACATTATCAAAAAGTTCTAAAATGTTTATTTATGACATCTGTGCTACACAGTTTATCAAACTATTATCATAAGCAGAGCACCAGACTACTGTGCAGGTAGTCGCAGGTTCAAACCCTGGCTGGACCAAGACTCGGGGTCTTTAAATAACCAAGGGGAAAGTGCTGCCTTTGTACATCTGTGTTTGACATTCAAGTGTGGATTGGGTGGGTGGGTGAGATCAAATGAAGGGCTGGAAGCATATGTAGAATTTTAGGCCTTTTTGTTTTTTTGTTTTGCTTGGATTTGGCCAAATTTTTGCATGTGAACTGCATTAAGATTAAAAAACATTGTCCGATAGTTTTTTTACAATTTTTGTTTGTTTTCGAGAAATAACGATGTACAAAAAAAGCCACCTAAAATTCACCATAGTTCTATATGTTCTCTGCCCTTCAAATATGGACTGATAGCGGCTGCCAGAGGTGCCTTTACAGGCTGGCGTCCAATCTCATCCTAGAGAATTGTAAATCTCCATGAAACTATGTGATATGTGTGGTATACAAATCCATTACCATCACTTAAATTTGACTCAAGAAATAACCCTATTGGTGGAGGGCAGATAAATTTGTCTTATTTTGTAGGGGGTAAGGTTCCTGTTTTGCATAAAAATCATTACATTTTTCATTTGGAAATTCCAGAGGGGCAGGGATCCATTGGTTATCCCCTCCATGGTTGGGGTATGGATTTTTTATGAAATTACAGCATCAGTCATTGATATCACTAATAAGTATGGATACTTGCATTTATGTAAAAAAAATAATGTCAAGCAAAATAATCTTGCAGAGTGGGTGGTTCTAGCCCAAAAAACTGAGAGGTGGTGTTACCATAAAGGCAAGTTAAAGCATTTCTGAGAAGAGCTGAGACAATGTAGGTCTTGCCAACAGTAGAAAGACCAATCTTCTGGTTTTTTTTAAAGTCAATGAACTTGAAATAATTGATGATGTCTCCAAAGATCCATTCGACTGATGACCTCAGGTAACTCATGCACTGATTGAACTGTTCCATCTGTGGGGTCAGAGGACACACTGTATTGCGGAAGGGGCCTTGCAGGTGTATGCGGAGTGGGTAGGCTGGGTCTCCATACAGGCAGAGTGGGCGTGCTACTGGTGGCGGGGAAAAGGCATACAGCTCAAGGTCATGCAAGAGGCCAGAATCTCGAAGCATGTAAGCATCATGGCGTTTTCCCTCTAAGGAAAAACACTGTGTTAAAATGAGAATGTTAAATTTGTACTAATGTTATTTACTTAATTTCCCTGGTCTTCCTCCCTCGCACTGGGGCTGGTCATTGTTGTTGTTTGAAGGATGGATGGAGCTTTGTATTGGATAAATCAGTAGATAATATGTACTTATTGACTCAGTGGGAGGGTCAGACAGGAAAATATTTGGCTTGAGGTCATAGCATACGGACCAAGCGCATATCAAGTGGCCTCTTTAGACTCTTCATGCACCTAGAAGATGAAGTTTTTTTTACAAAAAAACAAATTTACACAGAAAGATTAGATGCGACAAAATCCTCTAAATTTGTATCACTTGGGCTGTGCTTAATAGGGCCGTATGGCTTTTTCCAGCCCTGCTTGCACTAAGGCATACGCCCCTTGTTCGGGGATATTCTCAATAGTTTCACAATGAAAGTGGCAGGGCGGTACAGGTCATATTACAATTAAAATTATTTGAAACTTTATTAGTTCCTAAGGACTAACACTTTGAGCAAATGGGATGAGGGAATGCCAAATATGTACCAAAAACAAAGTGATGGGGGACTATAATAATAGCAGATACATCATCTACTGTGAGGCATGGGTAGACCAAGGGAGTAAAGAATACTCAAATGGCAAACCACAAAAAAAATATTGGGCAAATTTTGAAATAAGAATCAGAATTCGACTGAGGTTTCTATTTCGTAGTACGATGATTATTTTAAAACTTAGGGTCACTAGCTTGCGTGACCAATACCTTCAGATGACAAACTGTGTACAAAAGGTGCCTAATTAATTTATACTCCTCACCTACTGGACCAAACATGTTTCCTATCATTCCATTGGGAAGTGCCACAGACTGGAACTTTATACTGTGGACTCGCTTGTGGCCGTTGTACACGATTTCCTGGTGTTGGCTCGGTCGGCAAATAGGCCTAACAGTTCCGTCTATGAATCCGAAACAGTGGTCTAGTGGAGAGCCTTTCGCCGATATGGCTGTCGTGTACTCCTCAAGAGCGTTCGCATTCAGCAACTGCTGATTCCACTGTAGAAGCCTGTGTCTGTGGGTCTCGTAAATGAAATCAACCAGATGATTATTAATAAGACAAAGGACTGGCACAGCTCTCGCAAACCTTGGTATCAAATCCAAATATCTGCATGGATAGGCCAAGCGTTTTAATACGATGCAGAGGGCTTCAACTCCGTCACAGACGCTTCTTTGGTAGCAAGTTATGCTTTCAGGAATTTGCAAGGCCTCTGCTAGTAGAGGTATATCCCGCTTGTGGAATCTAAATTCCGACACGCACTCATCATCCTCCAGCAAATCAAGGTCGAAGCTCTCGTAGTTTTTGTACGGCAGGTCTAAGTTGTCAGATTTGTTGACGTCGAACAGCAAGAGAAACTCTTCGTCATCGATATCTCCATCAAAGTTGCTCAGCAGAAGTTGTTGTCTTGATTCTTTGAGCGAAGACATTGATTTTTATCGATAAAAATGGAAACGTTTAACCAGAAAACAAGAACAGTGAGGAAACCTGAAAGCTGACGTTGCCGTTTTTGTTGCTTAATTTGTTTACATCGTCACGCAACGTCACTTTCCCTCCCCAGTCCGCACGCGGGTTTCACGTTGCCGTTGCCGTTTTCGTTCTCGGTGCTTAAACTCTCTATTACCTATCGCAAAACCTCGAGCGATCTTGTCTTCGGCCATCGCTCAAGACCCTTCAGCTTTCTCTTGTCTTTTAAGCATCCATCCTTGCTTTAGCTTATTGCAGCTTTTCGTTTACCTTTCGTTTAAAGGCACAGACACGAGATATGAGTGAAGTTAGTACGCTCAGCCACCTTTTGTTTTCCTTAACCGTGTCTGATTACACACTTAGTGTGCGAACTGTAGCATTTTTCGCGTGCGACAGCGATAAGACACGCTAGAAACTAGGGGGAAATGAAATGAGACAAAAATGGTTGTGCGTTATAAATAACAGTAACAATCTGACAACTACCGTTCTAACTGATAGCAGAGAATTAAAAAATAAGCTCACGTTATCGGCTACTTGCATAGTATGGAAGGCGGTGAAAAAAATTGATTATTTTATCTCCTTGCTTTATCGTTGGTTGGAATGTAATAATCTTTCTCAGATAATTAGCGAATCAATTAGAATAACAGAATCTGGTGAGACTATCCTTGATTTGATAATTACTAATTCGCCGGGTTTCTTTGCTAACTCGGGAACTTTCAGCCCGCCTGCTAATTGCGATCATTGTTTTATTTTTGGGAAAATTGACATTTCTTTACAGAAGCGCAAATGTTTTACACGCAAAGTCTGGAATTTTGCGAATGTCGATGTTGAGACCTTGAATTCGTGTCTGAGTAATTGTGATTGAGAAATTATTTTAGAAAATCACTTTGATGTTGATGCCGTATTTGAGGACTGGTTTTCTTTATTCTATACCACAATCGTAAAGTATGTTACTTGTAAATTGGTCATGATAAACCGTGGATGAATAGCGATGTGCGCAGAGCAATTAGGAAACGCGACAGACTTCTTAAAGCTTACTGCAAAAATAGATCACTTTTGTCTTGGGATAGGTACAGACGTCAACGCAATTTTACTACTTCGTTACTTAAATTTAATAAATCGAGATATTATTCCGACCTCAATACAAAGTTATCTGATCCTAATATTGGCTCCAAGAAATGGTGGGGCCTCATTAAGCCTATTTATGGTCAGAATATGATGACTTCGATCCCATCTTTAATTGAAGGTCGCGATGTTATTTCTGATGCGAGAGATAAGGCAAATTTACTCAATGAATACTTCGCAA
>JAEMWC010000305.1:155000-215000 GCA_016490735.1 Pachyseris speciosa | reverse complement strand
TCCCGAAGATGAAAAAGTGTTCATGGGGTTTTATGACACGGTCAACTTAACAAAGAAGCACACCAAAAGATGGACAGCGCAAGGAGCATCATTTGTCGAAAGTTGGTTCTGAGAATAAACAGGTGGCTCAAGAAGTTGGACAAACTCAACCTCCCCGAGGAGTATGAGCCAGTTCTTTTTGTGCGCCACCTGTTGCAAAGGGAAGAATCCCCCTGGTTGTACATCAAGAACACAAAACTTAGTTACAACACTTTTTTCGATTTCGTTCTCAAAACTCTCAATCTTCTCAACCACCAGAAAGAAAGTTTATGGAGCGTTGGTTATTCGATGAAAAGTTTCGGGAAACAGTCAAGTAAAGCTCTGCTCCTTAAGACAAATGGATATCTTGGAGAGAGTCAACCAACTCCCACCCGAGTTGTGGGAGAAAATTTGTTGCTACCGTATCCAAAAACAATTGAAAGAAAGAGAGAAAATGGGTTGGCGGTGGGTGAATGAAGAACTGTTATCTCCCCTTTTTCACTTCATTTTTCCAATGGTTGGGGCTTTTGAATAATTGTACCTCTTATATAAATGAATCTCTTGGAAAGAGTCAACCAACTCCCACCAGAGTTGAGGGAAAAAATTCTCATGGAGACAATTGCAGCGAAAATAGAGTATAAAAAAGAGCAGGCTGGGTGAAGTACACGAAGAGCTCTTCCTTTTTTTCGATGGTGCACCCTTTTGTGAAATTGAAAACTGCTTCACCCTTGTCACCAGCTGTGGCAAATGCAGCTTTTGCCGGCGCAACGGCCGTTGTTGGGCCTGCTGGTTGAAAAACAGGGACCATGTGTTGTGTCAATGGTACGAGATGGAGGATATTGAACAAAAGTGGGTTATAGACAACGTGTACCCATGGTTGCCACATTTCTGCTCGCACTGTGTGGGATCGTGGTGCCCATTGCAAAAGATTTATTCCAACCCAAAACTATTAAGGAAGTGGTTGCGGAGGAATTCCAGCGAGTTGTCACTAAACTTTGAGAGCAGGGGTGAGATTAGATTCCCAGACCAAGTTTCTCTTTAACATTAATCGCGTTTCAAGCCAACGTGTGGCCCCATTGTCGTTTTCCCCGCGGAATCGCGTCAAGCGCTTTGACCATTTTTCAGTCAGCAACATGCTTGTACTTTCTTTCGTTCTCTCCGTACTTCTTTGCGCGAAAATCACAAAAGCTGTAGTCAACGTCGTGCTGCATTACCACAGCATCAGCGGACCCAGTTGGTTTCTGAAAGATTTCAAGTATCTCACCCGTCTTAGGATCAAAGCTCAGCTAATGGTTCAACGGGTTGTAAGGTCCGGTGTAGTGGTGGCCGGGGAGGGTCCACCCCTTTTTGGGCGGCGGCAATTTCCCAATCAGTTAATGAATATCAACTCCCGTTCCATAATAGTTTCTTAATGTTTTCTTGAAAACATCCGCGAAACCGCGATGTTGGGGAATGGCTTTTCCGAAAGCCTTCAAGCATTTTGAATCTGTCGCGAACTTGGGTACCAACACACCCTGTGAAATGAAACGGGGATCAAACAAATTCCCAATGCCGGCCCCGTATCCTTTCCATTTTATCCACGAGCCGTAGCTGCGGGTGCCTCCTTGTCTTTTGTAATCGGCGTATTGGCGTTTGTATTCGGCCACCATTGCCCGCCCTTCTTTTGCCGAAACTTCAGACCCTTCGAAAAGCTTGGGGTTGGAAACAACATCCCACAACTTTTTGAAATCGACGAAGGGAAAGGGAATGGGAAGCCCTCGCCCATCCAGGTCAGGCCTGTCGGTTTTGTAACGGATGTCTGGTCGTACCTTTGTGGAAAGTTGGTCCAACAGCTCACTGCCAACTTTTTCCAAAACTGGGGTTGCTTTGCGCAGCCCGAAATTGATTGCCTTTTTCTGAAGCCGCGGGTTACGCAGCGCCTCAGAAGCATAATAGCGGCCGGCCTCCACCCCTTTTTTCGCGAGGAAGGGCACCCCATGGAGCAAAGTGAAATCGAGCGCAGTGCCCGCAAGGTCAGACAAAACACCAGAGCCCTCTGCATGAGCGGGCCCCGTCAGTTTCCCGGAAGGAAGCGTGTTTTTGTTATTCCACAAACCGCACACTTCGCTTTCCCCATTTTTCGGCCGTTTTTAGTTGTGACAACCTTTTCAGACCCAGGCATGTTCGGGGTTTTTCGTCTGTCCCGCACGCAATACCAATCAGCCATTGGTTATATTCATGAAATAATTTTTCATAACTTCCTCGTTGTGGTGGACATCGTCGGAAAACATTTTTACAATGTCTTTGTAAGTTGTCCCCCTGTTGCGTTCATTGATGAAAAGCAGGCAGAAGTACCCACATCTCAAACTTCCGATCCACTGGATTTGGTTGTCATTGCGAAGAAAGATTTTGTGCCCCAACTTTCTCATTTCCTGTTCCCACTCATCTGGTGGAGACAGACCGAAGGACTCAAAATATTCCATGTCTTTTTCCAACACAAACCCAATGTGTTCCGAAGCTGCCGAAATCACCCAGGTTGATGATGCAGGGTGTATGGTGCAGAGGTTTGACCTCGTTGCGTGAAAAGATGCCCTTGAGGGGAATGCCGAGATATACACACCAATTCAGCAAGTCAAAGTTTGAAAGGGCCACGTCCTTAAACTTTATTTTTTTTCCCTCGCCCCTCCCAGTCTTCCCATCGCCCCCAAACAGGAGGAGGCCGCATTTGCATGCCACTTCCCGACGGTGCTTGTGGAAGGCGTGGGGCGAAACGTCTAGATCGTGGATGTGTTTGCATCCCCTTCCTCAACAGTTTTTGGACGAGGTTTATGGCAAGAGGAACGCCAATGGAGGCGAGCATTCCGAGGAACCGACCATATTGAGCGGCCCCACCGCAATGGGCCACACCCTGTCCGACAAGATATCGTTCGAGGGTCCTTTTCTGGGCGGGAGACAGCATCTGCACGAGTTTGTACAGCTGTACCTCTTGGGGGCCGAATCCACTTCCGAAAATCCTTTTCAAAGCCTTTTCCTCGCCAAAGCTGAGACCACCAATTCCCAAAGCTTTCGCTGTGGGAACGAGCAAAGCAGAGCAGATTGAGCGCCGTGGTAAAGAGGTTGCCACCGCGCGGGGCGATTTTGGACATCTGCGTTTTATTTATCGCCACATCTGCGCCACGGTCAGCACTGGCGGCCATTTTCAGGTGATTGATTTGCGTGGCGGTCAACAAAAGGTGGTCGCCCTTTCCAATCTGTCCCGGCTTGACACGAAGAGTCACAGCCACACTTTCTTTCGCCGCCTTCGCGAGGCTGCCTTTTTGATCAGCGGACAGCGCGAGCTTGAATGGGTGATACACAGTCGGCATCTTATATCAGAGAAGGCAAGTTCAAAAAATCAAACAAAAACCAACTCGTTGCCAACCTGTTTTATGACGACCTCTTCCTCATTCAGAACAGCTGCGCACAGGCGGTAATCGGCCGTGGCCGCTTGGTTCAAACTGAAGTGCAAAATCAGCTTCTTTTCATCCCCGGTCATGCTCTCCTTCATCGGCCGGAGGTCGAAATAGACGATGTGGTAAAGCGTTGAGTAGTTGGCCACGTTCAGCTGGGTCCCCGTGTTGACATCGTTTCGCCTGTAGCTGAAGTCAATCAGGTCGCGCCGTATCCGTATTTGGTCTTCCCCCATCGTACTCCAGCTCAGGATAAAAGGTCGAGCCGTACTGAAGGCGGCAAGTTGCGAGTTTTGCCCCACCATCGAGAGCGAAGGTGTGGAAGACAAAGGGATTGGCTGTGGCGACTCCCACGCTCGCCACCTTTTGAATGAAAACGAACACATGATTTGCGTTTTTTACCCCTGGGCTTATCAACCATTTCCCCCTGGCGTCCCGTCGGTCGATGCCGGGCACCAGCGTCTCCTTCATGTAGCGCCATTGGGAAGGTTTCAGAAAGTTTTCATTCACGATCTTTTGCCCCTCAGGCGCAAACATTAACTTCGGGACCCATAGCTCAAACAGCTTGACTACAATCCGGTGGTTTGCAGCATCTCAGCGTCACTCTGCAGCTGTATTTCGAACTGAAGCTTCATCGGGGGGAGGAGTTTGTCGGCCAACTCCTCGAAGAAGGCATAGCTGTTGAGAGGGATTATCGTTTTGACCGTCTTTTGGGGGTCTCCTTGCGAAAGAAGCGCACGCGCTCTGATCGCGAGATTGGTTGAGGCGGCGCTGTCACAGTCGTGTTTTCGTTGTCGAGATACCAAAACTCATCTTTCGCCACACTCCGCGCATAGTCGTCGGAGAACTTCAGCAGGTCTTTGATAAAAACGACTTTGTGAACGTCGTTGGCCTCGTACAGGGGCTTTCCGCGGATTTCACCTTCAAGTCCTTGATGAGAGAGACGGAGCCATTGACCAGCGCCGACGCCACATCGGCGGCCACGAAAGCCCCGTCGGCCTTCACCTGCAGCTCGTACTCCAACCGGAAATAAGCGTTGTATCAATCAAGAATGACGTCTCGGTCTTTTACATCGATGACCAACCCACCTTTGGTTTGCGTTTTCCCGTTTCCAGGCAGCCTGAGCGGGGTCTTCAGGTGGAATTGGAGGAAGTCTACCTTCTCAAGCAAGCGGGGCGCTTTGAACATCGCTGTATACAAAAAAAATTTTCGCAGTTGGTTGGCCAAAATTTGGCTGGGTTTCACCATTGAGTCCGAGGCAGGAGTCTGCCTTCGCGGAGCAGCCACCTTTCGTTTTGCCCCCTTGCGGCCGCCTTGTGTTGAGGCCTTTTTCAGCGCAGGCGCGGCCGCTTTGCTGGGTCGTTTGCCAATGGCCATGAGGGTGTCGCGGACCACACCCGTTCCTTTGTGTTTGACGCGGTATCGACCGGTGCGTGCATCCCAAAATTTCATCCACTCACCCGGTCGGTTCATGATATACAATTCAAGAGAAAATTTTACCATGTGGCCTCACTAATCATGAGATCCAAAGCCACGTCGGCGTCGTTGAGGTCAAGGATATTATCCCGCCCGTCGGTAACCCGAATTCTGATCGCGTCGATTCGTGATTTGTTGACGCGGTGGAACTTGGGGCGGAAGGGCTCTTTCGTGAAAGGGTAGCTGACCCCGAGGTTGGCCGTGGAGAAGGAGAACAACACATCACTCGGCACATCGTTTGCCCGCCGCGTGATCACATCACAGTGGAGAAATACCCAGTCGACGCTTCGCGTGATGTTTGGGATTTTGTCCCCTCTGAAGGTCGTGGTGCCAGAAAAAACCTTTTTGTTGAAACCAAGAAGTTCCCCGAAATCACCAAGACTCAAATCAAGATCATACCCCGTCGCCGCTTCTATCACAACCCTGGCTGTGGGGAAGTCGAAAAAGAGGCTGAAGATGTGTTTCTTGTCCGCCGCGGTGGGTTCGACGAACCCAGTTCGCCCCTGCAATTCCTGGTTGAGGTCTGTGTAATCATACATCCCATCGGGGATGGTCACAGTTTGCCAAGAGGAACTGCTTTTTCGCCACCTGAATTGATTGTTTCCATATTCTGCAGCGACATTATACCGGAGTAGCTCATGGTGATAAGACTGTGGAGTGCTGCTTCATAGTTTTGCTGGCTGTCGAGCAAGATAGGCGGGGCGAAAACGATCGTGAAGTCGTGTGACTCCTGGTTGGCCCCGTTCCGTTGCAGCCTCGCGAGGCTCGAGTCGAGCAGCAGGTGGAACATTTCACTGTATATAATCGTTGAAAATTTTGCGGGCCTGAAATTCGTTGATGGCGCCGAGCTGAAAGAGCTTTTCCACCAAAGCAGAACCCCTTTGCGGAGCTTCGTTGAAGAGTTTCCAGCCCGCATCGAACCGAGGCCCACATACAGTTGGTGGATCATGTTGTCGGCGGTTTTGTCAAACCCTCTGCCCTCAGTTTTCCCCCAGTTTTCTTCCCCTTCCGGCCACGAAGTGTAATCATCATCGTCTTCCTCAGTTTCAATTGCGGGCCGGCGCGACAAGACTGCTTGTTCCCAGTCTCTGGAGGGTCGTGGTCTTGTTTCCTTCGGTGGGGTTCGTTTGAGCCCCTTTCTTCCCTCATGCAGCTGCAGAGGGGATACTGCCCACCGCCCTCCTCTTCGGCGGTCATTTATCTCTTCTTGGACTTTTCGAAGATCTGCCACCGTAAGACCATGGAATGGGGAAGTTTTGCTTTTCACTCTGTAGTTGGGGTCGTTCCCGAACTTTGTGAGGAGCTGGTTGATCGTTTGAAATTGGACAGATTCGCTGGGCCCTTTGAGCAAGCCCGTCACCACCGGTTCCTCCCAGGTTTGGTGCGGGGGTGGTGGGAGAGATGCTTCACCATCATCGCCCTCTTCCATTGTTGGTGGTGGTGGTGGAAAAAACTCTTCCTCCTGTTCTTCGGTGGTTGGAGGAGGCGTCGGCGGAAGGGTTTCGTCCTCCGGCCTGAAATCTCCCCAATCGAAGGAGTTGATTCGGTCGAACTCATACGTTGCGTAGTCGGGTCCGGCTGCCTCTGTCGCGGGCGCCTGCAAACCTCGGTCCAGCCTCCTTGTGACCGGTTTGAAAAGCTTTTCAGCCTCGACCTGGCCAAACTCTTTTGCGATTTTGTTTGTTTTGTATTTCCGGCGAATCTCCTGCTCCTGTTTCTCAACCTCGGCTTCCGCCTCTGCCTTCTGTCTCCATTTCTTCAGTGACTTGGCTTTTTCCACCTGTATATAAAGAGGAAAAAATGTAGATTCCAAATTATGATCCCGACGTCGCCGCCACAAACGGTTTCCGGCAGGGACACCCTTCCATGCTCGCCGACGTTTTTAGGATGTTGATCTGCGGGCCGAGCAATTCAGGCAAGACAAACATCCAGCTTCACATGCGTCTTCCTCTTTTCGAAAAACCTCCACCAAAACAAGTATCAAGCGCTTTTGTGCGACTTTGCCAAAAACATCAACCCGAAAATGGGGTAAGAGGTCATTGAGGCTCCCGGCGACGAAATCATTCCCCTTGAAGAACTCCCGCCTGACAACCAAAGAATTGTCGTGTTCGACGACTTTGTTTGCGAAAAAAAAAACAATCCGACATCATCAACTATTTCATCAACGGCCGGCACAGGAACTGCAGCGTCATTCATCTCACCCAAACCTATTACAAGGTTCCCAAAAACATCCGGGACAACTGCAGCCATTTCTGTCTGTTCAGTTTCCTCCCGTGGAAAAACAAACGGATCGCCGACGATCTCGGGACGCCCCCTGACCTGCTGGATCGCGCCGCCGACAAGAAGTTCTCCTTCTTTTACTTCGACAGGCCGCAAAAGCTGATGAAGAAAAATTTCGACGAAACAATATAGCATGGGGTGGTTTGCAAAACGACACGAAACTTTCAGGAGACACGCGGCGGCAGCGGGGGTGTCGACGGAGGCTTTTCTGCAGCGAGACGGGAGCACGCCAATGACGGGCCCTCTGGACGCGGAGAGGCACCCGATTGAGAATCTGAGCCCGCCAGCCGGCGCGCTCGATGCGGTCAACGAAAGTTATGTCACCGAAACTTTTGCCCAACTCGATGGAAGCGCTCCGATGACAGGCAACATGGACATGGGGGAGAATCTCATCACCAAACTTGGTTATCCCAAAGATACCCTTGATGCCGCAAATAAAAGCTATGTCGAATCGGAAATTGCACTGTGTTTGAAACGCGTGGGGCGATTTGAAAATGGCCGGGTATGCCATTCAAGATCTGAAAGACACCGATTCCACCACGCCTGCTCACAACGCCGTCAACAAAAAATATGTGGTTGAGGGTCTGCAAACCAAATTTGACGCGATTGCGCAAAAACACTTTAACATGAACAACAACGCGATTGTGAATCTTGCACTCCCTCCCCCCTCCCCCCTCCCCCCCCCCCCTTCGCCACAGCAGACGCAGCGAACACAGAGTGTGTTGATGAGTATTTCCTCCAACGAGACGGCACAAAGCCGATGTATGGAGACTTGCAGATGGGTTTGCAAAAGATCACCTCTTTGGGCGACCGAGCTGACAACACTGATGCGGCGATAAAACAATATGTGGATAACGACCTCCTGAAAAGGGATGGCAGTCAAGCCATGACAGGCAATCTCAACATGGGGGACCACAAAATCACAGCTCTCGAAAAGCCGGTCAACGAAACGAACGCGGCAACGAAGGGCTATGTGGATCATTCACACCTTTCTCAGTCCGGCGGGCACAAAAACCCCTTCGCCTACCTCATGAAGATGACGACGATTCCTCGTCCGAAAACAACATTGTGGTCCATGGGATCGTCGACTACCCCGCCTCTCCGCACCAAATCAACAAAGACGCCTATGAGCTCACTCTCGTCAAAGACGCGGGTAGCAATAATTATCGCTCGCGGATCGGTTTCAATCTCTTTCCGCTGCCGAAAGGGTATAACACGTTCGTGGTTGAGTACTTTCCACCGGAAATGACAAACGTGTCCGTAAGGGCGAGCGCCACCGTCATTTCCATCTCGAATCAAACCACGCGGACCTTCGGTAGCTACACAAAAACTCTCATTCATTTGCACCGGTGGAGTGATTCCAATCCCAACTACATTTATTTGGATCTGCACGGCACAACTTCTGGTTCAACAACGGGTCACCTAGTTGTTTATGGGGTTTCTGGGTACGTTTCCAGTGTGAACTCAAACGTTTTCGACAGAGTTTGGGTTGTGGAAAACGGAAATATGACCCTGCAAGCTCCTTTGGACATGAATGGAAAGGTCATCTTGAACCCAAAAGTGGGGACGGATTTGGATTTGAATTATTTCAATGTCACCAATGATGGAACGGCGTTGTTCATCCCAGCCCCAGGTAGCGCAGGAATGGAAATGATAACCTCTCTCGACCTGGGCAGAATGCCGCTTTACGGGCCGACATTGGGTGAATATTTGGATTTGAACGGACATCATGTGAAAAATGGAAATGCATCGTTGTTTGATGGAACAAATGGAGAAGTAACGATGCTGAGTGACGTTAACATGAACAGCTTTCTTCTCAAAGAGCCGAAGTTGGGTGGAAATTTGAATCTGAATGATCAGGCTGTTTACAATAATGACGCCCCTTTATTCAGGTACCAAAAAGGGGCTATCCAGTTTTCGAAACCTGTTGTTTCGCCAGGAATGGTTTGCCGAGTTGACAGCGATCTTCTTACTGCCACATCCTCTCAAAACGTTGCTGTTACCATGCCCCAGTTTTGGGCCCCATTCACTCTCTTCCGAATCATCTCCCGTCTTGAATCGCAGCCTTCCTCGCCAATCCAACGTGGTGGGGGGAGCCTCGTTGTTAAAAACAGAAGGTTCGTGGGGCCCTGATCCTCGACCACACACTCCACTCTTTCGCTATTGCGCAAGGAACGAGCGGGTGCTCAACCGAATCCCCCCATCCCTCTGGGGAACTTTTCATTCCTTGAAACTCATCAGGATTGTCTTTTGAAATCACGGGCCTTGACCGCGGCTCAACGGCGCGACTGACCGTCGAGTTTGTTACATAAATTTCCTTTCTTTGTATATGGAGGGCCGCGTGTTCGACTTCAACCACATCCACCCCGCCCTTGACCGAGACACCGTCGAGATTTTGAAGAAGCTTTACGCTAACTACGACAAGAGACATTGGGGATACGACAAGTTGTTCCGATCTTTCCAAAGGAAAAACCTGCTTTGCAATGTCGTGGCGGGCACGGCCATCGTTTCTTCTGCGGTTGCGGGGCATTACCTTCAACCCGATTGTGTTTGCAACTTTGACTGCTTTCGGGCTTGTGGTCAAAGGTGTGGCAAGCTTCAAAAAATACGACAAAAAAGCGGAGCGGGCCAACTTCGCCCGGGTTGAGTACAAAAAGGTTCTCGACGCGATCCGCTTCCATCTCCGGGTTGAGAATTTCTTGACAGGCTGAAGCTGGTTGACGACTTCGTTAGCGACCACTGCATGGAGATCCCCGAGAAAATCTAGGCCAAATACGCCAAACGTTTCGTCGCGGCGTGCTAGGCGCTTTGACTTAAGTCCCACCACCGTCCATCGAACCTTTCTTTCGCCCGGCGTCGCGTTGCTGGGTGGATTTTTTCGACGGCAGGAGAGAGGTTCGCGAGAATTTCTTCTTTGAGCGGCCATACTCCTTCTGGAACCGCTTGAAAGCAAACGTAGTTCACCGATTTGGGGAAAAGAAACTCTCTGAAATTGTGGATGATGTTTCCCAAAAACTTCCACAGCAAAAGGTCGCAGAGTTCTCCCCTGGTGTTGACGGCGTCGAATATTCTGTGTTTCTTGAGAATTTTGCGGAGATTGGTGTATGAAACGGGGTTGGCTGTCCACCCCACCTCCTCCCTGGTTTTGTTTGGGGTGGCGAGCTCCTCAACTTTCCCACAGCGATGACACACAAGCTAGAAAGAAACCAAATCCTTTTTCATTCTTTTGCCACAACATTCGTGTGGGTTCGCAATTGTTTCCACCTCCTCCCCGGTTTCGGTTGGTATGTCGAGCCCCTCTGGTTTTCCACAACGCCGACACATAAGCCCTAACAAACGAAATCCTCAATCATTCTTTCGCCACAACATGTCATCTTCCCCACTGTTTCCAAAATTTACTACAGCCCGAAGGGTTATTGAAAAGGGTTTGCCGCGGTGAAAAAAACTGTCCCAAGCCGCAAAGGTTTCGGACACTGTGGCCAAACAATGGTTGCAAAGGCAGGCACTTTGGCAGATCTTTCTTCCCGTGCCGCGACATGTTCCTCGGCCGAAGTTTGATGTGCCAACAGCCAACACAGTGCACCAAGCTGATATGCTCTTCATGCCGCACGATAGAATGGGAAGGAAAACTTTCAAATACGCGCGGACTGTGGTCGACGTGGCCAGCCACTTCAAGGCAGCTGAACCCCTGACCTCCAAAAATTCTGACGAAATTCCACGGGCCTTTGAAAGGATTTACAAGCGCGG
Organism: Pachyseris speciosa; assembly: GCA_016490735.1. Taxonomy (NCBI): domain Eukaryota; kingdom Metazoa; phylum Cnidaria; class Anthozoa; order Scleractinia; family Pachyseridae; genus Pachyseris; species Pachyseris speciosa. The sequence continues at coordinate 204,051 of JAEMWC010000305.1, read as the reverse complement.
CCCTCTCGAATGGCCAAAGCTGCTGCAGGTGGACCCGGGACGGGAGTTCGTGGGGGCTGTTTCCAGAGTCATGGAGGCGCATTGAACAGGCTTTCGTCGTGGACATGTGGAAATCCACCGCGACCAGGCAATTGTGGAACGTTTCAACCGCACACTTGCTAAGCGTCTGTTCGGGCACCAGTACGCTGTCGAAATGCGGCTGCCGGAGAGTGTGCGGTCTGTTGTGTGGGTGGCAAGGCTTCCGAGGGTTTTTGCTGCTCTCAACCAACAAACCACGCGGCTGACAGGGTTAGAACCTGCAGACGCGATCCGAAAACAGTCTGTTTTCGCACAGCCAGCAACACCGTTTTTCAGGCCTGTTGGAATGGCTGAAAAAACCCTCCCCCTTGGTGTGGCAGTGCGTTATTTGTTTCAACCTGGCGAGTTGGAAGGTTGTGTGCGAAGAGCCACAGACCCTGTTTGGTCCTTGCAAACTTTCGCGGTGGCAAGGGTCATGACCAAACCAAATCAGCCGGTGATGTATTGGCTTTCCGATGGACCAAAACGAAGCTTCGTTCGCGAAGAGTTGATGGTTGTCCCACCGAATACCGAGCTTCCTCCTGCCAAGCCTGGCTAGTGGGGGAGGTGAGATTCGATGGGTTCTGTTTGAATCCCGTCCGGCAGCACCCACCGCTCGTCGTAGTAGGCGCTCAATCCCAACTTGCGTTGCTCATACGTCATCATCCGCCCATCCTTCATTCTGAACCCTCTGTTCTCTGCTTTTTCATTTGCCCCGTGCAACGCAGCTTTGAACCTTGCCCATGTCAGTCGGTTCTGCGCTTTGGTCATTCCTTTTGTGTTCAGTTTGTCTGCTGTGGTGTCTGTGGCGAAACGGGGGCCTGGTGCAAAGGGAGGGGCCCGATTCCATTTTGCCGCCAGACGTTTCTCCTCTTCACAAACAAACTTTGCCTTTCTCGTGGGCAGACGGATCATGCGCTTGCCCGCACATTCGAGCCGAAACAGCTCTCCTCCCCAAGGCACTGGAGTTTTGCTGAAATCTGGCTTTGCCTTGTCTTGGTTTTCCATCAACTTGGCCAGCTCTTTCTCTGTAAAGTCGTGTTTCTGCTCGCCTACGGAGACGAAATAGCACTTGGACGAAAGGGCGGTCATTTTCTCCCCCACATACTCCAACTTGAAGATCCCAGGCGTTCGTTTCGTTTCGCTGCTCAGCGACAGCCAATGGTGCTTCTCTCTTTCGAACCGCTCTCGCATTCTTGGCTTGACCATGTCTTCGATTTTGTGGGAGCTGGTCGCCATGTACAAGCTGTCGGTGTCCATCTGGATCAATTCGAAGTCCCGCCGGTCCACGAACATGAGCAGGAAATCGTAATAAAACTGCAACACCCGCAGCTTTGCCAGCTGATACACCGCAATACCAATCTGAAATGGGCGGCTGATCTTGATCTGTCTTTTGCGGGTTTCGATTTCGAATGCATCACCAACGAGGTTGAGGTTCTTGAAGAATGGGCTTCTGAGCTCTCTGTCGACTGTTTTCCTTTCTCTTGTGTATTTTCCACTGGTTTGGTTTTCTTTGTTTTCGATCAGCTTGCCGTAAGCGCTGTTGCCGAGCAGTTTGAACAAGTCTGCCAACAGAGCCTTGTCCTTGTCCTTGTCTCCTTCCTTTTTTGCTACTGTGACTTGGTCGACAAACCAAACGAACGGTCTTCGGGGTGTGTAATCAATGGTACGGTAAACGGCTGTGATAACGGCTCCGTGTTGCACATACCAAAGCAGCAGTGGGGCGTAAAGCAAAGTTTTCTCTGTTTTCAAAGCGCCCACCAATCTCCTTCCATTTCCCCTGTTTCGTTTGGTTCTCTTTACGTACTCTTTCATGTGCTCTGGCACTGCCTCCACAGGGATTTCTTTGTTGACGAACAAAGGAGGCATTTCCTGAAACATCGGCCATAGCCGCTTGGGGATTTCAATGTCGACCTCAGCAAAGCCGAACCATTTCTTTGTCAGAACCCTTTTCGTGAAGGCGACCACGTGGCGTTTATTTTCTGGTCTTTCGAAATGCTGAACTTCTCCTTTTCCACAAGGCATTTCTTGCGCCATTGTGGACAGATACAGGGCGTTGGCGTCGTACCCCAAGATTGCCTCACATCTCTTCGGGTTTTGGTATTGGTGATCGCGGATGAAGGTTTCGCCCGCTGCATAATAACGGGTGAACACGATGCTTGGCCCGCCGACAGCCGCGCCTTTCAACATTGTGTATGCTTCCTCGTCTGGATTCCACAGCCCCGGGTTTCCTTTCTCTTTTGCGAGTTCGCGGAGTGCTCCGTCGAGAAGATAACGCAGACTGACACCTGGGATTGACACGGCATCTTTCAGCATGTCGATGTTTTTCTCTTCGTAAAAACTCTTTCATTTTGGTTATTGCTTCGATGCCCGGCCGCACATCCAGATCGTTGTAAAAGCGCAACCAGTCTGAAAAGGTTCTCATTCCTTTCTCATGGAACAACTTCTTGCACTTTTTCCATTCGCGGCGCGTCAGAACAAACTTTGCTTTTAACTTCGAATACCAATGTGGGTAATCGGGAAGACCGGGGAAATCCAGCTTTTCGGGGGAATCGAACCATTCGTATGGCAACCACCATTTTTGCCCAGCACATTTGAAAGCTTTTACCCAAACATCGTAATCTGTTCCAGGGCCAAGATAGTTGATGATGTCGAGAAATAGCATTCCTGGGGTTCTGATGTACATGATTGTTGGTTGACTTTGCGACGTGGCTGTCCCCTTCTTCGTCGGTCGTTTTTTCCACGAAACGCCGTTTTATCATGTTGAGGTCGTATTTCCCACTGTTGAAACCGACCACGGGCACTTGGCAACACCAGTCGAACAGTTTTTGCAGCACACTTTTGGGCAGGTATTTTTGGTCATCGGGGAAGAAAGTTTGGGTGACGTTTTCTCTGATTCTTTTTGCTCTGTCTTCCAACTCTTCCACAAATACTTTGACAAACTTTTCTGGGTCTTTGTCCTGCAAGTGGGTGATTCGCTCTTGGAAGTTGTCTCCGATTGAAACAGAAATTGGGGTGTGCGCATTGACGAAATGGAGATCTGTTGTTGCCCGTATTTGTTCGTTGTGGTTCATTATCGCTTCGAAGGCAAAGAATATGAAGAAGGGGTAAACAGGGGTTTTGTATTCGGGCATTTGCAGTGGTTGTTGTGGAATGGGTTCGAAATACCGTTCCCATTCTTCTCCTTGGGGCTGGTAGTTTTCTTGGTCGAAATCAAACTCCCACTTCTCGATTACTTCGAAATCCTCTGCCTCTAATTTTTCTTTGATTTTACGCGTTCGTAAAGCTGTCTCGGTGTTTTCCCCTTCTTGGTTGGTGTTTCAAACCTGAAACGGTTGCAGTATGGGCAGCCGTGGTAAAAGCACCCGTGAAACTGGAAAATCTTTTTGTGTTTCAAATTGAACCCGTCAACAGGATATCCAGCCACATATCTTTCACCCCCGTGCCCACACATTTGATGATGAATGTGGATCCCTCTTGCTTTCATCTCCCTGTCAATCCAGATAACGGCTTTGGAGAAAACCTTGGGGAAGGGAACGAAGGCAGAGTTCCGCAGTTGTGCTGGTTTGTTGGGACAGTTAAGTGTTGTTTTCCCTTCAGCACATGATTTTGAATGTCTTTGGAGGTGGGTACTTTGGGTGAACCGCGCACCACAGACCCCGCAAGCAACGTTTTTGATCAGCGTTTCAATTTTCGTGATCAGAAACGCGTTCCCTTCGAACATCCCCAGTGTCAGGATTGTTTTTATCTGTTCGCACGGTCTTATTCTCAGATGCCAAACGACCTCTTCGTCTTGTTTTTCAGGTTCAAAAACTCTGATTCCGATCAGGTCGGTTGTGGGGCGGTCCTGGTTCAAAAACTCTTTCACTTCCCCCATCTGTTCCAAAGAAATGGGCGGACAATCTTTTGCCTTGTCGGTTTTGAAAAACCTTTTTGCAAGTTGTTGCGCCGCTCTTGTGCACCGGTCAATGCGCGATCCGTTGGAAACCGCGATACAGCGACACACAGAAAAGTTGTCATTGTACCCATCCACTGACACCATTGCGCGGCTGTGGGCCAGATTGCTCAACCATTCGGGAAGATTTCCTTCACCCAATAAAGGTTCCCTGTCATTCACAACTTTCAAATCAACGGTACTGAATTCCACAAATCGCCATTTTGAATTTGGGAAGAGAAGGGGTTCACTTTCTCTTTCCACCTCTTTTTCCCTCAGCCAAGCCCTTGTGTCGCGAATTCTTTGAAAGAGTGGTGAGGTGCGATCCATGTGATATTGCTTGATTTGTGCCTCGCCTTGGGCCCGTTCCTGTTCTTCCGGTTTCAGCTCAAGTTTATAAGAATAGTTGTAAGCCAGACGAAATGCCCGCTCTGCGTTTTCGCTTATTGCTGCGGTACATTTTTTTGTCAGATCATTGGCAAGCCCGGCAGTTGCTTGCCAAATTGTGAGGGTCTTTCTACCTCGCCCTCTTTCGAACCCATCATAACGCTGAATTGATGGGTAGCGGGCCCAAGGAACTGGTTCCTGTGTTTTCAGAACTGTCGCTCGCCCAGCCATCTCCCTTTTATTTGGGGGAAAATTTCTTGCGCCGGCAACAAAATTGTTTGCTGCTGGTTGAAGATTTCCCACTTGCGCCGCCATCGATTCACCCTATACCCCCCTTTTCTCTAATAGGCCGCCCTAGCGGTGTGGTGTGTGACGGTTACGCCCTACTTTCTCCGTTTTACCTCCTATTTTCCCTCTTCATACTTGAGTAGTATTACGGGGACCAAACAAATACTGCTTTTTTCGTGGGAGCTTCATTTCGGAAAAACAAAGTTTAAAACATTTACTTTATGCTTGGCGTAAAGTGAGGGTTTTAAGCTTTGTTTTTCCGAAATGAAGCTCCCACGAAAAAACGGTATTTGTTTAGTCCCCGTAATACTACTGCTACTTAGCTGAATCGGGAACTCTGCATTGACGACTTGCCTACGTAAGCTTACTCGTCTTCACCTAATAGTTTCTAAAATAGAAAAAAAAACTGACTGTCGCAGTGTCAGGCAGCAAGGGCAGCATGGTAAGGTAGTAGCACTATTTTTTTATAATCTTAATTGACACGCTTTGTGTGCGCTCCTGACACGCTTACTGTGCTGTGTTACTGTTTTGGCACGGAACTTTTGCTTGAAACCTTAACACGCTTTATTGCTGCATTTTAGCACGCTTCATTGTTTGTCTGCTCACGCTTCATTAGAGTGATTTCGTATAATCCGTACGTTATATGCTAATGAGAATCGCTAAATGGTAGTGAGAAACTCAATTAAGAAAGCACGCAAACTGTTCTCCATAAAAATTCTCAAACAACCGATGCTGCAAAGGGAAATGATTTTCGTCTGGCGTTGGTACCTGTTAAGTCACGAACGTCAGCAAAATGGCAAGAATATTCAAACGTACCACGCGTATTTCGTGCACCTCCATGGCCTTTTCCCTCACAACGAATACTCAGGCTCAGAGTTTAAACAGTTCAGTGCATTCCAACGTGAAAACTATCTAGTGCGTACCCAAACTGGTAATTAGAATATTATGCGCCTCATTACCATATAAGGAATGGGTTATGCGAATTCACTCTATTGTGTGAAGTGAATCCTAAGAAACAAAAGAAATTGCTAATGAGGTAAGTTTCTTCGTGCGCTAAAGCGTGCTAGAGAAAAATCTTTCGTTTTTAAGTGGAAGCGTGTTGTGGGCGTGCTTTCACCTTTAGCATGAACAAGTTAAAATGGCATATTGTCAAACAATATTTGTTTGAGAATATGCCATTTTAACTTGTTGTAACAAATAACCAGACTACCGAAAACCAGGCGTATTGGTCACTGTAGTCTGGTATATAATCAATAGTTTAGTGTTGGTGTCGGGCGTTGAGTTGCAATCTCTTATCAGCCCCTCGTGGTCCTTTTCCCGGGGTCCTTTCCGATACTACACGAAGAAAGTGTAGGGACAAAGAAAGCCAGAATTTGTTCTTTTCTACGTAGGTCATAAATTCTTTTAATTTTTTTCTTTGCATAGATGATGTCGGGTTGAAATATAAGAGATCACTTTGTTCTGAGCAGTAAAAACGAACTCCCCAATAACGATGTTGGCTGAGTTGCCCTCGTACCCCAAAACACGCGTACAGTGTATTGTCTTTAATAATGAATTTGACATAAGGGGCGTGTAATAACTAGTGTCTGATCAGATGATTAAGGCCGGATCTGCAAGGTGTTAAAATTGTTATGCTTCCGGTACGATTTTATAATATCGGTGTGATAGTCTTCTATATAGACTTTTTCTAAATGTTTAAACCAGTGTTATGAAAAGTGTTTAGCGAAAAAAAGAACTGTTGCTAATGGTGGCACTGAATTAACAGTTATTGGATCAGAGCATGATACTGAGAATTATCAAGGCCGAGGTTTATTTTCATTTCTGCTGAAGCCGAAGGTTGAGGTGGATATATAACAGAAACTGAGAACTAGACAATTCTTGCTATTAAGCGCGTGAAAACCCAGTAAAATATTTGCTCTATTATGCATATACTCAAGTGCTTGTAAAGACAAGAGCGCGTGCAGAAACCAAACACTGAAATCACATCAATTTATAAACAAATTGCATTTAGTAGCTTGCAACCTGTCGCACAATATATTTTGTAACGTTTTGTTAGTTTCACAAGAGTATGTTAACTATGTTACGATGTAATTATCAAGTATTTGAGGCGTGCTCGTAAGCTGTCTCAAGAGGCTTATAGGCTATTTAAGGTTTGTTAAGATATGCAAGAGCCATTCGAGGCTTTTCTGTCAACCCTAATTTTTGCTATGTCGGAATCTAAATCAGCGAGCGTTTCTCAAGTGATCTCGGAAACACACGACGCCGGAGTTTCTGGTCAACAGACTCCTCGTTCTTCGGGTACGTCTTTGTCAAATGCTGAAATCTTGCAGTTTTTTTCCCAACTCTTGGACGTCAAATTTGACCAAAAGTTTGCCGCGTTTAAGCGTGATCTCGAGGAGAAAGAAGCGGCCACTCAATCGCAACTTAACAGGTTAAAAACGGAATCAAAGGCTTCAAACTCGTTCACTTTAAAAGGAAACAAAGTCCAATACGAGTTAAACATCTCTTTGCACGACTTAGTGGACGGGGCCGTTAAGAACATCTCAAAAGGAAACCTTTCAGCAGCGATTTCCGAGCTCGAATCGGTTAAGTCGCCTATTACTAAACGTAACAAGCTTTTTCGTTTTGCGGATAAAAGTCCCGCGGGCTGGACAGCCGTAGAGGAATATTAGTCGGATGAGCTGGCAGAGAATTCAGAGGACGAGAAGAAGCTCCGTTCAGCCGAAAGACAAACTTTGGTCAAGATCCGCGAGAAGAAGCGTAGAAAGTCGTCTACCCGACCTAGCTTTGCAAGTACACGACAGCCATCAAGTGAAGTTGCTTCTGCTGCGCCTTCCAATACTCTTGCTGCTAATCAGCAGCTTTTTCGTGGGCAGTCCTTTGGCGAGCGTCGGCCTCAACCTTGAGACAAGTGCTTCAGTTGCGATCAGAGAGGCCACTGGGCAAATTCATTCTCCTGCCCCAGCCGCCTCAGAGGAGCAGTTGCAACCCCTCCAAACAGCAAGGCCACCAACTGATGACAAATACAAAGCCACATTACAGAGATTGGGACAAGATGAGTATAACCTAGTGAATTTAGAATTTAGGTTCTGCCCTCGCTCATGTTCGCAACTGGCTTATAGAAAATAAACTTCAAATGCACCCCTCTAAGTCTAAATTGATGTTTATTGGTTCTTCATATAATTTGAACAATAAGAATACCGAACAACCAGTTGTAATAAATAATACACCCATAACTCGAACTGATACACATAAATGCCTAGGGGTTCAGATAGATGAAAGGCTTAGTTGGGATAGTCATATCGACATGATTTGTCAGAAGGCCAGTGCGGGCATTGGAGCGATGAGACGTATCAAGCCCTTTGTTCCTGTAAATACGCTTGAAAAGGTTTATAAGAGCCTAGTACAGCCTTATTTTGAATATTGTTCCCCTCTTTGGGACAACTGCGGCAAATTACTAAAAGATAAGTTACAAAGATTTCAATCTCGCGCTGCTAGAGTTCTTACTGGTGCCAGTTATGATATTCGTTCCGCTGAAATAATCGAGACCCTCTCTTGGGACACACTTGATGTGAGGCGGCTCCGGGCCAAATCAACATTGATGTTTAAAATACTAAATGACGACACTGCGCCCGACCTCAGGAACTCTTTTGGTAGAAGGAATGTTGATCAGACTAATTACCATCTTAGAAATAGTGCTACAAATCTGACACTTCCTAAACCGAAGAGAGAGTTTCTAAAAAGAAGTTTCAAATACAGCGGCGCGATGCTTTGGAACCAACTCCCAAATGAAGCAAAACTAGCGGAATCGATATATTCATTTAATAAATATATCCTAATAACGGAAGCTTTAGATAAACAATTGAGAATAAAAATTAGTGATAAAAATTGTGAATGACGTTTCGATGAATCGTTCATCATTTTCAAATTCGTAAAAACTAAAAGTCAAATTCTTGTGAGTTCTTTATATGCTAAAATGTGTGTGGGAATCTCGTTGCATGTAATTAAAAACGCTACAATGTGCAACGTAGAAAGTGATAATTAGGTACTAAATAGTTTTGCTTTGATTGAATCAGATTGAGTGTTCAGCTTAGGTTTCATTTCTTGGATAAAAAGCATTTCGTAAATTAAGCATTCAAATTTCCCACGACATTTCTTTGGAATGGTGAATTGTTCCTGAAGATCTTTGTTTCTCTGATTGTGCGCGTCACGCAGGTGTTTTCCAATAGCAGAGTGTTTGTGTTCCTCAATGCGTTGAAAAAGGTGTCGGCGAGTATAGCCAACATAATCTGCATCACACAGATCACATTATAATTTATAGACAACGCATTGTTGATTTATTAAAGGTGGTTTGGCCTCTGCTACTTTGATGTCGTCGGCAATTTTCTTGCTTGTAAACACTGGGCGTAGATCGCTGTTTACTTTCTTTCCAAGATCGGACAGCTGTCTTCGTACAACGTCGGCTGATCCTTGATCCTTGATCCTTGAACGGCAGAATAATTCGAACGGGCGCATTTGCTTGAACATCGCGAACTTGTTGTTGATTTCGCGACTCGATGAATCTAGTTATTGTGGGTCACCCCTTGGGCCACTCATGGCGAACACATTTATGTGTTCGATAGAGGAGAAACTAGAAAGCGAAGATAAAACAGCTTCCTTTTATAAGAGATACGTGGATGACACCTTAGCCGCGGTAAAAGACATTCCAACTGCTACGGCTTTCCTGGCAACATTAAACGAAGCACACCCGGCAATCAGCTTCACGATGGAAGTTGCAAATAACAACAAACTACCTTTCATCGGAATGGAACTCATAAAGATTGGGAAACAGCTGAAAACATGTGTCCACAGGAAAACAACAAATAAAGGCCTAATTCTCCACTATCAAAGCCATGTTGATGCCCGTTACAAACGATCTAATGACTCTTCTAATGACTCTTCTAATGACTCTTCTAATGACTATGTTAAACCGAGCCCACTGTCTCTCATCTTCACCTGATCTATTTGCTGAACAATGTGACAACTTCTTAAAACTGAAGTACCCAGATAATCTTATCAATTCCATAATAACTAGATTCATCGAGTCGCGAAATCAACAACAAGTTCGCGATGTTCAAGCAAATGCGCCCGTTCGAATTATTCTGCCGTTCAAGGATCAAGGATCAGCCGACGTTGTACGAAGACAGCTGTCCGATCTTGGAAAGAAAGTAAACAGCGATCTACGCCCAGTGTTTACAAGCAAGAAAATTGCCGACGACATCAAAGTAGCAGAGGCCAAACCACCTTTAATAAATCAACAATGCGTTGTCTATAAATTCAAATGTGATCCGTGTGATGCAGATTATGTTAATTGGCTATACTCGCCGACACCTTTTTCAACGCATTGAGGAACACAAACACTCTGCTATTGGAAAACACCTGCGTGACGCGCACAATCAGAGAAACAAAGATATTCAGGAACAATTCACCATTCCAAAGAAATGTCGTGGGAAATTTGAATGCTTAATTTACGAAATGCTTTTTTTTTGTATCCAAGAAATGAAACCTAAGCTGAACACTCAATCTGATTCAATCAAAGCAAAACTATTTAGTACCTAATTATCACTTTCTACGTTGCACATTGTAGCGTTTTTAATTACATGCAACGAGATTCCCACACACATTTTAGCATATAAAGAACTCACAAGAATTTGACTTTTAGTTTTTACGAATTTGAAAATGATGAACGATTCATCGAAACGTCATTCACAATTTTTATCACTAATTTTTATTCTCAATAAATATATCAAAACGTAATTGGGTCATGTCATGCTATATAGTCTTGTGTTAGTTATGTCTTAGTTATCCTAATACTTTTTAATATTTAGTTTATAACGGTTAGTTCTCGTTCTTAGCTGAATTTTCGTAGTTTTAGAGTTATCATATTATTAACTCGTAGTATTAGCTTTAGTTTCATTTTTATGTCCCTATAAACACGCCCTCCATGGAAACCAGCTAAGTGTTGTTGGGGCTAGTGTGTTTCTTGATTTAAATAAAGTATACCTACCTACCTACCTACCTACCTACCTACCTACCTATCCACGTGGTTAGAGAAGTGCATATTATGTGACATCTGATTATTTGATAAGTTAAAGATGTGGAAGGAAGGTTTTCCAAAACCGTTCCAAGGATTTTTGTCCTCCATTGTCTGAACAATATTGCAGATCTTATATATGAAATTTGGTAGGAATTTTTTAGTCAAAAGCTAGGAGACCAGTATTCTTTGTTTCCATTCTTAAAAGTAGGCTATGTCAGGTACCTTATTGTGTGCGTGTTTTGAAAACGAGTCGAAGGTGGGGGTAGGTAGGGGAACAGCATGGCGTGATATATGATATAACGAGTCGTGTCGTTTCATTGTATTATTTTTATCTATTTGTGTTTTATGTCTGAAGAAGCCGAGATTATATATCTTAATGATTTTCGGTGGCATCCTTAAATCATCACCTGGGCCGAATTTCTGCAAGCTCTAGAAGGGATACAGTTCACTTACCGGCGCCCAAAATTTTAAGTAGCAAAGATATTGAGCTATCGAAAGATACCCCGTTTTTTGCGACCTCGGATGCTCCGTTGGTGCTAGTTAAAGGGGATGCGATCGACCTTGTGATCACAGAAATGATGAACTGCCGACGGGTATTTTTCAATTTCTGGAAGAAAATACCACATGCAAAACAGAAGGATATCCCCTCGTGTAGATTTTGCTTCGCAAAATTTATTTTGCGTCAAGTGCGTGGCTGATGTGACCCCTCTTTACCTAACTTTACCTTGCGTGACTAAAAGACAATTGTTGTCACAGTTCTCACGTACAGTTCTCAGGCTAAAAAACCTTTTTTACGCTGTTTTGACGGCCCGTAGAATCCAGTTATGTAGTTGTAAGTATTTTTGTTCGAGGACTTCCTGTAAATATTGGTTTTAGATCAGGAATTATACACGGACAACGATTTTGGCAACAGTTCTCGCCTTAAACTAATAAAGAAATGAAATGTTAACAATGTTCTTTTTAAATGTTTAACCAGAGAACTGTTGTAAATCGCAAAAGCCACCTGCTTTATACATTACTTGTACAAAATTCAGTGGCAATGAAAGATTTTATTACTGATTTTATACAGCTGGCTCATAGATCAAAATTCTTTAGCGCGATATTTCACATAATGTAACCGAGAACTGTGTCCGAGAAATGTGTTATGTTAAACAAAAGCACTGACTCAATGTAACGCAATTCTGTGCTCTTTTTAGAAAAACAACATCATGACTTAATACAGGTGGCAACTATTTTGTAAGGTTAACAGTTCATTCAGTCTGATTATCAATCAAAGTAGCTGTGGTTCGGAAAAATGAGACTTCATTGCCTAGTATAAGAAAATAGTATAAAGGACGTGACACTCACTTGCGTGATTAATATTTTATCCCTTCGCCCTTGGAGGCGAGAATAGCTGTAATCCTTTTGTTGATACTAGAGATAGTTTTATCTATAGTTTCAACGGGAATATTCCCAAATGCTTCCAAAACTCGAACGTTACATCCATCAAAGGATTCCCTTATAATGTTTCTGGATATTGCCTCCTGATCTAAGTAGCGCTTAATTATAACAAGATCGAAAATACTCTCTATAGGATTTAGATCTGGTGACCGCGGGGGATTTTATGAAAGCTTCACTCAATATCTTCAACGGCGAGTTTCGCGACCCGACTAATCTGTGAGGGGTCGTTGTCCATAAGAAATAAACGTCGACCATCTCCTTTTGGACCAGCTTTTGCAAAAGTAAGGTTGAAATGTTCTGGAATAAATGTCGCAAAAAATTCACCTGTCATTTTCTCGTACGGTACTTTCACGATGACTCCTTTTCCGTATGTTATGGCGACGGTTACATGCAAACGCCGTCCACCCGCTAAATCTTTACATCCCTCGGCTGTAACTTGAAGCCCTTCCTCTCCTTTTCGCCACATCCTCAGTGGCTCTGTTACAGGCTGTGCCACTTTTAGGGTGATACTTGTGAACAGACGATACCCCGTCCAAGTAAAAGGAAATTTCATTTTTCCAGTAATCAGGATTTCTAATCAGCTCTTGCTTCATGTTACGTGAAAATTGCAGTCGCACTTTTTTATCATTGTCACTAAGAATCCCCTTTCTCGGAGCCGAAAAATAATAGTATCCAAGTTCATTCAAATCATGAGCGCGAATACGTCCTCCTACTGGCCACTTGAATACTAAGACCACTCTCTTCCACTAAACTTCTCACAGTAACGTGTACATTATTCCGTCTAAAAAGACTTGAAGGTAAGAATCAGTAAACGCGTCTTTCTTTCGCTTACATTTCGTGGTCTTCCCTGCTTCTTGTTACTTGGTATCCTCGTCACGCTTCCATTTCCAAACTCCGTGCGCAGACGATTTTGATATTCCACATTCCTCAGCGATTCTTCGAAAAGAAAACTAATTTACTGTATGTCCTCAGGTACCAAGCAAAAGCCCTTTTCTCTCCTGCGATTTGTTGGATGAATCGAAGACCATACTTGCGTGTACAAGTAATTATTCGCAAACCAGACGAAGAGTACTTTTTAATGGAAAAAGTTGAACAACCGTCACAGTCGATACCGTTTTCGAACTCTGCTAAAGCACGCGCAAACATTACATTTGATCATGCCATATATCCTTTCACAATATAAATAACTATTCCTTGTCCTATTATGGTATTTCTTTCTAGTTTTCAAAACGTTATTAGTACTTTTGTGCGTTAGGCAGTATTCAGACAGTACCTACGTTTGAATGATTTTGACCCACTAGAACTTCTCGGGAACTTTGTTGATGCGTTTGTCTCATCTAGCGATGTGATAAGTCCTGAATATCAGGAGGGGCATGCCTATTGTTAATGCTAAAGGTAGTCTTAGACGTAATATAGCTTTTTGGGAGCGTATAGGTGTTTGTCGTTTTATACCCCACCCGCAGCGAAGTTTGGCAATTATCAATCTACCATCAAACATAGTGAATTTGTAGAGCAAGCTATTTCGGATCTTCTTATCTCAGGCTCTGTGGTAGAGTGTGGTTTTGCCCCTACTGTGGTTAACCCGCTATCAGTTTCCATTCAGGCCAATGGTAAGAAAAGGCTTATATTGGACTTGCGATATCCAAATCAATTTGTTAGAATGTCCAAGGTTAAATTTGAGGACACCACAACCATGCTTTTTTCTTTTGTCGATTGTTCTCAGAATTGGCTTTATTCCTTTGATATTAAATCTGGTTATCATCATATCGACATTTTCCCACCAGACCAAGAGTTTTTAGGCTTTTCCTGGTCCAGGGATGGGGTTATTCGTTTTTATAAATTCACCGTTTTGCCGTTCGGCATTGCTACCGGCCCTAATATTTTTACTAACGTGTTGAGGCCAGTAGTGCGTTATTGGCGCCTCCAGGCTATGAGGATTGTTGTGTGTTTGGATGATGGCCTAGGCGTGTGTCCCAGTTCAGTCCCTTATATGGTTGGACTATCAGTCGGATCTAAAGAATAATTTGATGTCCATTCCTGAAGAGAAGATTGGCAGGCTACTAGCCATTATTGACGATGTACTCTTTCATAGTAGTTCACCGGCCAGGCAATTGGCCTCTGTCACCGGAAGTATTATTTCTTGTATGCTTATTTTTGGCAACGTGTGTAAGCTGATGACCAAAAGTTTACACAGGGCTCTGGATCGCAGGCAAGGGTGGGAATCTTGTGTCGCTTTGGACCCATGTGCGCGCAAAGAGCTAGAGTTCTGGAAAGATAACGCTTTTAATCCTGATTCTAGTTCGTTTCTTAATACTGTTCGTAAGCCATCTCGCATTGTTTATTCGGATGCTAGTTCTACTGGTTGTGCTGCTTTTATTGCAGTTGATGATACACCAGTCTCACACATCAACTGGGGTTCATTACAGCTCAATCAGAGTTAGAGCTTCATTGCGTCAGTTTTGTTCTGAAAAGTTTTGCACCCCTGCTATCTGGTTGCGACGTGACGTGGTTTACTAAAAACCAAGCAGTTCCATCGATTTTTCATTCTGGTAGCATGAAGGAACATTTGCATATCATGGCGGTCGACATTTTTTCAGACCGCCAAAGATAATAAGATTGACTAAGAGGTTGAGTGGATACCTCGTACACAGAATGAGAGAGCAGATTATTTGAGTAAGATTGTCGATTATGATGACTGGACAGTCAAAGATTCTTATTTTCGTGCCGTTACCTCCTATTGGGGCCCCTGCTCGGTAGATTGTTTTGCGAGCTACAAGAATCGCAAAGTTCCTAAGTTCTATTCCAATTTCTTCAATCCAGATTCCTTGGGTGTCGACTCACTCGCCTTCAATTGGGCCGGTGAAACTTGTTGGCTTGTGCCACCTGTTTCACTAGTTAAGAAAGTTATCCTCCATGTTTGTTTGTGCCGTTCCCAGGGAATTCTCGTAGTTCCTTATTGGCCGTCAGCTCCTTTCTGGCCGTTTTTGGTGGGACGTGGGGGGTCTCTTCAAATCACTTGTTGTGGATTTTCTCTATGTGGAGTGTGGTAAAGTTGTTTATCGTCATGGGTGGAACAAAAGTTCCCTTTTCAGATCAGAGAATTTTGCTACCCCAGTGTTTTTTCTGTTGCTTGATGGAGCTGTACAGGAATCTGTATAGGCTGTTTAGGAGTTGTATGCCGCTTGGCTGCTAGGCCGCTGAGCCACTGGGCTACTGGGCCAGTTTGTGACGTGCGCAGTCCGCTAGTTTTTGCCGGTTTATGAAAATTGCACTGGCTAGGCCACTGGGCCTTGTGTATGTTTTGCCGTTTTGTCTTGTTGATTTTTTCTCTGTTGAGGCTTCTTATTTTTAACTTAAGTTTCGTTTTTCTGTTGTCCCTCTGTCGTTTGCTCTTACATTTCTTTTCCCTATTATGTTTATGTTTCTACAAGGTGGACGTGGGTTTACATCCAAGATTGCCCATCTAAAGAATCCAGAGCTTCGTAGGTTAGCAGCTGATCTTCCCTTGCGTACCACTGGAGCGAAGGCTCCTTCGACGACGGAGCGTTACTCAAGAGCCTTTCAGAAATTCAGAGAATGGTCTTCACGTTATAGCGAGGTCGTTTGCTTAGCATCTGACGAAATATCAGTTGCTCTTTATTTAGAGTCCCTGATTCAGGGTGGTTCCCCTTATTCTTCCCTCGTGTCTGCTCGCTATGGTATTAACTGGGCGCATAATTAACTATTAGCATAATAAGCTATTTGTGTAACTGCGTATGCCGCTTTTCTCCGCTATAAAGAGTTAGCTAGCCTACGCTGTTGCGATGTTAGTTTTTGCGGTTCGTTTGTCAGGATTTATGTTTACCGAAGTAAAACGGATGTTTGTAGGGATGGTGCCTACGTTTTACTGGCAATAACAGGGTCTGCTTCTTGTCCTTTCTATCTGCTTTGCAGATACGTTTCTGCTGCTAATTTAGATTTGTCGTCGTCGTTACCCTTTTTTCGTTCTTCTTATTTCCATAAGGCTACCTCTACTTATAGTTTGCGTAGTACGGCTATGAGCTACTCTCGATCGAGAGAAATAGTCTTACAAGCGTTTGTTGAATTAGGTTATCCGAAGATTTTATTCGGTCTACACAGCTTAAGGGCGGGAGGTGCTTCCGCGGCCGCTAACGCAGGCGTTAGCGATCGGCTATTTAAACGTCGTGGTAAGAGGAAGTCGGAAGAAGCTAAAGACGGTTATGTTAAGGATAAATCAGACTCTCTTCTTTCGGTGTCTAAGAGTTTACATATTTAGTTTCCTTTTTCTCTTTCTTTATTTTTCAAAGCGGGCATCAATAAACGAGATGCCCGCTCCTATTCTGTGTTTTGTGATTATTTGGATTAGTAACAAAATATTTTATAATCGTTTCAGTGCGATTAGAGTATAAATACATTTTGTAACGTTTTGTTAGTTTCACAAGAGTATGTTAACTATGTTACGATATAATTATCAAGTATTTAAGGCGTGCTCGTAAGGTGTCTCAAGGGGCTAATAGGCTATTTAAGGTTTGTTAAGATATGCAAGAGCCATTCGAGGCATCTCTGTCAACTCTAATTTTTACATTGTTTTGTTTCATTACTGTTGCATTTTTCCCTGAGTTTATAAACTGTAACGCTGTACGCTCGCTTCTTATTTATGCATCAATAAACGAGATGCCCATCTTTGCATAGATGATTTCGGGTTGAAATATAAGAGATCACTTTGTTCTGAGCAGTAAAAATGAACTCCCCAATAACGATGTTGGCTGAGTTGCCCTCGTACCCCAAAACACGCGTACAGTGTATTGTCTTTAAAAATGAATTTGACATAAGGGGCGTGTAATCACTAGTGTCTGATCAGATGATTAAGGCCGGATCTGCAAGGTGTTAAAACTGTTAGGCTTCCGGTACGATTTTATAATATCGGTGTGATAAGTCTTCTATATAGACTTTTTTTTTAATGTTAAACCAGTGTTATGAAAAGTGTTTAGAAAAAAAAGGACTGTTGCTAATAGTGGCACTGAATTAACAATTATTGGATGAGCTTGATACTGAGAATTATCAAGGCCGAGGTTTATTTTCATTTCTGCTGAAGCCGAAGGTTGAGGTGGATATATAACAGAAACTCGAGAACTAGACAATTCTTGCTATCAAGCGCGTGAAAACCCAGTAAAATATTTGCTCTATTATGCATATACTCAAGTGCTTGTAAAGACAAGAGCGCGTGCAGAAACCAAACACTGAAATCACATCAATTTATAAAGAAATTGTATTTTTTAGCTTGCAACCTTTCACACAGTGTAAAAGTTTTCGGCAAGGTTTGCAAACGCCTTCCATAACGAACAGTTGTTTTAAACTTCCTAAATGCAATACTCACCATTCTTGTACAATCTGCTATATTGCCTCCCGCGTGCATAAGAAATAACTTCCTTTCTACATAAAACCTCAACCACCCCCCCCCCCCCCAAAAAAAAACATTGTCTGTATGAATAACTTAATGAAAACCGTACCACCAGGAACTGAAAAAGCTGCGTGTTCGCAACCAGTCAAAATGAGATAGTGACACCAATGTATAATAATTATTATAATCTACACAATCACAGTGCTCGGGTA
This sequence comes from Pachyseris speciosa, assembly GCA_016490735.1. NCBI lineage: Eukaryota > Metazoa > Cnidaria > Anthozoa > Scleractinia > Pachyseridae > Pachyseris > Pachyseris speciosa. The sequence goes on along the minus strand of JAEMWC010000305.1, from coordinate 186,256 downwards.
CCCAAAGCTAATCGTGGGAATCAATTGCTGTGTTTTGAAATTGTATTGCATTCGCATTTCAGTACAGGATAGCCTGCGAACGCAGACGTATTTCCGGCTGTCACTGGTTTCGCGTTATTTTCGGCGGAACCAGTGACAGCCGGAAATACGTCTGCGTTCGCAGGCTAAGTACAGGAGGGATTCACAATATTATCAAAACACGCATACAATCTGATGCCTTTAAAAATAACGCTTTTCGTAGTGCGGATGTAAGGTCTAAGCCAGTATTGTAACCACATCACTCAGAAAATAGCGCTATCCAACTGAAAGAAGATATCAATTGGTTGTCAGAAGTTCCCACTAGTGTTAGCAATTATAATTGAATTGGTTGCCGTATCAAAAGGTTTCTCATGGGGAGGGGTTGGGTTGCGTGTTTCTTGTCCTTGCCTATTTGTGGTTTATTTCTGTTTTTGTCTTTTGACCGTCAATGAGCACTACGTGCTCATAGAGCAAATGCTCGAATGAAAAAAAAAATGATACAAAGGAATGACATCTTTAATAACGTTCAACGTGCGACGCATATTTTATTACTGCTCGAAAAAAAACAGTAGCAAATTGCTGACATACAATCACTGGAAGTTATGTTAGGATGTGTTGACAAATACATGCTCTTTCAGCCAGAAAGCTATAGAGAGTGCTCGCTCACGTGACTAACAACCATATAGGTTTACTGAAATTGCATAAAAATAGAGTGCAATTCCCAAAAGAATTTTTTCCTCTTCCAACGGTAGAGACTTGTTTCGATATCTCAAACCGACCTTCAGTTATACCGCTGGGCAGTGAAAACATATGGGTTTGTTGTGGTGCTCGTTGTACCGTGGGCTCAGTAAGCGCGGTTTGACCTGTGGAAACCTCCTCCAACATGGCCGCCGCTTCTTTGTTTTCGTCTCCAACATGGCCGCCGTATTGTAAAGTGAACACACTCTATTCGTGAGATGCCAAATGGACTCTCACAAATTTAGATTACAGTTAAATCAGATTTAAGTTTATTTCTATCGTGCGGCAGTTAATTGTTGCCGTAGATTGTGCAATATCCACCGTGACTGATCAGATCGTCAGAATACTGATTCCTTTGAAGTTATCTTGCACTCTGTTTCCGTAGATACACCGTAAGCAACAAGGCGAGAGTTGTTGGCTGTTACTTGAACAAGACCATCGCCAAATAAACGTCGATTTTGCCAAAATCGTCGAGCCCACAACAATGCAATCACAATCAGTATGGCAGCTCCGATGACAGCACCCACGGCTCCTGTGATAACAGCCAGCACATGGCCGTGTAGTGTTGTGGGTAATTTCTGCGTGGAGGCGACGTCTGTGGGGAATAATAAGATGATTGCTATAAATAACAAGTGTGACCGTGATAAAATTGCTAACAGTTCATAGGAAAAAGCTAAATCGAGCGATGCAGAATTCCAGCATTTTCTTTAAAATAACAGATTACATACACCTAAGAATGAATATATGAAAATCATATATTTTAACTGCCGAGCAATGAATAAAGATGCGAGTGATCATCGAAGCTATGAACACTACTTAAGCAGTAGTAAAAACAAAGCCTGAAAAAAAAAATTCAGGCTCATTTTTATACAGGGTCTACCAACTGAGCTAACAAGCCATCATCTCGGAGCTGGTCGTTTTGCTGGTTCGTAATATACCCGTGAATGATGAATATGTGAGAATGAATGTATGAAAATCATATATATGAGCTGCGGATTAGTTATCATCCCTAGGGATCACTAATCTCGCAGGATTAAATCCAATGCAGGTTTCCAAGGAGGAAACGCGGTATCATATTCTGGCTTCCTTAATTCCTTAATTTTTTTAATAAATAAAAATTTTATTTAACAGTTCATCGAAGATTTTCAAAACAATAAATAATTACAAAATTATTAAGTTACAAACTATGGGAAAGCTGTATTAATCCTTTTTATTTTATGAAAGCCTCCAGAAAATGTGTCAACAAGCTAACCCAAAAAAAACCTCCTTTATAAAAAGTCTAAAACATCGTATTAGGTAATAAAATAAATAATGTCTATTGCAAAACTGCTAAACACTTCTTGGATCAGTATTCCTGGCTTTGTCTAGAGTTCCCCAGTAATAGCGTTCTCAATACCCTTAACAAATATTAGCATGCCCTTTTTCAATATCCAAATCAATGTCCGACAACTTTAAATGAACTCTCCTCGAAAATCGCGAGCCTCTTAAGCAAAGTAATGCTGATCTCAGCAGCGCAAAGGACACTTTTGCCCCGATCCATGACATGGTAGTCGCACAGCTTTCGCCCTTCTTTGTAGCAACTAGCTCAGCAAGTCCACTATGGTATCGTTCACATTCCACCGCCATTCCACCTGTCGTGCTGAAAACTAATGGCGGCTAGCGTACTGACGCTTCTTCTCGGTTTCGTGCTGCCTGAATATCTGGTCTGTATCCATATCTCTACAGGAGGCTGCATTTGGATGGCAAACTCTCACATCAGAAAAAGCCGACCTCTGCCTCTCCCAGAATTCCCTCGCACCTATATTCAGTCGTGCATAAGGGGCGGTGTTGGCTCCGCTATTCAACTATTCTCCTGTGATGTCTTGCAAAACTGGTTCGAGTTCAACACTATTGCACACCATGCGAAGCAGTTCCGCCTTCAAATCCAATATAGTTCATTATGGCGTTGGATGATAAATCCGCTCCGTTTGCATATCGTAGCATGATCCACATTGAAGATGTCCCCGCAAACACAGACAGAGGGTGTATCTGGAACTTCCCAGTCGTACCTGAGTTCCACAGCGTCTCGAAACTCACTCTTGTTACTCGGGCTGCGCGCGTCTCGCGCGTCGCCCGGGTCTAAGATTACCGACGGTTCTTCTTTTTCGTCGAGTATCATCCACAAAGTGCACTTCCGGCGTTTCTGCGCAAGCGCTAACTATTTTTAACAGAGTGATGCCTGTTGTCACGTATCGGAAAATGTCGATTCACCTTATGTCTTTTGAAGTCTGAACAAACAATATGTTAAGAGAAGTGTCTATGCGAATGTTTGGAAGTTCAACGGCGAGAAGAAAGTTTTTAACATGAGTAAACTTAACGGCAGATGGACTGCCGTGTTTCCTCGTGTCTGCTTCAGTAGACTGCGAGTAGTCTCTAATTTTGGCGACGGATTGTGGGGGCACGTGCGCGCGCGAAGTTGCGAGGTGACGCGACGCGAGGGGAGCGCCAAAAATTAGAGACTACAGACAAAGGGAGTTTGACCTTTCACGGCCGAGTGATTCGGAAGTGTAAATCTCATATCAACAGCAAGAATGATGCCTGTTGTCACGTATCGGAAAACGTCGATTCACCTTGTGTCTTTGAAGTCTGAACAACTAATATGTTAAGAGAAGTGTCTATACGAATGTTTGCAAGTTCAACAGCGAGAAGAAAGCTTTTAACATGTCCAAAATTTAACTCCAGATGGATTGCCGCCGTGTTCCCCGTATCGGGTGTCTGGAGAACTCAGACCTAGAAAACTCAGACCTAAGACCTCAGACCTAGAAAACTCAGACCCCCCCCCCCCCCCCCCAAATCTGGAAAACTCAGACCCCCTCAAAACTATACAAATTTTCAAAGTCAAATAAACGTGGACAAAATAAATTATCGCCGTTCAGTGCGCTGAAATGTTACACCCTCTATTTATCGCAGATAACAAACACTTCACGTTATTATAATCTGCTCCGGAGCACGAGACCTAGAAAACTCAGACCCCCCCCCCCCTCCCCTTCCCCCGAAACTGGAAAACTCAGACCCCCTCATAACTATACAAATTTTCAAAGTCAAATAAACGTAGGCAAAATGAATTATCGCCGTTCATGAGGGGTCTGAGTTTTCCAGATTGGGGGGGTCTGAGTTTTCTAGGTCTTGTGCTTCGGAGCCGATTATAATAACATGAGACGACAAAGGAGAAGTCCGATGTAAGAAAGACAGACTTTCCTCTATTCTTTTGTTTAGCGCTAAGTTAGGGATACAATACTGTTTTTTGCAAGCCCGAGTTTAGGCTAATTGTAGCCTCTTGTTTGAATCAAAATTCGTGTCTTTAATTGGCAAAACGTAAGCCAACTAGAAGCACCTTTCTGATTGGCAAGGTCCACAGCTCTTAACGCTTTTTCAGAAATCGAGCCATTCACCTCATCAATTTTTTTCCTTCAGATACTGATTCTTCGCTTGGTGCATCTCCCGTTGCACAGCGAGTATTTCACTTTCGTCTGGTGGCTCATGCACCTGTAATTCTATTTGTCGGGCTAATGGACCAGAGATATATATTAGCTGCTGCTACATAGTCCAAGGCTGCTACTTGACTCGGATTTATTAAGCCCATGCCTCCCATTCTCACTGGCAGCGCCAGCAGCTCGCGTTCAGCTTGTGTACATTTGTGACCTGTAATGGACGGTATTAGAGCATCAGCTATTACACGCTCCAGAGGTGTGAGTAGATCTTCTATGTAAGGCAGAGTTCTGAGAAAGTACGTCCACCGGTGTTTTAATCCAAATGTGAACGCTGGGTAACAAGCCTGCATGGGGCTGCGACAGAGCAAACTCAGCCAATTTTGTCACCTGCCCCACCCATTCCTCGACTTTATTCGTTGACGTACTACTCAAAATAGGACCTGGAGCCCAGCGCCGCACCTAGGTGTTTCCGTCCTTCCGTGGTGATGTTAATTGCTGTTTCTTCAAAGATGTTCCTAGCGGTCTCCTCCGTATCATGAATGCTTCGTAACAAGCCAGCACTTTCCAGCATTAGGATAGTATCCTAAGTCCGGTCCGACCATTGTCAGCTCATCCGACCACACTCTGATGTTTTGCAGTGATCCACACCCTGTGGCATCATCTGCAAACCAGCATCGTTTAGCTTGACTAACTGCCTGTAAACGAGAGATGAGCGGCTGTAGACTGATGTTGTGAAGGGCGGCGGCTCGATTTAGTGTTGAAGTTATTTGACGCATCCACTGACAGAACTTCATCGGTTTCCTCTTGCTGGTATAAGATGTTCATTGCGTGTACTGCTGCCTCACTCGCGGATTTGTGTCCAGCGCAGATCTGAAGTGAGCCACTCGACTCTAGTATGTCTTGTTTCGTCACCTTTGCCACGCATTTTCCAATAATTCGTCTGATTATTTCGCCCAGTCCTATTGGTCGGACTTCACCGTTACCCTTGTCCAGTGAGATAATATGACTCGCTAAAATCGGCGATATAGTCGCGGGATCAATGTATTCTGTGCACAATCGGCGGTCAGAGTATAATAATAATAATAATAATAACAAAGCGACATTCCAAAGTGTCCGCATTATAAGGCTGTCCATATTAAGCGGGTTAGTGTAAGAAAAAATATATGACCTTTTTAGTTGTTGGAACAAAGAAAACTGTCCGTTATAAGTGGGTGTCTGTAGAGCGGGCTTCCACTGTATGCGACTGTACAAAACTGTCTTTCGAATCGTAGCTAATGCATAATCGATAGTACATTTTACCTAGAGGAAAAGTGAGCTAAACGTTAACTGCCGTGGGTATAATTAACAGATCATTTGAAACTGCCACGTCTCATTAATTCTCTAAGACTGAAGCCAAATTAAGCAAAACATAGCTAAAAGTTCTTATATGTGTACAGCAAATACAATATGCAACAGTACATCTACATTCTACATTATACGTCCTGTACAGGAGATATTTTGTAAAGCTTAGTAAAGGCTGCAGAAATAAAAATCTATCTTGAGCCACATTTTCACCGCATCATTAAAAAAATACCTTTTATCGTCCTGTATAGCTGGCCTTTTTCATCTACTCCAAAAACTTCTGCTGTACAGGTTCGCACTGGATAAGCCCGACTGATTGTTAGACTGAGTTTGCTGCCGCGAATAATTTCATGGAACATTAAAATCCCGCAGTTTCTGTTCAAGATGACGATATAGAAGGGAATCTGACGTTTTAGTAGACTGGTGAGGTTTCCCCATTGAACAAGCGAGGTACTGATAGTATCTAACGTCAACTGCCAATCAGGAATTAAACTCGCTGAAATATAAAGAAAATTAAAGCTTTTGATATGAAAATGATTTCAGTATTCGAAAAACAACCTCGAAAAGCTAAGAGATTTCAATTACTCAATGACACATCAGTCTGAGGTATTTTCCATCCGTTCTGGTTACACAAGCCGACTTCAGAAACGAATCTGCCAAATCACTACGTAAAAGTTCGTTTAGGTAAACGGAAAGTCTGGCAACGGTAGAGCCTTCAGTCGCTCTGAATAACAATTTTCAACATCACCATGCCTAAAACATAATTAACACTCCAATTATTGGATGAGGTTGAGTATCATTGCGAGAATTATCATGGCCAAGGTATGTGTTACCTACACAAGCCGAAGGCTGAGGCTGATAACACAAAGGCCTTGGCCTTTCCAGCAAAAATTTTCAACATTTTAAGGCCACACTAAGACATGTTTCAAAACTTATAATAACACGTTTGATTGAACTAAAGCCCGTTTTCGTAAAAATCTGCCGGAAAAGAATTCAGTTGAAAAGTTTAAGCCAAACAACCGTGTTTCTCGCGTGATTAAAACTATTGTCTTCAAAATGAAATCACTTCTGTATCCCATGCATAAAAACTACGACGTAACGCAAACAGTGCCAATAGTAATTAGCTGCGTGTTTGTAGCCAATCAAAATTGAAACAGTGATACCAATGCATAAATGGTATAGTATATCAGTATAGTCAGCAGTTGGATAGGCACCTGTGGGCTCTGGGCAAGAGATGAAGAATGGATAGACCGGTAGTTTGAGGAGGAACCCCGTCACTCTAGATTACACTCAAAGGAACATTGAAATAATAGCAAATTTACTATTCGTGAGAGAAGTGCTAGTGATGTAGGAAAGAATGTTTTTGCCGGAGTGATTATATTTTCTTCAGCCCAAAGTTCTTTTTGTAGAAGGATCATGAAAATTAAAAGGGCTTTCAAAAAATTCTTAATTTAAATACGAATGGGTGGCTGCAGCACGCGGAAAAACATTGTACAGGTATTGGTGTACTATGGTACAATGACTAATAAGACAAGGTCTCATCATTGGCTTCGTAAAAGTTTGCTTGAATCGGATCCGAAGAAAAAGTATCACTTTCGTTACAACTTTACTCGCTACACTTGCCACAATTCTTTATCATCACACTGTGGTATACGACTTTAATTGTGTTCAACATTTTCGTGATTGATATAAGTGTGGTAAGGTGTGAAATACATTTATTAAACCAAGATTTGACAGCAAAGAAAGTCAATCCTGGGAAGCAAACGAAACGAAACAAACTGAGACATTATCAACCAACCTGAATGAAGTCCACGTTTAATGATTATAAACTGAAGCTTGAACTCGCTAATGGTACTTGTTAAGTACACTTGAATATTGACGCTCGCTGCTTTACCAAAGTGAACTTCTATGAGAGTTTGACGAGGAGATGACAGGTACCCAGACTCATTAACAACCATTGCGTCATGGCCGTCAATTATATTCAAATATTCGCTGTAAAAAATTTTAAAATTAAAGGCATCGTGAGTTAATCTTATCTGCGTGCATTTTGTTCTAGCAAAATAATGAGATATTACCCCAGTTTGCATCAATTGTAGTAAATTAAAGCCAAAATTAAAGGTACAAAAACAGTACAAAGCAGATCATGAGACCTTGGGACACTCGTCAAACTCAAGCAAAAATTAAGAAAATAGGTATTGCATTTTTCTGTGCTTATAGCAGGACCTCTTGCTTTCCCTATACCGCCTTTCTCGTTTCACCCCATTCCCCCGGGGACAATGTTTATTTTTTCACGTCGTTGAAGAATTCATCTTGCTTTGTTAGAAAGTGCAGTGTAAACTCAACCTTGAAAGGGAAGAGAGAAGAAAAACGATCGGCTGTCCCACGACTTGTGACCTGCATTGTAATCACAACAATTGCAAATAACACAGCGAAAAGATGAAAACTAAAGCAAATACTAGGCAGTGACACAACGAGTGATAAGCACGTGCTAGCAGGTCACCTATTTTGGTTTCACTGTACTACTCGATTTAAAGAGCTTAAACATCGACTCAAGCCAGGCACTTGATAGGCTGGCATTAAAAAATACCGATGAGATTAACCGCTCATTCAAAAAAGTACTTTCCTCAGCAGCCCAATGGTTTGCGCTTTCGTCTAGGTTTAAGTAACGCCTCGATTTAAAGAGCTTAAACATCGACTCAAGCCAGGCACTTGATAGGCTGGCATTAAAAAATACCGATGAGATTAACCGCTCATTCAAAAAAGTACTTTCCTCAGCAGCCCAATGGTTTGCGCTTTCGTCTAGGTTTAAGTAATGCCTAACCCTAGTACAAAATAATGCTTCTAATGCAGTTATTTTTTATCTTTCTATAAATATATATATATATATATATATATATATATATATATATATATATATATATATATATATATCTGAAGAAATTCTAGACGGCTAGGGGAACGGCTCCATCGTAATCTTCTGTCTTATACTACTCACTTCTTGTTTAAAAGCGTCAAGTTCTGTAACAAGATAAGAGCCACTGCTTGGCTCATTCCTAGATTGCTGATAGACCAGCTGCATTTCAAAGGGTCGCCATAAAATCGAGCATCAACTTGCAGCTGAGCAAAGGACTGGTCTAGATTTCCTTGACAACCTGAAGAAATGATTTATTTATTTATTACAATTTAATGGCACATTACAAATAAAGCAAGTATAATATGATTGACATGTGAATACCTGGACAAACGAAAAAGAGACTGAGGTTAGCCTAGGAGCCATCTTGACCGCTCGGGATAGCCCGTTCGTTCCGCGTTTTACTGTCTTTTAATAGCGTCCTTTTAAGTCATATAACAAATCTTTTATTGACCAAGCTTGTTCGGTCAAGATGGCGGGATATTGGCCTCGTTCTTTTTTTGCGTATTTATGGACCTCGACTTCTTCTCGGTCCATAAACACGCAAAAACAGGACTTGGCCAATATCCCGCCATCTTGGCCTCACGCTTGGCCAATAACCCATATATATATCCTTATTACAGCGCAATTTTTAATATGCTGTAAGTTTTTATTTTTCAGATGAATTTATACGTTTTTTGACCTAAAGAGTCGTTGTTGTTGTTTTTTTTGTTGTTGTTTTTCGTGTATTGAGGACGTTCGCGCCAATTGTCTGTGCGCAACTTTCTCTGCGCATCTCACGCAGGCTTCAGACTCCGGTAGATTCCAGTTTCTGCTCAGTCATGTCGCGCAACAGCGTGACTTTGGAATTCGACGACAATTTAATCGCAATGTACTTTCTTAAATGGTCGGTGACCCCTACTTTTCTTTCCAGAAACAGATTTTATTTACAATTATGTTCACATTGTCCAAAAATGAACAAAAAAATCAATGTGGGAAGTCAAAAAAACTTTCAAGATTTCTGTCCACGGGACATTGAATCCTGTCATTTTTCGGTGTGAAACTGTGGTCGCTAAATACAAACTTGTTCCTTATGGAACCTCTATGGCAAGCCGTTGCTGCCAAAAGCCTATCGAGTTGTAAATCCTGGTCCAAATGTCTTTCAATATCATCGAGTTAGAAAAGTTACATGGTCAGTTTTGAAATTACATGGTCGAGTTCTGGAGAATCATGGTTGAGTTGCATTTTGAAAGTTTAAGTTCTCGCTAGCGAGTTTTTAAATTCTCGCTAGCGAGTTTTTAAATTCTCGCTAGCGAGTTTTCAATTTCTCGCTAGCGAGTTTTTAATTTCTCGCTAGCGAGTTTTCAATTTCTCGTTAGCGAGATTTTAAATTCTCGCTAGCGAGTTTTCAATTTCTCGCTAGCGAGTTGTCAATTTCTCGCTAGCGAGATTTTAAATTCTCGCTAGCGAGTTTTTCAATTTCTCGCTAGCGAGTTTTTCTCAATCGTGCGCAAACGCAATATGCGGACGGATGTTGTAGACGGTGGCGGAAGCTTTAATTAAAACATAGATGGAAGTTGTAGGCCGCGAATGGAAGCCGTAAATTTCGCAATTTTGAACTGTTGTTTTCTTTGAGGGCTCGAACTGGCGGGGTTCAAGTGTACCGATATTTCATTGACCCAAAGTACATGATGCAAACATGACGCTCTGTGAGCGTTAACTCGGTACACTTTGGACACCTTGTGAAGTGCAGAAGTCGAACGCACGCTTTCTGATTCTCGGAAACAATCCGTTTGAAAAATGAAAATGGTTTGCCTTTGGGTTCGCTCAATGCATGTTTGTTTTTGTACGAGTGAATCACGTAAAACTGTTTTCGGAGTTGGCTATGCGAAAATAATGTCACTGGCTCCCACTTGAATTACTGTTATAATTCAGCCTCGCCGTAGTATTTGTAATCGTGGTATCGTTTCATGACTGTAACTAATTTGGGTCGATCTAAACTGTAATTAAGTTCGGCTCAGGAGAAGTACAGTGTCTGACCCGCGCTTTAATACGGATCGAAAGTAATTTTCAACTGATTTACTAGTGAAATGAACTACGGTACAAGCCAGACTCAGTGGCGCCAGTACGTGACAAGAAAAAGATCATTATCAAAATTTGCCATTAAGTCAAGCATTATTTGTGTTGCAGGACGCACAAGTTCATCAGTGTTGGCATCGTTCAACTATTATGACTATTATAAATTTACAGTGGCTTAACATAATTTTTCCTAGGTTTTGAAGGAAAAAAAGAAGGTGCATTAAAAGTCCTTTCGTGACATGCGATGCTGAACACGTCTAGATCCTGAAGACTTTCATTGTTTTTTACAGTGCAAGATATGCAAAATTACTGAATCACAACTAAATTCCAGCCGACAAAGAATATCTGTGTCACTTTGTCGAAAGAAATCGACAAGCTGCTCTGCCTAACTACTTCACCTCATGTTGCAAACCTGTATTGAAATCGCATCAGACTACAGCAGCAATGAATACCCGAATGCATGCACTTAGCCACTACGTGAATGAGCTGGCTTCAAGGGCCCTTTGATCAATTTTCGAACCGATAGTCGGTTTTAGCGTATGTCTACTTCTGCACTTCGCAAGGTGTTCAAGGTGTCAGAGGTAAAAGCTCATAGAGCGTCTTGTTTGCATTATGTTCTCTGGTTTAATGAAATATCGGTACACTTAAATCCCTCCAGTTTGAGCCCTCAAAGAAAACAACAGTTCAAAATTGCGAAATTTACGGCTTCCATTTGCGGCCTTCAACTTCCCTCTATGGTCTAAAGTTTCCTCCACCGTCTTCAACATCCGTCCGCATATTCCGCTTGCGCACGATTGAGAAAAACTCGCAAGCGAGAAATTGAAAAACTCGCTAGCGAGAAATTGAAAAACTCGCTAGCGAGAAATTGAAAACTCGCTAGCGAGAATTTAAAATCTCGCTAGCGAGAAATTGACAACTCGCTAGCGAGAAATTGAAAACTCGCTAGCAAGAATTTAAAATCTCGCTAACGAGAAATTGAAAACTCGCTAGCGAGAAATTAAAAACTCGCTAGCGAGAAATTGAAAACTCGCTAGCGAGAATTTAAAAACTCGCTAGCGAGAAATTGAAAACTCGGTAGCGAGAATATAAAAACTCGCTAGCGAGAACTCAAACTTTCAAAATGCAACTCAACCATGATTCTCCAGAACTCGACCATGCAATTTCAAAACTGACCATGTAACTTTTCTAACTCGATGATATTGAAAGACATTTGGACCAGGATTTACAACTCGATAGGCTTTTGGCAGCAACGGCTTGCCATAAACCTCACCAGTTGACTAAATTCACTTAATACGTCCACTTAAACAATATTTCGAAGAGAACATTTCACTTCAAACATTTAATTGCAATATTTTTGGGCTTACAGACACTGTGGCCTTATTCTCTAAGGAAGCCCGATTTTTTCAGATTTAGGGTGTTCTTCCGGGCATGTTTTCTCCAAAACGAAGTCGGTGACCCCCCATGACATAACTAACTCATCATCTTACAGTGGTAAAAGTCTCAGAAAAAAATCAATGTTGGAAAATTTTCGCGCGAACGTCCTTAAGCAAATAGAGGATTGGAGTTAAGGAAGTAAAAAAAAACAAGCAATTAATTTTGATCAAGTGTACGTGCTCAGTAAAATGTTCCAGGCGTCGTTCTCCGGCCTCCGTATGAAATATATGTGTAGGTGAATGGCAAGGAGAGGCACGTGGTAACCGGAGGGATGAATAGTCGAGCAAAAGGGCACGACTCTTAAGCCTTTAGGGGCTTTTTTGTCAAGAATAAATATCTAAGGCTTTCTTGGGTCTAGTGTACAAGTTATGAACTCTGCCAAAACCTTCCTGCTACGATTCTATAGTGACTTTGTATGGACCCTTGTAGGTAGGATTGTGATATTTTAGTGTACATTAACAAAACTTAAAGGTAATTGTCGTGTATTTAGGAGGAATGGCCTGATCCTTAAACATACCTACTGTAATGTACTGCCAGTAAGACGACTTAGGTCCCACGCCTTCTGATGTAAAAGCTGCAATCTGTATCCTGTATCTAAGACCGGTTTTTAGACCTTTGAGCATCACCGTGTTCACAAAAGGGTTTCTGGTGTCCACAAATTCAAGTGGAGATTCCCGAAAAGTATCTTCCTGGTAGAAGACTCTGTACCCCAAGAGTTGGCCGTTGATGTATTGCTTGGGAAGGGGATCCCACAGCACTTTCACGTCATTGAACTGCTCATTTGACAACTTGGTACCTGACGGTGCTCTACTGGGAACTACAGACAAAATCAAAACAAAGCATACCTTTCTCAACATAGCCAGATTATGAACATTGGAATGGAAAAGATAGTTCTACAAAAGTGAATCAGTCGAAATGGAAGTAGTAAACTTTGGTTGCTATAAGTCGAAACAGCGACAAGGTGTCTACATAATTGGCAATGTTACGCGATCATAGTTAATTTTTTTTTTTTATCAAAGATAGCTCTATATCAGAGTGGTGAATAATTTATTTGTTTTATTTCTTCTATCCCTGACTTGTAGAAATTTTTGAAAAAAAGGTATCTTCAATTGAAGACCCTACTAAAAGACGCACAAAATACAGCAAGATGGAAAGGAATTGTCTGCGGCTTATGCTCCTCCACGTAACAATAAAGGCGAGACACTTTCAAGTCTCTAGCGAGTCAACCTGACGTGCAGCCACGTTTACGGCAGGATAACCATGCCGTACTGTGCTATGAAAATCGGAGGGTTAAGAACATTCATCGTCTGGGTGATTGGCTTTGGCTGAAATGGAAGCAGTATCCAAAGCTCAATCTGACCCGATATTTCCAAGACTACCGATTTCTGAACCTTTCTCGACAAGTTTTGGTGTCTTAAGAATCCTTATTCTTTCAAATATTTTAGTCTTACAAATCCTATTTATAGAAATCAAAATCACCTCGTCCTGGAGCACGATATCAGCCGAATAAAAATAAAATAAATCTGGCATGCCTAGAGCCTTTATTTAGCTGTTATGGCCAAATTAAAGTCAATACGTACCCCTTCTTTCGTCCATACAGTGACATGAGAGCTCTTGCAAGTTTTCCCTCTACCGTACACACCAACTAGTGTTACTTGATACTTCATATATGGTGAAAGTTCAAGCACGTCAACGGAGATGGTATTTCCAGGAACAAACAATGAGTTTGGGATGACACCGCTGGAGTTGCTGATTACAACCACGTACCGTGTTATCCCTTGGTTTATCGCTGATGTCACATTTTCCCAATGTACTTTCATGGTCGTCGTTGTGACACTGCTTACGGTTACGTTCCAGTCGGGAATCAGCAAGGCTAAAATATGTGACATACTTTACGTTCATAACTTTGAAACAAAGATATTCATCAAGTCACACTGTTCAGACAACAGGTCACCCAACCTGATTGAGTGTTTGTAACGATGTATTAGATCATTTCAGGGTGATTCCGTTAAGTTTCTATTTCACTGTTGTCCCATCACAGGCACACCAAAAATAGACCACATATGTAAGAGCATACCCTTTTCTTTGGGTGGGGAGATAGGGGGGTATTATCCGGAGAAGAATTCCCGCTCCCTCCCTCCTCACCCCAATTAATTATTGCCTCAATTTCATACTTTTCAAATTTGAGGAATCCAAATGGAATATCCAATATAAAAGGATTTGCACTAAAGACAATATAATGTCTAAGTGATATTGGGTTATTATCTTTTCCATGATTTCACGCCGACAGAGCTGAGAACAAACTGCATAACCTCCTCCTTCAATACCCTTTAAAAGTTCTAGAACGGCAGAGAGAGAGGCAAGCGAGTAGGTAAGTAGATTATGCCAACCCATTGTTTTTCAGTTCAAGACCGGGCTATACAGAGTTGAGGGGTCCTTACCATTAAAACTGAAAATCCAGAAATTCTGGTTAGATGATACACACCACTTTGTTTGGAACGCTTCATAAATTATAGGCCATCGGCTTAATCAATGCACTTTTTCTTTTCTTTTTGAACTCTCCAATCGATACTAGTACATTTCGTGATTTGTCCATTTTGCATTTGGGCGTGGCTGCAGATCCACCCGGATGGTAAGCGCACAAGATCTTACATTGTAACTTTTCTGTGGTCGTATGACGGGCTAACATAATATTGTATGCGACTGGCAAAGAACGCTTGACGTCTATTCAGCTTACCAGAGGGATCATCTTGCTTCACAATCAAGTACTGCAGCTTGAAGTTACTGATCGTGGAACTTAACGAGTAAGCAAGGGAGATTTTCCCTATTGCTCCAAAATGGAATGGCAACACAGTTTCTTGTAACAACATGAAATACCCATACTTTTCATAGGCTACTATGCCATAGCCATCAACAATCTTCCAATATTCGCTGTAAATACAAAAACAATAGCATACTTTATTTCTCTCTTACAATTGCACAAATGTTTGAAATATATTTATGCTGTTGCACTTTTTTGTTGCGATATGATTGCGAGGCAACGACGGAACGTCTAATGACAGCGGCGTTGCGTTTCACCTAAACATGTGTTTACCTAAAAGTTCCAAATTTAAGTCAGTTCATAAATTCACAACTTTTTAACAGTTTTCCACATGATAAAATTGTAATCTTAATCCCCTGAAAGTAAATCACCATATCAGGCTAGTGCTTTGTCCTTTTCAGGCGAATTCGCGAACGCAGACCTGGCCAATGTCAGACATTTTGATCACCCACGGTCACTGGAGCATGCATATAGGTAAAACCTGTGAGCCCCAAAGCGATGACTCTTTAATATTTCAGAAACAGGGCTTTAGACAGCTTCTGGAATAGAGAACCACGCAATGACTAAAATAAAGCTATGATTTTGTTTCGCCTTCCTTACGGTGATTTTTTCCAAACAACATGTGCAGGTGCTTTCAATCGTAATCATACACACGATTCTGGTATTTGAGGACAGTCATATTTTCTATTCCAATTGTGACGTTTGTCTTTCAGGCAAGAGGTGCGCCTGAAATCAAGAAGAAATGTATAACTCCTTTGTATTTGTTGTGCTCGGCTTATTTATTTATTTATTTATTTTTTGAGTGTGTGATGTATTGTTTTAAACACAGGGACAAAAAAATTGAACCATGGATAAAATTGAACCATAACATATCTTTCTGACACGATTCAGAATATTTTTAAGGCAAATAAAACAAGGTTACTTTATGTAATGTTTACTAAATGAACAGGGGTGTTTTATCAAGTTTATAACACGAGGCGCAGCCGAGTGTTTTAGGACTTGATAAAACACGAATTGCGAATTTATTGAACGGTTTAGAAAGCTTTACTGTACTCCTATCCATTCCTACACTAAAATTTGATTTTGGGTTATTTTGGCCTAGAAAATCGGATGTAAAATTTAGCAGTGTCCTTATCAGATATATATATATATATATATATATATATATATATATATATATATATATATATATATATATATATATATATATATATATATTCTTTTGTGTTTCCTTCATGAATTATTAATACGTTTTTTAAATTAACTGCTGCTGTTGGTTGTACTTTACGCAATTAGCAAGGAAACTGATTCCGCAATGCTAACATCTTAATATGTTGTACATGACATTAAAACTACACAGTACTTAGCCAGGGTAAAAGACATTCAAAAACTTTAAATATTTTTTGGAGGATTGATTTAGGCTCGATTTCCGCCGCTCACACGGGTCCGTACCCGAGTGAGCGGCGGAAATCGAGCCTAGAATTAATTGGGATCAGCTCGTTACTAATGAAATGATCGAATCAACGCAATGATCCAAAGTACTCACCGCAAATTGTACAAGAGAGCCAGCTCTTGCAGGTATAGAATAGCGACAGCCTGTTTTGTACTGACGCCACTTATTACCAAGGTGCAACTTAATGCCCATTGCTCTCTATCACTGTCAATTTGTAACTGTCCAAAGGACTTATTTGTAACTCCTCCACAACCTAAAAGAAAAACAGAATTAAAATAATGTTACCCCGACAAAAATGTTCTCGTTTCTTTTGCTTTGTTTTGTTTTTCGAGTTGTGGAAAATTAAAATGAAGAAACACATCAAAAAGGGACATCTATAAATAGTTCAGTGCACAGGGATAACTGTTGTAAAAAATGCATTCTATTTTAAACCCGCCTTTACCCTCTATGTTTGATCATCAATAAAGCAAGGCAGTCTTGAACTTTCCAAGGCCCAGAATGACTCTGGATGAGATAATTATTAGTGAAACTTCTCCACTTCTTTAAATTGCCATCGTTATCAACATCATTTGCCATTATTTTTAAGGTTATCGTCAATCTTATCGTCGGCAACAACAACAACATGCTTTATTTCCCCATTTAGTGACATTACAGAGATTTAATCATTTAAATAAAAAGAAAAAAGAGGGGACTGACTACCTGGAATAACCATAAAGTATGATCGGCATGATAGCAATCGTTAAAGGAGCTACGTCACAGTCTTTGGATTTTGAAAAGTTTAGCCTCAATTTTTCAAAAAGGTCATTTGTAATCCGTTTCAATCTTCTCCATCCTTTACCATCCTCGCCATATTTGCATTTATTCTTTTTTCTTTGGTGCTTATCTTCCCTGGCAAATTGTTATTTCACTGTTTCCCATTATTTAAATGCATATTTTGTGTCTCCAATAATGACCCAAAATGACCGGACCGTGACCGAGCTCCTTATCACCATTATCATTGTTATCGTTTATATTTATTGCAATGTTTGACGCGGTAATTTTCTCGCCTTGGGTGCATGGCAACTTCCTAAAGTGTAAAAGGTACAAGATACCATGCCCTGTAACCTCCGTGTTCTAAGCTTTACGATAGAACTAACAATTAGTCTTCTTTCGCCCACTTTCACTATCAATTCTTTTCTCACCAATTGCCGTACCATTTATAAAGAGAAAGTCAGCTGCCGAAACCCTACAATTATACAATTACCTGTTTGAAATCCGTACCAGCTGGATTTTGGCCCCGCGCCGGTTGAACTAAAACCGGCCACAGATACTTTATAACTTTCCACAGCCTTTAGACCCGACAACACCGTCATGTTAACGTCAGGTCTGCTGATAGTTACTGCTCCATATTCCTCCGCGATACTCTGGTAATTGCAGATGTCAGTGTAAGACCTGCGTATGTTAGGAGGTCTGCAGTAATAAACAATGTATCCAAGGAGCTGGCCTTTGAAACTGTGCTGAGGAATTGGATCCCACTGTATTTTCACTTCATCAAACTGCAGTCTTGTCAAACGGACGTTTAGCGGTGCAGTATGAGGGACTGAAAGAAAAATATAATTGGTGTGGCATAATAGCAATGTAATAATCTATTAGAGCGTCAAAAGTAGAATTCCAACGGTTTAATTTCGAATTGGAATCGATTAGAGCCACCAATTTCTTGGACAAGGGGTTTATTTCCCACAGGAAATTCAGCGACGCGTAGATGGGGAGTAAAAGAAATTGATTAGATAGCCAACTGGTTATCTCAGAGCCAGCTTGCCTACGCACGAAACGTTAACTTTTCTTGACACCTAAATTCACCGAAATTGTTGGCCCAAATGAAATCCAGATTTATGGATAAAACATTGAAAAACAAAACCTACTAAACATTAACAAAATAGTTAAAACCATGTACGTACTGTCGTCTTTGGTCTTGACTCTCATTTCATGACTCTTGTAAGGTTGCCCATCACTGTTAATACCAACGACTTTTGCTTTGTACTCCGTGTAAGGTGATAATCCATCAATAACTGCATAGGAATCATTACTAAATGCGAGTACTGTGTTTATGATAGTTCCACTGCTGTTGCTTAGAACACAGACGTAATGAAGTACGCGCTGGTTTATTACTTCTGTCAAGCTTGGCCAACGAAATGTTATTTCCTTGGGAGAGCTTTCAAATGAAATATTCCAGGTCTTTACAACTGGAGCTAAAAATTATAGAAAAATTTAGTTTCCACTATTGGCGAAGAGTATAGGGAGAAAAGTCAAAACCGGTGTGACTACGATTGAGGCTATCAATGTCATGTGTTTACGAAACTTAGAGTACTCACCTCCTCGAGATGAACGTTAATAACTACCCTGTGTGTCAGCAACAGGTAGCAGAAATAAAGATTAAGTCAGCATCCTTGACAAGGATATGAATACAACCCTATTTTAGTGACAGTTCATTGATTGTGAGCCATGAACCGGTCAGCATACCAACTGATTAAGCTCGGCAAATTAGGGAAGGGGGAACCCTAATTTCTACCGTTTCATCCAAGACACGCCTAGCCACAACAAGTATGACGGGAAAGTATTTCCAACGATGCTTCGGGTAGACTGCGAGTAGTCTCTAATGTGAGACGGGCGAAAGACACGCGCGCGCGCGAAGTTAGAGACTACTCGCACTCTATGCTCCAGGCGTTGTTTAATCCCTTTGATGAACCTCTGGACCTCCTGGTCATTAATAGCTCAGCTAACCAGGATTTGATAAAGGAAAAGTGACATAGACAGGGTACAATAAAACACGCAGAGCCATTTATTTTTCTCGTGAACACTATATTTCGCAGGACCCATTAGGATGGTTTGGGGCGCGTTCCGTCCAGTTGAGCAAGAAGAAAATAATTTATCTTTATGAATGAGATATTTCGCAGAAAAGAATCCCTCTTTGAGAAGACGAATATTCTTTAAGCCGAAGCAAAACTATTGATGGGTGCCCTCATGACAATCGTCATTTAGCGTGTTTTGGTCTTAAAAAGAGCAGAAAATAGTGTTCGACAATATTAAAGAGCAAATGATCTTGAATAACTCATTTTACACATTTTACAGTGACCCGATTTTTGAGTGGAAGCGAGGCTGGAGTTTACTTTGTTTTGATACAAACTTCAGTACTTTTGTAATAATAATAATAATAATAATAATAATAATAGGGGCTACTGGGCACTTTCAAAGTGAGTGTTTCTGAATGAGTCTTTGTCTCCTCCTATATTTATTGTATTTTGATTTTATTTATGTGACTGTCTTAGTTCCATGGTCACTAACAAACTTCAGAGAGTCATTAAAAATTAGTTATTAACAATTTCTACTGATTGCGTTTTTTTTTTCCCGAAAAAGGCAACCAGTGAATTCCACCCCACTAAACGCATAAACGCGTCAGCTAGTCCAAACCTTTAAGTGCCTATGAAGTAAAATGTATCTGTTCTAATATGATAGTTTATGATTTTCTGATTCTTAGCATGTAGGGTTTAGGCAGTCAAACATTCACAACGCAGAATAAGTTGAACCTAAAATTTTAAACCTGGAACCAAAAAGTGTCTTCATCTTGCGCACGCCCAAACGATCGTATTACAAAGCTGTGACGTAGGAAATGCTTCAGAAGACAAGAGTGTCTTGGCATTTCCTAGGTCATCAGCATTGTTCTGAGCAAAGATTAGTTGCCAGTTCGTGGGACACGATTTTGTGAATTTTGAGATTCTTTGGAATTTTGAGGTTCTTGTCATCCCGTAATCACGACGCAACAAGCATAAAAAAATCGACGTTTTTTTTGTTTTTACTTCATAGGCACTTTAACGGCTACCACTTTTTCTACATTTATCTGACCTGATTGTATGTTCTGCCTCATAGTCAGGTAGAGCATCTTGAAACGAGTATCTATTGTGTAGCTTTTGACTCTCGCCCATATGGCGCCTTTCAACCCAAAGTTGACCTCCAAGAACTCTCCTCGTAGGGAGTAAGGGTTCTGTCCATATAGATGACTTTGATCGTCACCGTCGTAGATTTGTATCCATCGACTGCAAAGTTAGATCGTTAGTAAACAGAGGTACTGTTTTACGTCAACCCCGTCCTAAAGAATGTCTCTTTGATCCTTTCTGAGTAATTCTGGTTTTCAGGTTACTATTACCAGCCTTTTTCCAGTTCTATTTTCTTCGGAGAGCCGGGTGAATCTAGTCAAACCATGCTGCACCAGGATTACCAGACTCCTCACCGGGTTCCTGACCATAGAGCTCAAAATGCTGCCCAAAATTTAAAGGGTGAACTGAGGAAATTTGGACGACAAACAAAAGATTGGCAATAGAGACGTGTACGCATGAGGATGAAATCGGTTTTAAAAGGAAACGATCGAAAACAGGTAGGTATTTAAAGCGTCTAGTTTAACCCAAGGGAATGAACAAATGTACTAAGACTATAAACACAATCCGGTGTGCATAATGCGGGCTATAAGGCCTTCGGACACTCGCCAGGCTCGTGTGAAAATTAGCAAACAGGACACTGCCTAGCTCTATCCTTATAACAGTACCGTTCTTTCTCCATTTTCTACTTTAAGTGAACATACGGAAATCATATATGCATTTGTACTGTGGATAAGCAATTTGAGGATGAATCATTGATGGATCATTGCAGTGATGATAGCAGCTTCAGCAGCCTGAAACCAGATTTAGACTTGTACGGTAGTGGAACCCACGACCTCTACGATACCAGTGCTTTGCGATGATCACTCACATATTCATTCTTAAATCCGCAGTCCAAACATATGATCACCATACAATGATTGTCGTATATTCATTACTCACAGGCTTAACACGAGCCAACAAAATGACCACTTTCCAGTTGACTTGTTAGCCCATTTAGTAAAGCCGGCACTGCACCGACACCGCACAGGTCACGGTTTCGACACCAGAACAAGCCTGGATTTGTTTTCATTGTAATATTTTTAGACGCTAAGTACTCGCAATAGAGTGATTTGACTTAATTTGCTTACAGTGAATGAATTTCCTGCAGCCAGAACAGAGCGACTGCCTGTCTTGTGCCCAAGCTGTCAAGTTTCCATGTGCATAATACCCCAATGGAACTACCAACTTGGAACTGTCGCAACTGGCCAAATGACTGATCGATGAATCCCCCTTCACAACCTCGGGTGAAATAAGACAAAGAGTCACTAGTGATGTAGGCTGTACATAAACACTTGAAAGTAGTACTTTAATTTTGAAGTGTTTTTATAAAAATCAGACCCCAGTGCCCCAGTGTTCCAAAAGAAAACTCCAAAGGTTATAAGCGAAAGTATGAAGGGTCTTCAAATATTATTAATAATTCATGAAGGAAATACCGCCAAAATAAGTTAATCTGGTTAATGTTTAATGAGCGGTTGTATATCTGATATAGACGGCTAACTTTTCAAAGCCAAAATAACCCAAAATCTAATTATTGGTGTAAGAAATAAATGCACAGTAAAGCTTTAGAAGCCGTTCAACAAAATCGCAATTCGTGTTTTATCAAGTTCTAAAACACTCGGTCGCGCCTCGTCTCACCCCTGCTCATTTATTAAACATCACATGAAGATGATCCATGATCCATATTTATAGAAGAAAGTGGCCTGCATATATCGTTTTTTATATCGTTCAAATTAATTTGAGCATTGACGCATATCTGCACCGTTACTTGACTCGTCAATTTAACGGAGCTGTCAACTAGGGAAGTTACTTAAAACTAATGATAATAGATGGATAGACAGACGAACGGATAGACGGACGGATAGCTGGATGGACAGAATGCAGAATAGAGGGAGGGGGAGTGAGGAATGGAGGGATGGATGACTGGATGGAAGGTTGGAGGGAGTGAGGGATGGATGGAAGAAAGGGAAGTATTGATAGATGGAGGGAGCCGGCAAGGAATGGATGGAGGGAGGGAGGATGGAAGTGACGGACTGACGAATGGATGGCTGAATGGACGGGTGGGTGAGTGGAGTGAGCGAGGAATGGAGAGAAGGATGGAGGGAGGGAGGGATGAATGAACAGATGGAAGGATGGATGAAGAGAGGGAGGGAGAGAGGTATATAGGGAGGGTAGAGAAAAGGAGAGATGGAGGGGGGAGTGACGGACGGACGGATGGACGGATGGAAGGGTGGGTGGGTTACTATAAATGAATCATTACTTTTGCTACATGGTTTCCCTAATCTTGTATTGGACTCCATAAAATACTTAAATGTGGTGTTTACCTGTTGTAATATCCTCCCAGACAGATTGTGGTCCCTCGCCTTTTGACGTAAAAGCCGTCATCCTTATCCTGTATCTTTCCGGAGCGCTTAAATTCCTTAATATCAGCGTGTGGACGTCAGCTCCACTGATGTTCAAAGTGTTATATGAAACACTGCCGGTATTCCGCATGTAACTCCCACGGTAAATTCCATAGTAAACCCTATATCCCAGTATTCGTCCATTGGTATACTGCCTCGGAACAGGATCCCACTCCACTTTAATCCCATCGTACTGTATGTTTGAAACATCCAAGTTTGTTGGATAACCATATGGAACTAAAAGGCAAAATGTGTGCTGAGAAAGTTTTTTTCACTAATGAAAAGACATTCACCATCATTTTTCCATTGGTTGCATACAATAGGCCGACAAGAGAGAACAAGACAAGATCAGACCCTCCAGTCAGGGAGTGGTCGTCTCTAGGCAAGACAGTGGTTTGATGATCACTACCAGTATGATGTCACATCATACTTCAGTGACTTACAAGGAAACCTCCAATTGACACTGTTTTTGCTAGGGTGTTTTTTATTCTGTTTCCAAATTCAGTTTTTAGCTCGAAAAGCAAAGGAAATGGCGCACGATGATTACCTTAGACCATGATGGGGACTCTACCACTTTAAGATGCAAATTACTACAGTGACTTTTTTGTGATTTGTGATTGCCCTTTGTTTCAACAGATAACTGTTAAATATGACGACAGGTCCTGATTTGGAAATGATCCTGAAATGTCTTCCTGTTTAGAAATGAATTAAACTCACCGAGATACACTAACAATGTTGTAAAAAGATGAAGTTGTGCTTAGTAAACGAAGAAAATGTTAAACACCGGGTAACTCAAAATTAACTAAAACTAAACTCAGCTGCGACTCATTTCGTAACTCGGTAACATCGACGAACTTCGAGTTTTCATGTCAACCTCCAAAATTGATATACTTTCTATTAATGAAACTAAATTAGATTCCACTATCGATGACAGTGAACTATATTTACCGGGCTTTGAAATAATAACGAAAGATCGTAAGATAAATGGGCGTAACGGAGGTGGAGTCTGTTTCTATGTGCGATGTAACCTAAACTACAAAATTCGTGAAGACTTGAGTACGCAAAATCTTGAATGGTTAACTTTAGAAATCACCAGGCCTAGGTCAAGACCATTTCCAGTTAGTACCTGGTATAGACCTCCCGATTCCCCTGTGAGTCTTTTAAACGAATTTGAGGAGCTAGTTAACAAAGTTGACGCGGGAAACTGGGAATCTTTCCTTTTAGGGGATATTAACGTGGATCTTATGGTGGATACGACATCAGCTAACGCCGTTATAGTTAAACATATATTTGATATTTATGGATTGGACCAGCTAATCACAGAGCCTACAAGAATTACCCTAAGTTCCCGCTCTTTAATTGATCTTTGTATTACGAATACACAAAGAATAGTTGCAAAGTTTGGTGTTGTCCATCTTGCAATGAGCGATCACGCATTAATTTATATGACATATAAGGTCCAGCATGAGCGTGCAGGCACAATAATAATCAAAACCTGTCAAATGAAAAATTTCCATAAAGCTAGCTTAGTTCCTAAGGGACCTAAAACAAAAGGCGTGGTCAGATGTTGAAACACTGAACGATCCAAATGATATGTGGTCAATGTGGAAAGATATGCTGATGCAAGCCATAGATAAACATGCACCACTAGAAACCAAACGGGCTGGCAACAAAAAGTCTCCATGGATTACTCATTATTTGCGCCATGAAATGCATAGAAGAGGTTACTTAAAAAAGAAAGCAGTTTTGTGCGGCTCCCCTTTGGCTTGGGACCAATATAAACGTGCCCGGAACCACACAAACATCGAAATTAAGAATGCTAAGCGTAAATATTTCACTAACAATCTAGAGTCTAGCAAATCAAATCCTAAAAAAACCTGGCAATTAATTAATGAATTGTCCTCGCGACATCCAAACAAAGTAAGGAATATTGCGGAAATTAAGGTTAGGGAGCAAACTATAACTGAACCTTCTGAGATAGCCGAAGAACTACATCTGTATTTCTCAAGCGTTGGTGAGAAACTAGCCTCAGAAAAACCGTCATCTAATGTCGAGCCTGAGTCCTACCTTGAAGCAACTGAAACAACTTTTTCTCTGAAAGATCCATCGGTGAACGTAGTTCGCAAACTGTTGACCAAACTAAACGAAAGGAAAGCTGCAGGCCTAGATAACATCCCAACTAGACTTCTTAAAATGGCTGGCAACATAATCGCACCGTCGCTTACTCAAATATTTATTAAGTCGATTAACACTGGTATTTTTCCAACTGAGTGGAAACTCGCTAGAGTAACTCCTATTTTCAAAAAGGGCAAAAGGGACGATCCGAACAACTATCGACCAATATCCAATTTTCCGACCGTTGCCAAAATTTTCGAAAAAATTATACACGACCAGCTTTGTGACTATCTTAATGATAACAACTTACTAACTCACTGCCAATCTGGATTCCGATCATTACACAGTACACTCACTGCATTGATTGAAGCCACAAATAGTTGGTCGGTCAATATCGATAACGGCCTTGTAAATGGTGTAATTTTCATCGATCTGAAAAAAGCCTTTGACACCATCGACCATAGTATCCTTATACGAAAGCTTCGGAAATATGGTGTTAACACGAGTAGTCTCAAATGGTTTGAATCTTATCTTTCTGACCGAAGCTAAAAATGCAGCACAAATGGCCATTTATCAAATACTGCCCCAGTCTCTTGTGGCGTCCCACAAGGTAGCAATCTTGGTCCACTCCTATTCTTAGTCTATATTAATGATCTTCCCAATTGCCTCACTTCAGCCTCTCCTAGAATTTTCGCCGATGATACTAATATAACCTTCTCTGCCAGTACAATGACTGATCTTGAGAATGCTGTAAACTTAGAACTAAGAAATCTTCAGCGCTGGCTTATAACCAGTAGGTTAAGCCTTAATATCGCTAAAACTGAATTCATGGTAATTGGGTCAAATCAACGAATACATGCTCTATCGAATAATCAGATCGGTATTGAGATCGACGGGAAATCGATCAAAAAAGTCGAAGAAGCTAAATCGCTGGGCTTGTTTATTGACGAACACCTTTCATGGACAAAACATATAGAAGAGATTAGTAAGAAGATATCCTCAGCCATAGGCGCCCTTAAACGAATAAGAACATTCATTTCCGAAAGTACCGCTCTTCAAATCTACCAAGCGTTGATTTTGCCCCACTTTGACTATTGCTGCCCTGTTTGGGATGAACTCAGCGTTACCTTGAGTGCAAAACTCCAGAAACTCCAAAATAGGGCTGCCAGGGTCATTACCAGGTCCAGTTATGGCCCTAGTGCCAGTATCCTCCTAAATAGGCTCAACTGGGACAATGTCCCCACACGAAGGAAAAAACTTAAGGCGATGTTAATGTTTAAGATAGTTAAAGGGCTTTACCCAGCAGGATTTATTTAGAATTCGTAGTACACCGTATAATTTAAGAGATTCTGAGATTAAACTAAACCTGCCCAAGCCACGCACGAACTATTGTAAGCGTGCCTTGGGCTACAGCGGGGCGCTACTATGGAATAGCCTACCCGTAAATTTAAGAAAATCAGACTCTCTTGGATATTTTAAAAGGGAACTAGACAAATTTTACAGCGATTGTCAGTCGGGCTCCCACACGGCAATCTTGTAAAACAATGTTGTTTTAATTAATTTTATTAATGTACTACAAACTGAAGATTTTACCGTGTATAAATAAATAAAGTATGTATGTATGTATGTATGTATGTATGTTTGTTTGTTTGTTTGTTTGTTTGTTTGTATGTATGTATGTATGTATGTATGTATGTATGTATGTATGTTATAATTATCATAACAACATAACAAACTCATGAATAAATGGCCTGAAAACCACACCCTGTTGTTCAAACTGAGCTTTCCCGTTGGAGTCAATGGGAGAAATATACTTCTTTTCTTAGTCTGGGGCCGGCTCTTCTCTGGTAATTGTCAGGTTAAAACTTACGAAGTGTTAGGAACACGAACATAGCGGTCACAGAAAGAATCACGTGATTATGATCATGCGCACCTGCAAACCAATAATGGTAATATCACAGCATACCTGCTTCGTCTGTCCAGGCCGTGATGGTAGAGCTATTGTAAGGTTTCCCATCACTACTGATTCCAATAACACGTAGATGGTATTCTGTGTAAGGTGTGAGTCCAAGAATATTTAATTGACTTGCGTTACCAGAAGCAAACACTGTGTCTATAATTGTACCACTTGCGTTATGGACAAGGACAAAGTAACCAGCCATATGCTGTTGAATAGCTGCAGTCAGGTTTGTCCAGTTGACCATCAGACTTTTCGCTTTAGCTTGCGTAAGTGTTACGTTCCAGGAAGGTTCCAGCAAAGCTGTAATGCATGACATAATTTGACTGTGAGTTAACCCTATTTCACTAAGCTCCAGTTAGCACAGAGGAAAGAAAAAAATACTGTCAAAAATATACAAATGGCGCTGGTTCTCGGGAAGATTAGTCAGTGCTTAACACGGGACCTAAATCCCGTGCAGTCACGTCACCGTATGATTATTACAGTCACTATCGCGATCGCCATCACTATCTCCATCACTATCACTATCACTATCACTATCACTGTAACTACCGCTACCACTATCACAATCACTATCACAATCAAGTCGCTATGAAGTAAAACAACGAAAATACTTATCAAATCAACATATATATCAAGGATGAAATTAATTTTCTTAAAGAGGGATGGGAAAATTAATTAGTTGAATAGCGGACTAGAAGTGCAATCCTTCCATCCAAAACTCGCTGGTACAATGAGGGTAAAAAAAATACCAAACGGCACTTCAAACAGGGAACAATAAGTCAACTGAAAAAGGACGATGGCAACTTCACCACCTCAGACAAAGACATACTAGATGAATGCAAATCTTTCTTATATATAAATTTAGCCAAGCCTGAAAGCGGAGCTCCACGATTATAATTTTTTTTGTACTGGTATTGAACAACTTCGCATGGCTTTCCTTGCGCCAATGTTTTATGTTTAGAGCAGTCAACAGGAATTGACCGCAGTTGAAAACCTCAAAACATTAAAACATAACATGAAAACAATACACGACGCGTATGTTTGTTCGAAAACAAATTTAAACAATCAAAAAACGATCAAACATTTTCATCCAACATCGTGTTGGACGAGCATGTTTGACCGTTTAGCCATTTCTCTCAACATTGTATTTAAATGGCTTTTCACATGTTTGATCGAGATCAATCATTTTAATCCAACATTTCGCGTTACAAACAAATGTTTGACCATTTAGCCACCCAAACCAACAAAACGTGCACAGCCGGTAAAAAGCAACCAAATGAACCAAACAACGTCGAAATTTAATCAAAATTGCCCATTGCCATTATTCTGGCATTTCGATGTTGCAACTATCTAAACTATTAAGAATCCGTGCTAGTAGCAACACCAGGACGTTTTGTGCAAAACTAAGTAAAGAATAAGGAATTAAAGAAGGGGCTGGTTAGTAAAGGCCTTGGCGAGCTCAATGTAGTTCCTGTGGCCAGTTGCCCGAGGGTGTTGCAGTGTGGTGAGAATGTATGTCACGTGACTTGTGGAGGCCCAGAAATCACCCCTAGCCAAAACCAAGCCCTAAGCCAAGGAACTGACCCAGAGGGCAAAGCAACTGACGTTATATATGCAATCCCAACCCAATTATACGTTTCAGTCAAGGGTTACTATTTCTGGTCACTGAAGGTGTCAAATACTTGATCACGTGACATCCGTTGTTTCCCAGATAGATAGATCACGCGGCAGTTTCTTTCTCTCTTTTTTCTAAAGATTATGAAAAACGTGGACCAGGATTTTTCAAATTTAATAATTCTCTTCTGGAGGATAAAAATTTCATTGAAGAACTCAAAGAGAACATAGAGAAGTACAAAGAAAAATACTGCTACTTGATTGATAAAAGACTATATTGGGAAATGATCAAGATGGAAATAAGACGCTTCAGTTTATTCTTTTCTAAAAGGAGAGCTAAACAGCGCAGAAACGAGGAGGAGTTTTTGCAACAGGAATTGTACAATCTGCAAAGAAAAATCAGCCTGGATCCATCAGAGAAAAACGTGTCTGAATTTTACAATGTAAAATTTAAATTGAACCAGTTGTCTTTGCTCAAAACCCAGGGGCTATGACGCGAAGTAAAGCTCGCTGGTGTGAACATGGTGAGCGCAATTCTAAATACTTCTACCGCCTGGAGAGAAGAAATCACAATATTAAGTACATAACTGAACTGAAACTCCCAGATAAAACTACTACAACTAAACCTAAGGACATCTTAAATGAAGAGTATCGTTTCTACAAAGAGCTTTACACTTCCACTGGCGCGAGTCCGGATGACCCACTTTTTGACACCTTTTTTAATGACCTGGCTTTACCTGAAATATCTGCGGATCAAAAGCAATCCTGTGAAGGCCTATTAACAAAATACGAGTGTCTCACGGCTCTGAAGCAAATGGGCAAAGGTAAATCTCCCGGCTCAGATGGTCTCTCGGTGGAGTTTTACTTAGCGTTCTGGGAAAGTTTAGGACAAGAATTAGTTGATAGTCTGAATTATGCATTCGAATGCGGAGAATTAACTGTTTCTCAAAGAAGAGGAATAATCACCCTTATTCCGAAGAAAAAACGCTACTGGACAACTGAAGACCAATCTCGCTGTTGAATACCGATTATAAAATTGCTACTAGAGCAATAGCTTCGAGAATTTCTAAAATTCTGCCGAGTATCATTCATAGTGATCAAACAGGGTACGTTAAAAAGCTTTTTATTGGGCAGAATATTCGCCTGATTTCAGATGTTATTGAGCGTTGTCAGGACACGAAGACTCCTGGCATTGCGTTATTTTTGGATTTTAAGAAAGCTTTTGACAGCATAGAATGATCGTTTTTGCTCAAGGCACTAGAAACTTTTGGTTTTGGAGAAATGTTAGTGAAATGGATTAAAACCTTTTACACAAATTCACAAAGTTCCGTTACTAACAATGGCTTTGTAACACCTTTTTTTTTTTGGAACGTGGGGTTAGACAGGGGTGTCCCCTTTCTGGGATCCTTTTTGTCATTGGTGTGGAGCTTCTGGCATGCGCTATTAGAAGCGACAAATCGATAAAGGGTCTATCGCTTAACTTAAAAGAATTTAAATAATCCCAGTATGCTGATGACACTACTTGTCTTTTTGAAGATATTACATCGGCCGGTAATCTGTTTAAAAAACTGGATTTTTTTAGACTGTGTCCAGGGCTTGAGCTGAATAGGTCCAAAACGGAAGCATTATGGCTAGGTTCAAACAAGAACAGAACTGATAAGCCTTTTGGTATTCGATGGCCAAGGGATTATGTAAATGCACTTGGCATATGTTTTACAACAGACCAGAATACTTCGTATAACAAAAACTTAGAACCGAGATTGCTTTCCTTGGAAAAATGCCTTAACGTGTGGTCCTCCAGAGACTTGAGTCTGTATGGCAAAACCAACATCGTAAAATCCCTAGCACTATCTAAATTAACCTTTGTTTCAGCCGTTCTTCCCATTCCCGAAGACTTTATAAAAAGTGTTAATAAGCAAATTGTGGATTTTGTTTGGAGCCACAAGAAACCAAAGATTAAAAAGACAACAATGATTGGTGATAGAAAAGAGGGAGGATTAGGTATGCCCGACTTTGATATAATCGACAAATCGCTTAAAGCAGCTTGGGTCAAAAGACTATCCGCTCCTGACTGCGCTATGTGGAAATCATTGCCACTTGAGTATCTAAGAGGCATTGGAGGACAACTTATTTTCGAATGTAATTTCTCACTAAAAACTCTTCCGCATTTATCTGGTTTACCGGTATTTTACAAAGACGTGCTCGATGCATGGCAAAGGATTGTGGCGCACACTCCTTTAAGCAAGAATGACGTAGAAAATGAGGTTATTTGGAACAACCAATTTGTTACAATTGCAGGAAAGTCAGTTTTCTATCGGTCGTGGTATGAAGCCGGAGTTAAATTCATAAAAGATCTGATGTCTGAGGATGGAAATTTAATGACTCTTAATGTATTCCAACAAACCTTCGGCATTAAAACACACTTCTTGCAATATTTAGGGCTTTTAAATGCTATCCCCACGAGCTGGAAAAAAACACTCAAGAGTAGCTACGAGGAAACAGAAATTCATGACTGCGAAAATAGGATTACTGATACACAAAATATTTCAAGTAGGACGCTAAGACACGTACTAACAAGAAAGATTCTTCAGAAGCCCACCTCAGAGGGCAAGCTGGAAAAGGCAGGTTTTCTGCTGAGGAAATTTCGCATATTTATGAACTTCCTTTTAAGCTAACTCGCGTCGTCAGAATGTCAGTATTTCAATTTAAGATCAACCACAACATTCTGTACACAAAAAATAGACTCTTTAGAGATAAGATAACAGACAATGACAAATGTTTTCTTTGCAGTGATAGTCAAACGCTGACGCATCTCTTTGCTGAATGTGATTTTAGCAAAATGTTTAGGATTGAGTTTACTTCTTGGTGGAATTCTAAAAATAACAAGCAGATCAACCTCCAACAACGTGATATTCTTTTTGCTCTTCATCCCGAAAAACAGTCTTTTTTAGGCATTAACTATTGTCTGCTTGTG
>JAEMWC010000305.1:112500-152500 GCA_016490735.1 Pachyseris speciosa | reverse complement strand
TACAACTACAATGAGTGGACAATTCATCGAGTAAAAGTGGAATTGAATAGACGAAATGTTTCGAAAACAAGACCTGTTTGATCGAGTTGTTGAACACGATGAAACTGGGGTTCTGCCAGAGACCTCTGCTAGCAGGGAAGGTTCTTTGTGGCGAGGATTGGTGATTGAAGTGGATGATCTGCCACCTTTCCTCTCAA
The DNA here is from genome assembly GCA_016490735.1 of Pachyseris speciosa. Taxonomy (NCBI): domain Eukaryota; kingdom Metazoa; phylum Cnidaria; class Anthozoa; order Scleractinia; family Pachyseridae; genus Pachyseris; species Pachyseris speciosa. Next base: position 152,303 of record JAEMWC010000305.1, on the reverse strand, counting down.
GAAACGACCTCGACTGAAATTTGTTATATCACGATAAACAAATGTCTGAGAAATATTTTGTACACCTTTTTACACCACGGATCGGTCATTTCGATTTCGTCACTGAAACAAACAAATATGCCATGCGAAGGAACATACCATGTTGGGTCGGAACAAGTCCTGAGGAGCTGAAGGAATTTCTGGGGATTACTGTTTGGATAAAGCTCAAACAATTGCCAATTTCTACAATAATTTTTTCTTTGCTGCTACAACTATTTTCAGAAATTATGTTTTAATATTGTGTTAGTCAAAGTTGCTATTTTTGAGGCTTCCCAAGCTGCTATAAATGTGCTTTTAGGGTTCAAAGATCATCATGGACCACATGGCCCTACATATGGTGGTTTAGGGTTAACATACCAAACCTACCAATACTCGAACGCACTCTCTAATCTACGATTACAACTGGTATCAGTATTAGGATACAATCAATAGGACATTTCACATCGCATACATGGAAGGGCGGACGTACGGGCGTAGTTACGTACGTACGTGCATACTGTGACCAAAAACCAAATTTTCGCGAACAGATGGGTTACCATATTTTCTTAACCATGGTGCTCCGCTTGCCGCTTAACCATGGTGCTCCGCTTGCCGGAGCTCCGCTATAAAAACTCTACACGTCGAAAATTAATGAGCGTCACCGTCCTGGAGCTTTCTTCCACGAAGAGAACGACACAAAACTGAACAAATGCTATGCGAAGGCCCATTAAATACTAACGAATGCACAGAAGCCCATAGATATGAGTTCCAACAAACGCAAGGGGCGGACGGATTGCTCGGCGAATTCTACAAGGTTTTTTGGAGTGATATATTAGCCTTACTAATCGGCGCTCAATTTCTTATTTCAAAATGGAAGCCTGTCTATAACACAAAGACGCAGTATAATAAAATTTATTCGCAAAAAGGATGCAGAACTTTATCTCATGAAAAAAACTGGCACCCATTATCTCTTTTAAACACCGATTGCAATGGTAATAGCAAATCGAATGAAATTAGTATTGCCTAAAGTTGTAGGGCAAATTTATTGGGGAGAATATCCGTCTTATAGATAGTATCATTCGTTCGGCAGGTGAAAAAATATTCCTGGTTTGCTACTATTCATCGATTTTGGAAAAGCGTTTGATTCTTTGGAACGACCTTTCATTCTAGACACTCTACAATATTTTGCTTTTGGACCCTCTCCAATTAACTGGGTAAGAGTCCTATACTGCAAAGCTGAAAGCTGCATTCTTAATAATGAATTATCAAGCGATTTTTTTCGAGATTCAAAGAGGAGTTAGATAAGGCTGCCCCCTGTCACCGTACCTATTTATTCCTCCCAACACAATTAAAAAGGTCTCGATAAACTGCAATTACGATATTACATATGGGTCTGTAAACTGAAGGAAACTTTACCAAATATGATTAATTATCTTCGTTTCGTAAAACCACATTGTGCTATGGAAGCAAAACATAAAGTCACTTTTACTGAAAAGTTGGAACCTCTTGTAGCATATATGCAGAGTCCTTGATTTAGTTTTTTTCTTTAACTCTCAAAGTCTCCTTTTCCTCCCTTTTATTAGAACTCAAACAGCTGAGTGATTTAGTAAATTGCTACTACTATTTCATTAATGTTTTCGTTAAAGAAACAAGTGCGATATTGTAATATTGTTTTACGTAAGTATTCATTCTGTTAGGTTCCGACACGTGACAGTTCTATTATTTTATTCCTGTCTTCTTTTTCCTATTATTTTTTCAACTACTGTTGTGTTGTTACATTCTTTTAATGTACTTAACTTTATAAGTTAATGTCATTCAACTATTCCTGTAAGTTTGTTACTGTATGGTGTCAATAAAATTCAACAAAAAAATCATCACGACTATTACTATCTCCATCACTATCACTATCACTATCACTACAATCACTATCGCATTGTCGTTGTCATTGTCATTATGATTATCTGTCTTTAACGACCCTTGGAACTCTGCGAAAATGGCTCTACTTAAGAGTCAAGTAATTATTCTAGGGTGCCACTTTTAATTTCTCAGCAACCAGTCTGTTTACTCATTTTAGCAATTTCTGTGTTGCTTGCAGGGGGTTCCTTAAACGTGAGTTGTGAACAAATTTTTGACCAACCTGACTTAATTTTCCGCTTTATAATCCCGTAATGGAGCTTGAGATTAGCCAATGTATCTGCTGTAAACTGGATCGTGATATTTCCTGTTTTCCCAAAGTTGACTTCAGTTATCTTCTTCCATGAAGAAAAGTTCCCATAATAAGAAAATGCCAGTGAGCCATCTCCATCAATGATTTTTATGTAATTCCTGTACACAATATACGGTTTGTGTTAGATGTAACATCGACAATAATACAGATAATTATTGCTACTAGACTGTTGCTGGTAATTTGCGTTAACATAGTCATAGATACATTGTATCAGGTACCTACTGTTGAAATAAATTCAACGACTATGGTAGTCGAGAACACACGTATGACTTACTGAAATTTTATGGGAATCCCCATGTAATGCCACTTAAGCGGGTCAGCAACATTTTTAAGTCTGACTGAAATTTGTCATTGTTTAGAGGAGGAAACTGTATCTTTAACAAAGGCAGTATTTCATTTTTCTGTTAGGGTATAAAAAAAGGATTCTGTTACGACACAGTCACTGCACTTAATTTACCTCCATACTGTGTCAGCCTGAGAACAGAAATACAGTAAACACCCGCACATAAGAACACACGCTTTCGGAGGTCAGGCTGATTGAGTTCTTATTTATCGGTGCTTAGTGACAAGTTCTTAAATTTTTATTTTGTAATACTATCCAAAACATGTTGCTAGAGGCATTATTAGCATATTTTAGGAAAATAAACTAGATAATTTTTGTAGAAAAAAAGTATTCAATACCAAAACAAGACAGCTTGACAGCTGATAGAGTTATGTAGTTATCTGACAGCAAACATAAACTTACATGTTTTGTAATTATGACACTTTTTCCATTGAATAAGAACATGTTACAATTTGTTCTTATAAAAATGGGGCTTTACTAGCCAAATTTCAGCCTGGTGTTCTTAATCCATTTGTTCTTAGATGCTGGTGTTTACTCTACTGTCTTCTACCAACCGAGTTTGTTAAGTCTGGTTGGCAGACTGCAATGTATTCTCGGACACAAAATTGAGAAAAACAAAAAGTGCGTTGCAGAAAAGTATTATGGTAATCAGTGCTTTGACACGCTATTTCCCATTGGCCAATTTTAACGTTCGCATGCAGTTTTTAACCTGAAGAATATTTGATCACAGCCATTTACGGCTCTCACTTAAAAGCCATGGAAAAAATCAAAAAGCTACGACAACAAAGCCAAGGGAAACATTCCTGCTTATCAGGTCGTTGTCTATATTTCAAATGTAGAAAGAGAAACTGAAATTCCCCTGCTAAAGTATCTAACAAAGTGTGACAGCCACTGACCAAAGATGACCTTATTTCTGTACAAATCTACAATTTTACATCCAAATACTCGATTATATATGTTTTTACTAATTTTATGGCTATTAATATCTCTGCTGAAGGATCGGTCAGTAACTCATATTACTTACGTCCAATCCCACAGTTCGAGATCCTGTACCGAGATGAGGGCGACCGCACTACTCACGCCACTGTTGCCAATTACCCAAGTGCATGGCTGGTAACCGCGCCTAGAACTCATCACAAGCCTACCAATAGACTGGTTCAGAAATCCTCCACAGCCTAGAGAAATGAATACAAAGGAGAGGAAAATCAAAGGGTACATAGCATTGTAGAGGGACATTTGCTGCAAGGTTTTAGCCTGCAGACCTCATGATAGGGTTGAACGTTTGCATTTATTGTCTCGTGACTAAACGATTAATTTTACTCAAACACTGACTTTCGGCAACTAGGAAGTGATCACTGTTCAAATAAAAAGACCACTGTATATCTTACGGTAAGCTAGTAGAAACTGTTTCAAGCAATGGCTAAATACGACATCAAGTACCCTCCTAAGATGGTTTTCTCCCTGCCTTGAAAATACACGTAATTTGTACCATTTTTACTACCCGATCTCACATAATCTTCTTCTCTATTAATTTCCTGCAGTAGATGACACGAAATCTTACAAAAAAGGCACTTAAGCCCCATTAACACGCGCTAAAAAAATCGGCACGGAACGGTACACCTTTGGCACCGTGCTGACCATTTTTGGGCACGGCACTCCAAATTTTCGACGTGTGAACTTAGCGGTCCCAAATGAAATGTGGCACCAGTGCCCAAAATGTTTGGGGTGCCGAGACTATGTCCCGGAGGTAGTCTCGGCACGGGTAAACGAGGCACCGTGCCCAGATTTACGTTCGTGTAAACGCTCTCCCGTGCCGTTCCGGGCCTTTTTGGCATAAATCAATCCTTGGTGCATGCGTAATTTTCACAAAAATGGCGGCCAAAGAGATGCAAAAACCTTCCCGTTTGCCACGGAAAAACCTGAAAAACCGTGGAATAAGCTGGCACGACGAGGCCACAGAAGCATTAATGGAATTGTGGGCAGAGGAGTCCATATAACTGGCACTCGAACATTCGAAGTCTTCGAAAGATATGCGAGCTGTTTATCAAGATCCCCAGTAGGCTACATGTTGTTTCCTAATTATCTTACAGTGAAAACCAAAGCTGGCATGGTTTAATAGCACACAAGCGAGAAATTACTGTAATTGTGAACAACTGCAACCTTTTAACCTTTTGCCAAAACTCTGCGCTAGATATTATGCTGAATCGACTCTTAACGTTTTGATGTAAGGCACGTTTCACGCTTAACGCGCGATGCAAAATGATTACTTGTTGTCTATCCGCCATTTCCAGGGGGAAAAAAGACAGAAATTAAAGGGTGCCAATTAAAACTTGGATCCGTGCCCAGCAGAAGAAAAATCTTCAGGTGTTGGTCGTGTAAATGGGTAGTGCCGTGCCAAAATGGTTTGGGCACGGTGCCAAAAATTTGACGTGCCGTGCCGATTTTTTAGCGCGTGTAAATGGGGTTTTAAAACGATAAAGCAAATGTATTAAGCAAAGGCGAAGTTATCTCCACTAAATCAAAATGAAAAGTACGCAACATGTTGTCTTCCAAACGAAGATTATGTAGAATGTCTAAAAATTCTGTTCAAAGTTTCGTATCAAAAAGGGAGTCCACAATGATTGCGAGAGACTTGTAGACTATTTCATGAAGATGTCAAGAATTTTGTGAGAACCGTTCTCTGTAATGCGTTTTTTTTTTAACCCAGTAAACAATTCTTTGGCTAAAAAGAGGATTTTTAAATCATTCTACCATTAGTACACAGCAAGATCCGGTCAAACCACCTGAACACGACACGGAAAGATAGAGGAGAAGAGGCAAGCGATCAAAGTAATGTAAAACACAAGAAAGGTGGAGTGGCTAACATTTATAGCAAGGCTCAGTTAAAACCTCAGGATTTTGATACAGCCATTCTTCGATACAGGAAAATTCCTTTTTTTATCTGACTGAAAAGAGAAAAATAAATAAATTCCCGTAAGCTGAAAACAACGCAATATCCTTTGTGAGTTACCTGCCGTAATATATTTCCAACGTGATCGCAGTCCCACTCCCTTTGAAGTAAAGGCAGCCACCCATATTCTGTAGTATTTTGCTTCCCTCAGGCCATCCAATGTTACTTGGTGAGTCGTGGGGCTGGTATCAATCGTTTTTAAGAACTCGTATGAAAAATAGCGACCCCACTCGTAGCAGGTAACTTTGTATCCTAGAAGTCTGCCGTTGACAAACCATTCTGGAAGAGCTTCCCACTCCACCTTGATCTTAAGAAGTTGTGATCTGGACAGCCGTACATTCGGTGGTGCTAAACTAGGTTCTGAAAAAATGCATATGCATGTCGTGGTTAAGTAATTGATGTCGAGTGCTTTTAAAACTGAGTTGCATCCATTGAAAGGAAAAATACTTGACTCACTTCCTTCATCCGTAATAGCCAACACATCCTTGCTTTTCAAAGGTATTCCATCACTATTTATCCCCACAACAGCAATGTGGTACTCTGTAAGGCCATAGAGCACTCCTATCTCCGATGATGTTACGTTTGGAGGAATAATCTTTCCAGACAACACACTGCTTGTATTTTTTCTGGCGACCACAATGTACTGGCGGAATCCCTCACTTAAGTGACTGGTCATGTCAGTCCAACGTATGCCGAGGCTTTTGACAGTTCTCTTTACTACTGACACATTCCATCCATTCAAAAGCGACGCTACGGATGTAAGTTGTCACTATAGTTAATACTACAAATGCTTGAAATAATGATGCTACAACATGCTTGAAATATTCCCAATTTTACAGAGGCCAGCCTTTGTAAATGTGTGCGGCCCTCAAACACAAATTGTCTTCTCTGCATGGTATTACTATAAAAAACGTATTTTCATGCAGTTCTTTTTCATATGAGTTTGTTTCTTACCTGAATCCAAAGCTTGCTTCAAAGTGCTGTAATGGATTTCTACAAAACTTGATTGGTGAGCAAGCAGGATTTGAATGGTGATGCGAGTCAAATTTCTAACAGGAATTTCTCGGAACGTTTCATTAAAAAACGGATCACATCCATGTAAGCCAAGGACTTCTTCTCCATCTCCATCAATAACTTTTACGTACTCACTGCAATGCACATGAAACGAAGCAACAAGTCAGTGATTCTTCAAAAGATCTACTCATGGTCTCAGCAACCATATCCATCAGGAAGGCTGTATTGTAGGTCAATTTGAGGCGCCTGTGACGTTTTACTCAAACATTTTCACGAAGCCAAGAATGCATGGGAGTTTCTCTGTTGGTGAAGACGGCCAACCACTCAACAGGGAGGATTTTTCCCACGGTAAACGTTCAATAAAAAAATAGAACGAAGCTTTTCTCTTTTCATTTGGTGGACGTGGACTTTGACCTCTATCTCCTCTGGATCACCGAATTAACAAAGGTCATTTTGAGTGATTTCTCCAGTATCGAGGTAACAGGCTCTCAAAGCATGAGCTCATTTTTCACACATTCTCAGGAAAACCACATAGCAAAGAAATCAACTGGCAAGCTCAGTTATTGCTTTCAGGAACCAGTACTAGATTCCTTAAATCAGTCATCCCTAGTTCCTTCCTGTTCAGGCAGAAAATTTCACTGACAATTTATCCAGTCCAAGCCTACAACGATGCCAACACCAGTTCTTATATGATATGATTTCAGACGAGACTCTTAACTGACGAAGCATCATGCAACTGTTATGATTGGTATTGGCCTGATTGAGCTTGGTAACTAACGGATGTAGGTTGGTACTAATAACAGTATTAATATTGCTATTGATATTGGTGTTGCTATCGGTATCAGGATCAGGATTACGATTAGGATCGGGATTGGGACTGCTATAACGATTGCCAGGGTTGATTTTGCCATGGTACATGTACTATAGTGGTATACTTGACTCCGCAATAATGTCACGATTTCCAAATGGTAGTCGTCTTTGGTTTATAAGAATCCCCAAAGGCCGAGAAAGACACAAACGTTTACCAAAATGTAATCTAAACCTGCATTGGTCTTCTGATTGTTACGGGCAAGAAAAAAATCAATAAGGTAGCGAGGAGAAATATCTCTTTTTCTAAAAAAAAAAGTTCTCGACTATCGATTCTGGACTCGATAGATTAGTACTCTCTCCTCAGCGCTACGCACTGGTACCCGAGACGTACGTAACATGTTATATTACCTAGTCCTGGTAAATCGCCCTAAAATTAACTCAACTCTGTTAAGCCCAGCCTGAGCTACACTACGTCAGAGAGCACATTGTGAACAGTTAGATGACGTATTCTATCGTTGCCAGGTTTAATCTTTGTAAAAATCTCCTAGTTTTGGTGCCTATGGCTCATGCAATATTGAAATTACAATGAGTTGAGAATCTTCAAAGTCAGCGAGCACCCCAAACTGATTATCCCTCATCATGAAGAGAGTATACAATAGCTTATACAAAATTGTTTATTTAAGTCCACGACGACGTTGCCCGTGAAAGAGGTAAAAGCGGAACCTACCCGCAGTAACGAAAGTTCATTCGTTGGATTGAGACTATGACCGATCTCTCAGTTGCTATTCCAGTATTTCCAAGGAAAAAGTTACAGTGAGGGTCAAATTTACTCGTGTATTTGATGTTTAGTCTCCCAAAGGATTGGCTGACATTTTCAATGCACTCTGCAAAAACAACAACAATGCCGTTAGAGGTATATCATTATAAAAATATTATCCTTTTAGGAGCTGTTAAGGTGGATGCACACTAGGTGAACTGCGAATTAAAGAATGAAGATGTGAATGATCATCGCAGTTATGAATACTACTTAAGTACTTAAGTAGTAGTACTAAAGTAGTTATGAACACTACTTAAGTAGTGTTCATAATTGCGATGATCATTCACACTACTTAAGTAGTGTTCATAACTGCGATGATCGTTCGCAGCTTTATTCCATAAGTCACGGCTCAAATATATGATTTTTGTATATTCATTCTCCCATATTCATCACTCACGGGTCTATTACAAACCAACAAAATGACCAGCTCCCAGTTGGCTAATGTTAGCTCAGTTGCTAGAGCACTGCACCGGTATCGTAGAGGTCGTGGGCGAATCCCTTACAAGCCTTTCGCTACTGTTTAAGTAGTGATAATAACTGCGATCATCATTCACATCTTTAATTTTCCAGAAATGTGAGAGACATCCACAAGAGAAACAAGTTGCGTAAATTGTCACAAATATTTTTCCCCAACATGTACCTTGGCACATTCCGTCAATAATTGATACATCATCAAGCCCAATATCGCCTTGATATGGTGTTGCAATTCCTTCGAATGACACCTGAAATAAACGAAAAGTATTTTAATGGCTGCTTTTATTGTTACTGCTGGTCAAAATACGGTTGCCTAAGAAACGTCAAATTCGATTAGTCTTTGGCTGTTCTACGGCTGTGCCAAATGCCGTAATTCACATGAGTTGAGTGTAGTTAGCACAAATGCTTTCTGTGTACTATTGCTGAAAATTAGGGTGGCCTTCTTGTTTTGAATTAGCTTTTTTAAGCAGTTGTGCAGGTTTGTAACCAACGATGGTTAAACGGTGAAATATTTGTAACGGACGCACAAATTTTGGATGACACTGTTTGATCGATATCAAGCTGTTTGCCGAGGTCTCGACAAGTTTATTAAACGCAAAAGAAAATCAACTTCGTGATTACGTTGCGACCAAGCCAGCCCGGTTAGCCGGGATCCCGGCTGCCTGGTCTGGAAATTTTCCATGTAATCACTGACGGTGAAGACCAGCCAATCTCTCTGTAAACATAGGGATTCCGGGAAGGCTCGCTTCATCAGTAATACTGGGAAGGAATTAATCGCAGCAAACCGAACCAGCCCGGGCTCATGTAATCAGGCCCAAAGTCACTTAGGCCAAATTGTTCTCTAATGGAAATGCGGCGGTGTACCTTACTAATAACACACAATTGAATTCGACTTACATTGCTTTGCAAAATCAATGAAATCTTTGCCTTGAGCCAAACGAAACCTTGATCTCCTAATTTGCTAAAAACAGTCTTGTTTCCGTTGTACACATTGAGCGCGTTTACTGTCGGTCCATACATGTGGTAGTAAAATGTCAAACAGGACATTTTCCCAATATCAGAAGATGGCACTGAATACTCTAGCATCGCTTTATCTCCTCTCTTTCTTGGATAAGTATGCATATACATATAGGATCCTACATAAAGAAAGAAGGCACCAGTAATATTAGTCAAATTGACAGCGATCCGTACTCTTCAAGCTTGACCGTTATATGTAGTTAATATACATTCCCAAACAGACTGTTGTCATAAGATTATTATTACTTGGTTTGCGTGGTCGATATGGTCCTTGTTGCTCACGTGGGTAAGCCCGCGTTCAATTCCTCGCCGCGACATAAAATAGATATTTTTTAATAGACTTTTTTTTTATTTTACAAGTATTATTCATATCAAAGGTTGAGCTGTAACGATTTTGCAGCTTTGCAGGGATATGTTGACAGGGATTTTATAAACACAACAAACAAACGCAGACCCACACATCATTATACATACAATACGCCCGATGAAGCAAGGAAAGACAATAAAATGCAGGCTCGAGTTAAGGCTGATTTAGCTTATTGTTCGTTATGTGTTTTATTCTTTCACTTTCACTCGCATTCATTTTAAAGAGTAGTCCTAATGTCTTTAATATACTTAATCTATTCGTGCCTACTGGATGTACGTGAGCTGACTTAAGACAAATTTGCGGTAGTAGGGTTATAGAAAACCTGCCTGCGTTTGGCTATGTTAAGTCCGCTGGAAATACAATAATCGTACGTACTTGAGTTGTTAAAAAAGAGTTCACCCCCAAGCAAGAACTACGGAATAACCAACTAAAATGTCATTTAAAAATGTTTATCACAGGGATTGTAGCTAATACATAGTTATTCCAGCGCGTTCAACTTATGAAATCCAGGAACTAAATTGGTATGAACGACTTTCAAAAAATTAAACTGACAAAAAATTAAATTTTTGTCGTCGTCTGTTCGCGACCCTCACAAAACTAAGAATTTGGTCATTTCACGTTTTTGTATGCTGACGACGGTAACGAAATTCACCAAATTTTCAAACGCAAGCGTAAAGCCATTGCTGTTGCTCATGATCAATAAACCTGTGGCGTTCTTGTTGCCTTTGCCTCAGTCGTTGCTTTAACTCCCTTTTAAAAAGTGCACCTCTCCCCAATACAATGCGTTTCGAACAGATACAAAGATTTATTTTAGCAAAAAAATATTTTGTACCGCTCAATATGGCTTGAGAACACAAATTACCGCCTGCATGCAGGCTAAATATTTGGGGGCTAGGTCGACTTTAAAGTGTTCATAGTACATTTAGAACAGAAACTAGCTGAACAGCGCAGATTACAAACGTTACCATTCCCTCCATGATCTGAGGATGGCCCCGTACCATAAGAGAGCGAATAACCTCTGTGGACTCTCCAGTCAAAATCATCCTGGTCATTTTGACTCCAACCAGAGCATAATCCTTGATCAAAATTACAACCTAAGAACGTGTAAAAGATAGGATGAATACAAGTTGACACCAAGGCGACTTGGCATTTTGGTACTTGTTTCAAGTACAATAGCGCTAAAATCGTTGTGAGAGCCCCTCCCCACCTCCATTCCCTAAACCCCCTCTCCCCCTCCCCCAAAAGAAAAGCAGGAATCGAATCGTGATCTATAAATTTCGTAGTTTTGATTCCAGCTGGGGATCACACCTGTTTCTGGCAAATTTGAATTGATAAGAAATTCATCAATTTTGACTTCATAAAGTAAATCCACCTTACCTGAAGAGAAACGCTATTTTGTACTGACGGAAGTGCCTGAGTCATTAACTGGTGCAGATTTAGTTGGCGAGAGGTTGGGGAACCCGCCACTGCTTAAGGTAAAACTGTTTCACGACACTGTTTTGCTTAATGTGGATACTTACTATGCTCTCCGTTGTTCAGCTGGATCTGCCATAGCAAGGCTACAAAAACAAAATGCACACAACAAAGGCAAGCTCCTATTTATACCAAGAGTTATCTTAGTTTGTTGCCAAAGAAGGCACTTTCATCATTCTTGAAAAGACGTGGGTTAAGTTTCTACACTATATCATGGTCACCATAATGTTCTTGAGTGGTTAACACTTACTCACATGGTTTCAGTGCCAAAAGAGTCAGGCTTAAATTCTGATGTATGACCCTATGTAGCCTCGGGGGAAGATGGCGTGGGGAAGGAAGCAATATGCTAGAGCTCACTTTGAAATCATTTGTATCTATAACCTCACTTTTCTGAGGCAATGCACTTCACTGCCTTGATTTCTTAGCCGAAATTGAAAAATTGCACCATGCCGTCCTTGCCGTCTTTAAGCGACTGGCAAATGTAATTTGTGGTTCAACATGTGATATTTCGTTTTACATTCTAAAGCATTTATGCAGCCCTAGTTGCTTCCAGTCACATTGCAATACAGCTGTGACGACTTTGGTGTTCATTCAGACGAAAACATCAGCGAAATTAAGTTGCCTACAACTAACCTTTCCAGTAAAAGAGCAGCGCAAAATTTCTTTTCATCTTGTAGCTTTAAATACCTTCCTGTGTGTTCAGACGCTAGTACGAACCTGGTGAAAAGCACGCGGAACACAATAAAATTATTGCGTATTGATACTTGAGACAGATATCAATCGACTTCCTTTCGAAGGATCAGTATTTGTGAATTTTAAGCGATTTAAGGTCTGCAATATATCCACGTGCACTCTGTAAATTATATTTAGATTAGACATTTTTGAAAGTCATTTGAGGATAATTCATCCGACTTACGTCAGGCCTTGATGACTTTGCATTTTTCATACAAAATGACCAAAGCAATCATGCATTCATGCAACAACCACTCCACTATCAATTTTTCTGAGCATCCTCTATAAACAGTCTATGATTGGTGAAAATACCGTTAACTTTACGAGCACCTTAATAAAATTACTTTTCTGCAATTCCGGGAGGAGACGACAAGCCTGTCATTCCTACATGGGCCAGATCAACAAACTGCAGCTACTCGTGAAATTTCATGTCTGACAGACAAAGCGATTTGGCGCTTCACTGGGAAAATCATATACGGTACGGACTGATTACTGTAACCGAGCTCAGACTAACCATATATATATTCCGTCTTACTTATAACTGTACAGATTTAATTTTGACAAATCTACGAAGAAATAAAAGTTATCGTATCAGAACATATTTTTGGAGGGAAATTCTACGGTTATTTTTGTTACGGTTGCTTCGCCTGGTGTCTCAAATGCGCCGCTTTCGTTTAGCACTATCTTAACAGAAGTACTTTGCTTACCTTCACTGCGTGTATTTTTAAAATTTCCTTAGAGGTTCTAGTCTAAATTCTTGCAATCCCTACTGGCGAGTGGCTGGAAATGAAGTGCCCTTGCCAAGCGGTTCTACAGCGGTGGTGTTCCCTTTGAAATAAACATAAAAGCGAATATCAAACTCGAACACCTTTTATGCCCACAAGACGCCTTATCCGGCTGAAGCTTTGTCGTATAAGACAAAAAACTACTTCGCTTGGAGCAATTATTTCCCTTGAGCTTGTGGTTTCTCCGGCTTCGTTATTCAGTTATAGTTTTAAGAATTCCGCTTTCCAACGTTTTCGAATTTAGTTACAACGCTCGCTTACAGTGCTGCAACTGACCAGTGAGTAACTGTCTCTTTCGCAGCATGACCGGCAATGACTGATGACTTATCGCTTAAAAAGAAAAGCTTGCATTCAATAAAAAATGAATCCGATTTACTGCAACGTGACAAACATCACTTCAGGAACAGACTTTATTGTATATTTTTATTACGTATTTCGTTCGTTCAGCGTAGTTCATCTATGCGTCCACTTAATCGAACTTTCGTTTTAAATTCAGATTTTACAACAAACATTTATATGCTTACCTTTAGCAAATGCCAGATGTTCCTTCCTATTCTAGATTACATCTTGTAGTTACCCTACAGAGTCAAATCAATACTGGAGGCTTTGTCTAGGTGCGTCACGTTCAGTTGAATCCAACATCACGTTAATTCCTTTTTCCGCTCAGAGAAGAGCTGATCAACCGTAAAGTCACGCGAGGTGAATTAACTGTATCTACCTTGTCCTCGCTTGCAGCTCGTGATTTACGAATTCTTCGAGTGTTCTTCCACCATCCAACGTGGTTTATCAGCCTATAAACCGATAGAAACTTGTAGTATATTGCTTAAACATTCTTCGTTTCATGGCCGCTACCTCGGTGAACAGTTCCGGCGGAAATTTCAGTCTGATCAGACCACGAGAAGGAATGACCGCAGGGTACCACAGCAGAGGACATGCAGCGGATACAAAAATAATCAGCTTAGGTTGTTCACTTCCTGTGGTTTTCTCGTTGCATCCAGGTTGATGGACGCGATATCATCAAAGGTTCATTGGTGTTATTGTGCGCCAGTGGTTTGGAAATGGATTCACACTACTTTTACGCGTGGCACTAAAGACACGCAAGCTTTTACTCTCACATTCAGTAGCAGTGGACTGATTTACACTTAGTGCACAGAAATTCAGAGAGCCGAAAAGCATCTCTTCAAACACTTATGCTCAATTGGCTTCAACATAGGAAAAAAATTCAGGCAGAGGGAGGCACCGAGGCAGGCAATGGAGTGGCATAGAAGCTAAAATAAGCTTTCCTTTGTATTTTATCCCTTAAGTATGCCGCAAATCAAAACGACTTTGATTGGAATCGGAAATTCTTGATACTAAAATTAACATTGCTCATTTAATCGATAACTTGACTCTGGAGGGACTTGAACCTTTGTTTCCACTGTGAAATGCGGACTCCTTAAAATTTATCTGACTTCATCGAGGGAAGAAAGAAAATTCTAAGAATATATCCCCTAAGAATCTGATCTGTATTAAGATACTTTCATACCAGAAATGGACCAGATTACCAACGCTCTCGAACCATACAAGCAGTTTGCTAAAGGCTCGATGAGACTCAAAGATGTACGAAGTCAGATAGAAAACAATTTCAGAAAATTGCCCTTGCTACAGCTATTGGTTTTGCTATCATAGGATTGATTTGCTTTTTCGTGAAACTTATTCACATCCCCATATATGCATCAGAAATGCAGTAGGACCTATATAAGATGCCGGCTGTGAGAAGAGGCCGAAACAGAAAATAACATAGACAAGTTGTGAATGACCAAGAATCCTAAGAATCCTGAGAATAACAGATCCTAAGAGTATTTCTCGTGTATTTTTTAACATTATGAATACACGAGACATACTCTCATACTATTAGGATCTGTTATTCGCAGCCGATCAGCTTACGGTTCATAACTGGTTTGTTGTGTGAGAAAGGGCAACCAAGAAATTGGACACATAAACCAGGGTCTTGAAACAAAAGGAAAGATCATGCTAGAGTGTGTTCAGCATCTGGGTCAGATGATAGCCCAGGGGGGGGGGGAGGGGGTTACTTCCTATGATGGCCTATGCGGGGAGGATCCGCCCGAAAGGGGTACCTTTTTCACCGGCGGTTCAGGTATATGAAAGAGTAGGGATTTCAGGAGTCGAAGTATATGAAAAGCTTGGGGAATCTGTCATTTAGGTATTCAAAGGGGCCTTTCATTAAAATATTTCGAACATACGTACCTTACGACTGTACTGTTTTAATTTATGGAACGCTACATGAGACTGACAAGAAGACTTTTTCTTTTAGGTATACGAAAGGGGTAACTACTGGTGCTGTAATACGGATTTCTCACACTCATTTTTCAAAGCAATGGAAATCAAGAGTTAAATAAATAATATTAAACAGAATTATGACTTAAAGAATTTGGTTTAAAGAAAACTGTTTAATTTTCAAAAAAGCGGATTTAGAGGGGTAAAACCGAAAAATCGCGTTTAAACCGCTACAAGAAAAAAGGACAACATTATACCACTTGGCGGAACTAGGGGGGTGAAATCGAAAAAAAGGATATCAATGTGCAGTTTTATGAAAAGTTAGTCAAAATATACGGTTAATTTTTCTATTATCTTCTGTTTCTTCTCGCTGATTTGTTTCAAAGCGATTTCTTTTGATTTTTTACTATATCTAGACATAGTTTTATATCTCAATCCGTCTATTATCGTGTCAAAATACAGAAGTTTGTTTTTCTCATCGTCTTTAATATTTAGTTTCTTTTCAAGTTTGGCTATTCTTTCCAATAGTTGTTCTTTGTTTTCTATCTTGACTTCATATTCTATTTTCTTTGCTTTAGACAATGGATTATTTTTCTTGTTTAACAACTTCTCACCGTAATTGTTAGCATAATCTTCTATGTATCCGGTTTCTATTTTCTCAAGTGTTTTCTTGTCATTGGAAGGTGCGTTTACAAGTAAATCGATAACCGGTGACTTATTCTTATGTTTGTAGACTTGGCTTTTGTTATTCGTCAGATGCCATTTCATGCGTGTTTCTAAGTCTTCACAAGTCGATCCGATGTATATTTTGCCGTTATTGAAAGTCACTTTATAGATTTTACCTTTGGAATACAGACTGTTGAATTTAGCATTAGTCAATTCCAAAATTGGTTGTTTCCGATTGTTATATTTATAGTTCAATTCTTTATTGTTCATATGTATGTAATCGAATTTTGTTGTCCGTGATAGTGCAGTGTACAATTGTTTCTTATCCATACGGCTTACGTCGTGAATGTTATAATGATCGTTAATGTCACAACCCTGGTATTTGTAAACAGTTACACAGAAGCTTGGAATGAAACATTCAGCAAATTCCTTTTGATCATACCGTTCGTTATTCACAGAGAATGAATTATTTATTATATCTTCAATCTCAAACTCCATGGTGTTAAATACATGTTTGTCCTTGATGTTTTGTGTTGCGATGATTGGCATACCTTCACAGACATTGTATTTTTCTGATTTACCATTGTACTTAAAATCGACAGTGACGTATCTTTTGTTATTCTCTTTAATGAATCTATCACAGCATTCGGCATTTACTTTTATCCTTGTAGAGTTCAAATAGCATATGTTCTTATACAGTTTCTCTGGTTGAGAGAACCATGTTGTAACCTTACCATGTCTCAAGAATTTGTCCAACATGACATGTGTTGTTTTGTCATATCTTGATGATTCCTCAATGTATTGGAGAGTTTCTGTATTCGGGCACATTTTTCTCACAGTTTTAGAATAAGTGTAATCATAGTGTATTTGGCTACCGGCTTCAACAGGTTCACATTGATTGGGGTCGCCGAACATGTATACCACATTATCGTACATGGTAAATGCTTGATAAATCATGGTCATCCATTTATTGGGTACCATACTGAATTCCTCTATGAATATTGTTTTATCCTTGAGACTGTTGATGTCTCTTCCGTGCCATTCACAAAAGTAAGAATCAAATGTGTGACACATACTATTATTGTATCCCAACCTACTCTTCACGTTTTCAATTGCTTTGTTTGTGAATGCCAGTACTAAAGGATTTGTAGCCTCTCTGACCATTTTACAAAGCTTGGTTGTTTTGCCACTACTTGCCTGACCATTAAAAATACATCCTTTACCGTTTTCCTTCTCAATCAATTCAACCATGTTCTCTCTGTAATGCTTCTCGAAATACACCAATTTAGTATCGGTAACATATGCTTTTCCTATCTTTTTGGTACTAAATGAGACATCTTTCTACCGTTTGAATTTCTTTGCAGGATTAGTTATAAAGATACCATCAGTATTATAACCATACAGCACACTATTTTTCCATAACAAGCTTCTATCAACTGTAAACATTTCAATATTGCCTCAGATACAACAAACCGATTGATACTTGTATTGTCAGAGAATATACGTTCACAAGTTTGTTCCTTGATCAAATATATGTCTTTGTAATGGTCTATTGTAACATTTCTTTTGTCAGCCATTGCTCTGGTCCAACAACACATTGCCGTTTCATAATCAGTACATGTGAACCCTTGGTTTGTCTTATTTTATTTTCTACCAAGTTCGCCAATGAAACTGTTTGCAAGCTTCTTCGCTTCTTCCTCAGGGAATTCGTCAAATATATACTGTATGAAGCTCTTAAAAGTGTCAGGTTTCAAGGCCTTTTTCGTCACAATCTTGTACTTTATTTGAGATGTGGGCATGTTTAATGTATCAACAAGATAAAACACCAAATTACTTGAATAAAAACCTGCTTCAATCTGAATGGGTGATCCATAGTTGTTTAAAACTGTTTCATCGATATAGAATTCACCACAAAGTCTGAGATCGTTTTTACATCTGAATGGTTCAATCACACAGTGAATAGTATAAACAGGTATTAAGTGGGTGTTATTCAGCAGAATGTTTGGGTATGATTTGGATATATCAATGCTGACAACATCGTCTGGTATATCTTCTGTTGAGCACCATTGAAGTGCCCGTGGGTAATAATCATCCAACATCTGTCTTGCATCGACATTATAAGTGGACAAAGGTAGATATCCACACATCTGTTTGAATAAAGCTGTACTAATGCTTGTAAACGATTGATTACTCCACTCGAAGTCATGAGTCTTGTATTTATGAAAAAGTTTGTCGCAAATAGATTTCCTGATGTCGTACTCATTATTCAGAAGAAACATGTTATCTCGATGATCAAGAAAGCCATCAAGTATTCCATTGTTGTTCCAATGCATGTATTCGACGTATAATTTGGACGAGTTGATGTAAATATCAATTGCCTGTGTCATTTTTGCTTCTTCGGGCAAGACAATAATGTTATTTTTCTTGTCGAGACAAACCAAATCGTCCAATCGTTCGACTCTGTACACCAATTCATGTCTTTGGGACCATTTCAACTCAGTCATATGTTTCAACAAAGAATCACAACCTCCCTGGTCAGCCTTTGAAGCGGTCAATTTGAGTCTTTCGTCTGTGATGGGAAAGCAATGGTGATCTTTCACTATGTAAACCAGCGTGACATCAGTTCGTGTGTAAGAATTGGTGAATGCAATGAATTTTCTGTACATTGAGTCAAAAGCATGGATCGATACATTTTTATGACATTCCTTGGCCCATTCAATCAGCTGTTCGGTATTGATCATATCGCCTTCTGGTATGTAGTTATAAATCTCATTTTTCAACTTGTCATAGGTATAAGTCTTGAATCCATCCCTACCTCTAACTTGGTCCCAAACATAATCAATGACACAAGAGTTTGCACCATATGATTTTATTGGCCTCTGTTTGTTCAACAAGTACGATTCCAATTTCAAACTACCCATCGTATGCTTCATAAAAAACTCCTTCCGGTGGGTAATGATCTTGCAGCCTATTTGGACTATTTCCTGGGCTGATAAAAGTGTAAAGTTGTTGTCCAAAAGTGTGAAAACCATGAACTTGTACATATCATGTTTACTCAATCGAGGTACTTCAACAGAAAAAGGACCATATGTTTTATCCTCTATTGTCATCCCATCGCGGATGTCAACAAACAATGTAATCGATATCTTCACCCGCTCGCCGGAAATATTGTTGAGTCTCTTGCCGAATAGTTTGGCAAAAGATGAACCCCTTTTGGCAGGTGAATTAGATAGTTTCAATTCCTCTTTCCTGAATCTGTTCAAAGACACAGTCATTTTAGGGTAGACAATGTAATCTTTCATCTTGCTGGCCAAATTACTGTATTTCTCATCGACAGCATCAACAGCTTTTTGTGTTTGTCTTTTTACTTTGCGGATCTTCTTCATATTCTTTTCCAGAGGATCTTCATATTCTTTCAACAACAATTTGATCAGTTGTTTCTTGCTCAGTTTCACAAGATCTTTCTTGTTCATGCTATTACTACTAGTTTTGATAATATTTTTTTCCATCTTATATTATAATATATATCTATATATAAATGTTTAAATCTTTTTCAATGTTGCGTTTAAGTATGATTGATAATTCAAGTGATCCAAAATCCCGGATCCGTTGAACTAATTCAAACTATATTTTTTATATGCTTTTTTGTTTGTGTGTGTTGAGTCTTACCGGCCAAAGTGTAGTTTTTACCATTATTGCAAACTTCACAATACCATTCCTTAGTTACCATATATTCGTTCTTATAATTCCGGAAAGCTTCTTTTGCTTCTTCTTTTGTTTCATATTTTCTAGGTCTTCCTCTACCTCTTTTAACATTTTGATTGACCATTATATTTATACTATATATTTCATTCATCCCTTTATATATTTTCTATGTTCCTCCATATGTTTGGTTATTTCGTGGATCAAATCTTCGAAGCAGTTACTCATGATGTACCTGCATTCATTTTTCTCATACATTGCCTTCATTCTGAGTTGATTATTGGTCACAATGAAGATACCAGTAGGGCTTTTGAATTCTAGGCACAGAGCATTGTATTTTTCAGTTGGATTCATCAGCATTAAATCACACTGACCGGCCATATATCCCCGGAGTTATTTGGTTCTCACCCAGTCCGGCAATCATCAATGCGTCTTCATATGTCCTTCTGATGAATGACACAATTTTATAATGCAAATCATATTCTGTTTTAATTGATAATGTATTATTTTTCATATACTATATTATTATATTTTATTTTTAATATATTTTCGACCTGTTTTTAAATATAGTCAGGAATAATAATATTCTTGGCTACCGTGAGCAAATAACAGTATATACTGCTGTATCTTCTATTATATATATGTTAGATAATTTTCTCTTTATAATATTTCTTTTAAATCCCTGAACGGTATCCAACTGTTGAAGTCGTCACTATAACCCTTCCACTTCACCAAAGCTTGTTTTTTCTTATAGTCTCTGCGAATGACTTTATCGATACGGAAAACATCCTGTCTGGCTTTTAATAATTCAGGTTCATAAAAACTCCCTTCAATATCTTCACCTTTCAGATCCTTTATTTTGTATGTTATTGGATTAGTGTATTGAATCTTATCAACTGTGAACACTTCCTCAGTCCAATTTGGTGTATAGCCCTTGTCGAACACATTCCGTTTATACTTAGATATTCGGACCTTATCACCTATTTTAAATTTTGGTTTCTGTTTTAATGGCTCCATATCACGATATAGATTAAAGTAAACAGTTCCTTCATTCTTTTTCTTTGAAGCCTCTGTAGGTGTCATCTTTATGCTTGAATGTTTGGTATTATTATACTGTTTCACTTCATGTCTAAATACTGTGTATTACCTTGAACAGTGAACTGCTTCCACATTTTGGATTTAATTGTCCTATTCCATCTTTCAACTACTGATGACTTCTCTTCATTCTCAGTTGAGTACATATGTATCCCATTTTTCTCTAATAGGTCTTTCACATGTTTGTTGTAAAACTCTTTTCCCTTGTCGACCCATAAATACTGTGGTTTTCTGCCTTTCTTGAATATTGTTTTGAATGCTTCAGTGACAGATTCGCCTTTCTTATCCTTCAATGGGACAATCCAACCATATTTACTGAAGACATCAATAACCATAAGAAGATATCGGTATCCCTTATTCCATTTACTGAACTGTTGCATTTCAACTAGATCACTTGCCCATATTTCATCAATTTTATTTACAATCACACGCCGCCGAGTGAAATTTCGTTTTATGGGTACATGTAATTCATGTGCTAATTTTTCTTGCCAGTTTTCTTCACTCGACGGCTTTTTCCGTTTTTTGAAACACCAAGACCTAATTTCTGTTTTTTGTCGATTAAGAATCTAGCTGTTTGACCCCATTTTGGCATCTCACCATAAGGAATGGCATCAAGAGAATTGATCATTGTTCTATCACAATCACCTTTATTCTTTCCCATATCATAACAAATATCGTGGTAAGCTGCTATCTCATCCACTTTATTGTAAGGCTGTACTTTCCACTTTAACACTTCTCCAGTATTTGGATCATATTCCAGTTGTTCATTTAACGGATTGTAAGGTCCCATATACTTATACTTGCTCGGTGTCCATCCAGCTTTGGGTTTAGGAATCTTGCCAATTAATTTGTGGATATCAATAGCTCCACCGTAATCCAATCCCTTGATATCTGTTTTGTAACGAATATTTGGTCTCACTTTTGTTGAGAGTTGTTTTAAAGCTTCTGACCCAACCTTTGTGATTGCAGGCTTTGCGAGGGAAAGTCCTTTGTCAATTAATTTCTTTTGCAGCTTTGGATTTCTCATTGCTTCTGATGCATAATATCTCCCCATTTCTACACCTTTCTTTGCTAAATAAGGGACTCCATGTTCTAAGAATCCTGTTAGTGCCATATCTGCAGCTGAATCCAGTATGCCCGCCCCTTCAGACGGGCTAATTAGTTTCCCTTCCCTTTGACAAACTTAGTCTTTGTGATCCCACACTCAGCACACTTGCATTTCATCATGGTTCTTCCATTTTTAGTCTTTTGATATCTTTCACTTCCTGGCACACATTCAGTGATTTTCTTCTGTTTTACACAATATGATTTTACCATTATACCATTAAGTTAGATATTTTTAAAGTAATCTATGATGAACCTGTGATTAACACTCACATCTGCTGGATTGAATTTGGAATTGTGTATTATATCCAGTATAGATGTTCCTTTTTGTCTCTCAAGAAGATAGTATAAACACCAATATCCACATAATACTGATTCCCTTTCTTGTATCTCATCACCAGAGTATTCAAGTTGTTTACCGCTTGCAGCCATATACATTTGAACTTCTGTTGGCATCATTAAACCGAAAGAGTCGAAGTATTCACAGTATTTATCATTTTTGAAATTCCTATAACATACCCAATGTGTACCTGGTCCAATTTTGGAATCAAGATTGACTATCCCACATTCATTGTTTTTTATTTGTCTAGGAAGATTGTCTCTTGAAAATACTCCTCTAAAATGTTTTATTCCAAGTTGTTTCACCCAATTGGTTAAATCAAAGTTGGATAAGGGTTTGTTTACAAAATGGTTCCTAGTATGGGGATTGAATTGAATGGACTGTTTTTGCCCAACAGAAGCCCTTTTCCCTTTTTGGTCTTTTTTTTTTTACCCCATAACCGATTGGGTTACCCCATGTACCAAAAACTGGGGGTGATTGCCATGGAATCATAACATGTTTTCCCCCACTTTTATTTTTTGGAATGTGATCTGGAACATGAACTGGTATTGACCGTCTAGAACGGCTGTGTTCAACATGCAAACCCTTTCCAGTCAAGGCTTTCATAAGTAGAGGAATTCCAATACTTGCCAAAAGTGTTCCAAGACACCCACCAGACTGAGTTTTTGTTGGTTTGATAGCAAGTTGTCCACCAGACTGCATCGCATTGACAAGATCAGCCATTTGTCTCACATTCAATAAATTTCCATAATTCAATAGTTGGGGCAAGTTTTCATTGGGAATAATGAATCCTCCTTTTTGTTTCTTTCCAAATAGTTTATCAATGCCGAGACTTGCTAATGAAGAAAGAGCACCTGAGGCCAATGCTGGAGCCGCTTTAGCTACTGCCTTACCTGCATATGGTAATAGTCTTGTTCCAAGTGAAAAAAGACTTGACCAAAGAGAACCTCCATGTACAACCGCCTTTCTGATTTGACTTTTTGATATATTGATATCAGAACCTTTTCCCAATCTTTTTGATTTCATTAGTTTGTTGATTTGTCTTTTTGTCAACATAAGTTGATCACCACCAGACAATTCATCATGAGTCAGCCTCAATGTTACCGCTGAATTTGATTTAATAGCTTTTGCCAGCTTTTCTTTCTGACCTTGTGACAGTGTCACTCCATGAGGATGATAAGTAGTCATATAATATATGTTTATACTAAATTGTATTTAATATAAATAATGATTTAATTTAATTATTTATTTAATTATTTAATTTATTTAATTATTTAATTTGATTATTTAATTATTTAATTATTTAATTATTTAATTTGATTATTTAATTTATTTAATTATTTAATTTGTTTTTATTTACATAGATCTCAGAATCAACTTTCCATCAGTCTCTCTCATCTCAACATCCTGTTCATACAGCACAAGTGCATACACACTGTAATCAGCATTTGTTGCCCCACTCAAAGTGTATTTGAAAGTCAGTTTTGTCATTCCATCTTTTATGTCCTGCTTCTGTTTTGTCAGATCAAAGTAAATGAAAGGGAATATTGTACCAAAGTTTCCTCTTGTAAGAAGGGTGTTTTCATTGAATTCATTTACAACTTTAACATAATTCAATGCATCTCTGAATACCCTTGTGGGCTCTGTTGACGGTCTGTAATGCACTTCTGGATAATCGTTTCCATTTCCAACCTCTAGATAGCAATTAGTCAAAGTCTGGTTATTTGCAACAGAGAATGTGTTAAACAAGAATTTATTGGCTGTCTGAGATGCATCATTGGCATCATTGATGATGAAAACAAATACATGCCTTGGTTTGTTTATTCCTGTTGAAATACGGAAATTAGCTGTCTGTTGTCTTGTTGAATTACCTCTCTCAACCATTTCTCTCATGTAAGTCCACTTCCTAGTGTCAAGATAAGTGCCCATGTACAAAGACTTTCCCGCAGAATTGAAAATTATTCTTGGAACAAACAGCTGAAATCTGGTGATCACCACACGACAATCATCGGCAGCCTGCCAAATTACATTTGCATCACTCTCAAGTGTTATGTTAAGCTCGACTTTTGAATTGGGCAGGATTTCACCATAAAGGCTCTTGAAAAACCCGTATCTGTTCAATGATGCTTCTGCATACACTTTTCCATTGGCACCAGTCAATAGTGCTTTCCTAGCTACGAAACCTGCGTTGTAATTAGCGGCTTGAGCAACTCTGTCTTCAGCATGTCTTGTTGTGTCAAGATAGAAGAACTCATTGGTTCCCTGACTTGCAGCATAACCCTGTGAATACTCAAGCAATGACTTAATATTTGTGGCTTGGTTAGCATCTCGGCATTCATAAACATCGATACCATTCACCTTCACATTTAAAGTGTTAATGAGAGAATACACTGAATTCACAATACCGTTTCGATCTTCAGCAGCAATATGATCTCCATCTGCAAGCTTTTTAACAATAAAATCAATTTCAAAACGGGCATTATACCAGTCAAATGGTGTTGTCTCTCCACTGTTATCAACAACAAATCGGTAACCTGTTTTCCTCTGATGAGCATTGTTTGCAACTACAGTATTAAGTGCTGTCTCAAGCTCAAAGACAACATCTTCATATCGTTCGATATATTTTGAATCGCGATAGTTTGACATATATTATTGTGTTAGATAAAAGTTACTTAATTTTTCGAGGTCTACCTCTCTTTCTTTTGATCTCACCCCCAGTCTTAATCTCACTCTCAGTTCCACTTTTTCTCTTTTTCTTACTTAAAAGTTCTATTATTTTGTCACCACCTTTTTTGCCAACATGTTCACCAATTGTTGTAGCTGCTTTTTTTACAGCTGTTTTGACAGCATCACTCACTATTCCTTTACCGTGTTTTGTGTGATATTTTTCATATTCCACGTATTCGAATCTTCTTATATACTATTGGGTTTTATAACTCTGTCCCTCTCAAGAATAACTCAATATACCAATCTATCCCATTCAAATCAACTGGTGCTCCGGAAGAATCAGTGAC
Organism: Pachyseris speciosa; assembly: GCA_016490735.1. Classification (NCBI taxonomy): domain Eukaryota; kingdom Metazoa; phylum Cnidaria; class Anthozoa; order Scleractinia; family Pachyseridae; genus Pachyseris; species Pachyseris speciosa. Next base: position 127,078 of record JAEMWC010000305.1, on the reverse strand, counting down.
ATAAAAACGTATTGAGCTGATTGTGTGTGTTGAGATAGGATTCCATGAAAGAAAACGAGGTTTGTAAGTGAAAGGTAAACTTCTGACGAGATCTGTGACTGGAATAACAGCGATTGTATTTGTACTATTGCCATCAACAATGCTATCTATCACATTATCACAATTGATATAAATTTCATCCACTCCTCTTGTAATATCTGGTAGATTTGTTCCATATTCTGTTGCTGAAACTAATTTTGAATCGAAACCGATAAGTTTTCTGAAATCATTATTTCTCAGATCCACACGATAATTTTCATTGAGTTCAATCAAAATGCGATATGTTGACAAAACGAAATACATGTTAATACCATACTGGAATTTTGATTTGTCTGTTTCAGATGGATTCAGTACATGGCTATTTTTACTCATATACTCATGAATGTAACTATTGATATCGTCGTATGAATACATCCCGTCAACGAATGTTATTGTTTCCCAGTTTACACCTTTGTCATGGCTATATTTCATTTGATTATTCCCAAAAGATTGTCTGATGTTATACCAACTGTATGTCATATTGATAACATTCACAGCCACTTCATATTTCATATCATTCGTTAATTTGATAGGTGTATTGAATCTTTTTTCAAAATCATGACTCTTACTTACACCAATTTTGTCTATGTTTTTACTGTTGAATCGTAATGAAATTTCTGTCATATACTTTTACATTAGATATTTCATCATTATTTTATTAAGCTCCTCGTTTCCAACAATACCCAGTCTGCTTAATGTGTGCAATATATTTACAAACTCATTTCTTACACCCATACTATTATTACCAGCAAAAATAGACCCACCAAGTAACTGTAGTCTTGAAAGCAAGTCGCTGATATTATTATAATGGACAACACCTGTTCTTTTTCTAATACCTTGCCCTGTTTTGTATTTGTAAGAAGCTAATACATCTGCAATCGTTTCTCTGTATTTTTTTAAAGTTTGTATCTCTCGATCATAAGATTGTTTATCTTCTCGTGTTTTTGCATGTGACTTTTTTCTTCCTATTTCTTTAGCTGTTTCTCCAGCTTTTTTCTTTTCTTCAAGAAGTTTTTGTGGGCTGACTTGAGTTAAATCGTTTGGTTTCAAAAACTTATAATTTTTTAATATAATTCTGTCATCTTTATCGAAATTGTTATCGATCGCTAATATGTTGGGTGTCCAATCCTCATCTTTATCTTCTTTAGGTGCTTCAATTGCCAAAGGAAGTTCCGTTCCCATTGTAATTGCTCTGCGATTAGCTTCAATAACATCATCAAGTCCTCGTTTTAAATCCTGCTGGTTTTCTTTCAATTGTTCAATAACTTCATCCTGTTTTTTGTCGACACTTGCTTTCACACTCTTCTGGACATCAATAGAGGGTTTCAGTAATTCTGAGGTTGTATCATATGCATCCTGTTTTCTGTTTTCATAAGTCTTGATAACCTCACGAACTTCTCTTGTTTTATTTCCAGCTTCAATTCCACTTTCAAGAAGCCTTTTCATACGTTCTATATCCATATACAATTGTGTTAGACTAATCTAAACTATTAACATATGGAAATTCCAAATTATGATATCGTTCAGAATTCAAATAATTCATTCAGACAGTTGTATCCGTATATGCCGAAAGATACATTTAGAATGTTATTGGCTGGAAATTCTGGATCTGGAAAGACAACATTGTTTTTGCATTTGATTATGGAACCGTTGGTCTATTATGATCAAATACATCTGTATGCCAAGAACTTGGATCAAGACAAATATCAATATTTACAGCAAATGATGGATGGAATAAGCAAAGAGGTTGGTTACCCCGTTTTAGTATGCAGTCAAGATGAAATACTTCCTGTTGAACAAATCAAAGACACTGATTTACAGCGACTGGTTGTATTTGATGATTTCGTGACTGATAAAAAACAAGATAAAATCATAAGCTATTTCATTCAGGGTCACCATAAAAATTGTTCAGTGCTATACCTAACACAGTCATTTTACGGTTGCCCAAAATCTGTTAGGCTTAATTGTAGCCATTTCTGTCTTTATGATTTCCCATCCACAAGAGAGAGAAACTATCTCCCAAGAACTAGCAATCGATAAGCAGAAGTATATTGAAGCAACCAAAAAACCGTATTCCTTCTGTTATGTTGATAAACCAATGAAATCAGTGAAGAGAAACTTTTATGGTGTTATATAATCTAATATTATATGGGATTATTTAATGATTTACCAACTCCAGACAATATAGGAACTGGTGAAATAGGTCCAAAAGGTGATAGAGGTCCTGCTGGTCCACAAGGTCTAAAAGGTGATAAAGGTGATAGAGGTCCTGCTGGTCCAAAAGGTGATAAAGGTGATAAGGGTTATGGATTCAAATTAACACAAGATGGTAACTATGATCTTGAAAATAAACGCTTGACTAATGTTGGAGAACCAAATTCAAACAAAGATGCTGTTAATATGAGATACGTCAACGATGCTGTTTTATCAATTGAAGGAACACGTGTTAATCCATTTAAATTTCTTCTTGAAGATATATCAAAAACAACTATTATTAGAAATGCAAATGATCTCAAATTGGAAGATTTTAATAAAAGCCCTTACTTAATAAATAAAAAAGCTTTGTCTTTTGTTATTCCTACAGCTGGCCAGACAACTGTTCTTCGTTTTGATTTGTCACAATTGGAAGTTTCAAGATACACTTTTGCTGTTGAGTTTTATACAAACGGTAATCCAAATAATGCAACAGTTGATGATGATAATTTGTCATCCAATTTAGTTGAAAGAAAAGATTCGATAAAAAGAGCATTTCCAGAGACTCATATTGTAGAGGCTTATCTCAAAAGAATATTCTTCCTTGAAAAAACAAGTCATGGTTCCACATCAATGGAGTTATTGTTGATTTCACCATATTTACAAAATAATAAAAAACATTATGTTATAGTTTATGGTGTTTACGGATTTTCAAATATCATTTTATCACATATTCACGATCCTGTTTTTGAAATTGAAAATGGTAATGTTGCATTCGATGGTAAAATTGACATGAAATTAAACAAAATCATCAACCTGCAGGATAACCCCTCAAACCCACAAGACGCTGTAAACAAATCTTACGTTGAGAATAAAACAGCTGATTTCCTTAATAAAAACACTGGTGGTGTAATTTATGCACCTGTCAGCATGAATGGAAATGATCTATTTGGTATACCAGATAACCCAAGATTTGGTTATTCAGCTGTAAATAGAAACTATGTGAACAATAATTTTTTGAAACTAAATTGAAGCGTTGCGATGACTTCTGATTTGAATCTTGGAGGTAACAAATTGACTAATGTATCAACACCAACTGCAAACGATGATACAGCCACAAAGGGTATGTTGATACTGAAATTGCTGGCATTACTGGCATTGATGTTTCACCATTTCTTTAAAAAGATGGAAGTGTTGCAATGACTGGTGATCTTGACATGGGTGACAATAAAATAACAAATGTTGGATCTCCAAACTCTGATAAAGATTCTGCCAACAAAAAGTATGTTGATGACCTTGTTCTTTCAGCATCTGGTACTCAACGCAACCCATTCGCTTTTCTGTTAAAAGATATATCCAAGTCTTCTGCAGTCAGTGGTGTGGAAAACCTTCAAATTGAGAATTTTGACAGATCACCTTATCACATAAACAAGTCGTCATTGTCTTTTTTCATCAAACGAAGTGGTAACTTTACATCTAAAATTCGTTTTAATGTGACATCTTTAAGAAATGGACGGTACACATTTGTTACTGAGTTTTACTCACCATCAGACCCACGCCAAGCTACAATTGGGCTTGATCTTCGCACATTAAACATACGAGATGCGGGTCAGCCATTTCAAAAACCTTTTCTCAAAACACCACACGTTGATGGTTACATGAAAAAGCTTTTCCAAATCTTAAAAACTGGTGTTGGTCAAGCGTTAATTGAGGTTATACTTTTTGGCACTGCTCCTGCGTCTAACACCAAAACACATATCATTGTTTATGGAGCTTATGGCTTTCATACCAACTTGTCTTACTTTGTTCATGACCCAGCTTATGAAATTGAAAACGGCCATGTTACGTTTGGTAGTAATATTGACATGAAACTAAACAAAATCATCAACCTGCAGGATAACCCCTCAAACCCACAAGATGCTGTAAACAAAAAGTATGTTGATGCTGAAATTGCTGGTATTGATGTTTCTCAATTTCTTAAAAAAGATGGAAGTGTTATAATGACCGGCAATCAGGATTTTGGGGGGTTTATTATTACAGGTCATGGGATAGGAAACCAACCAGCAGATCTTGTGAATAAATCATATATTGACACTAATCTCGCATCAAAAAGCAGTATCGGTCAAACTCTACTTCGAGATGGAACACAAGAAATGACTGCTAATTTAAATCTGGCTGGTAACAAAGTGATCAACTGTGCAACACCAACTGCTAACACAGATGCTGCCAACAAAAGATATGTTGACCAGGCCCCTTTTCTTAAACTTGTCGGAGGTCGAATGGCTGGTGATATTGACATGGGTGATAACACACTCGCAAACTTAAAAGAAGGAACAAATAAAACCGATGCCGTAAAGAATGCTTTCAAATATTGATGAATGATATCGATGAAATTAGCACTGAATATGGCTTGACAGTTAATGGATATGTCAATTTACCTCGTTCACCACATTTGATTTCAAAAAAGGTCATTGATGTAGACTTGAATAAAGAAGCTAATCATATTTACAGAGCTAGAATTGGTTTTAATATGTACACAATAAATGATGGAAAATACACTTTTATCCTCGAATGGCTATTTCCTGATTATGAAGGAATGAGTCTTAGTAGTGTAACATTCAGTGCAACTGGTGGAATTACAATTCATAAAACTGTAGGGAGAAAATTTGACAACAGAAATGAAGATCATTCGAGATATTTATTATGGATTGAAAAACCATCAGCAAGTTCACCACCTGAATATTTATATTGTACGAGTCATATTAATGCTAACCCAACTTATCCAAATAAGTACAAAGTTCATTGTGTTGCATATGGTATTGATTTTGAAGCTGTAGACGTTCCCTCAAGTGTTTACGACTTCACTTATAAAATCGTGAATGAAAAAATACAATTACAAACTGATTTAGATTTGAATGGTTTTGATGTCAAAGAAAATGATAATTGGTTGTTTGGTGGAGACAATGGCGAATTGACAATGCTGAATAATATTAATATGAACAGCTATTTAATAAAAGAGGCTAAACTTGGTGGTGATTTAAATCTGAATGGCTATAGAATTCATAATAATAGTTTAAATCTATTTCGTTCAAGCGTTACAGGTGTAATTATGGAAACAGCTTTCGACTTAGGTGGATTTGCTCTTTACAGGCCGAAATTAGGAGGTGATCTAAATTTGAATGGGAATGGAATAATCGGCCAAATGCAATATTTGAATTGCTTTGTTAAAGCCAAACAAGGACATAATAAGAATGTTTTAAAGCCTCTATTGATAAATGGCTCTGAATTTTTAGTTATTCATAACAATAACTTTTATATTAAGAAAATGTATATCATACAAGGAACAAGCCCCGGAATATTCTACTTCAAGACAAAAGCTGAAGGTGGTGGGCCTTTGCCATTACCAGCAACTATTTATGAACACAGACAATCTTCTTTGAGTAGAAACATCACAACGGTCAACATCAACAAATCATTATCGAGAGGCTATTTTATAATTGACTATTCACATCCTAATAGTAGAGCATTTGATATAACATTCACACTTGAAGTAATTATGAATTAATCCAAAATAATATTATATGTGATTATTTAATGATTTACCAACCTCAGATAGAACTGGTGAAAGAGGTCCAAAAGGTGATAATGGTGATAGAGGTGATAAAGGTGATATTGGTCAAATTGGTCCACAAGGTCCGGCTGGTCCAGCAGGTCCTCAGGGTCCACAAAGTCCACAAGGTCCACAGGGTCCACAGGGTCCATCTGGTCCGACTGGTCCACAGGGTCCCCAGGGTGCTCAAGGTGATAAAGGTAATGGATTTGATTTAACACAAGACGGTCACTTTGATCTTGGAAACAAGCTTTTAACCAATGTAAGAGCCGGTAATAATGATAACCATGTTGTTGTCAAATCACAAGTTTCTGATATTGTTAGAGACAGTTTTCTAGACCTATGGGTATCCGAATACATCAGACAACTGGCTAAATGTCTTTATACCGTTGATCGGGCAAGCAATACCTATGTCAATATTGACGCCAATAGAAGAGTACAAACTCTACATGATCAATCTAATGAAGAAAGTGATGCAACACAATCTACTCTAAGTATAAGACCCACTGTTTGCACAAAGGCTGAAAAACATAATGGCCGTTATTATCTGAAATTCGGGGGATCACAGAGAATGATAAGTCAACTGAATCTGAACAATAATGCCGTTAATATCTTCATCGTTTACAAAATTAATTCGAATACCGGTGGAAGTCCATGGAAGAATGGTCTTTTTGGTCATGATAATGGAGGTTATGATAAGTTTGTCAGCTATTACAATGGCTCAAATCTTGTTGTTAGTGGTGTTGATCAATCAAATTGTGTCTATTTCGGTCCAGAAGCATCAATACAAAATTTCACAAAGATAGCAGATTATTCAGTAAATGATTTAGGCCAAATTAATGTTTGGCACTGTTTATCTGTTCACTGGGACAATTTATCTTCTCCTAATACAAACAAAAGTAAAATCTATTGGAACAAAAAACATATTGGAAGTTTTACAGCAGCTAATAGAACCGGCAGTCAACAAATGACTTTTGGTGATTTGAATCCCAGTTCAATTGCACCATTAGATGGTTGTATCAGTTTCTTCTGTGTATATTTGGATTTCATGCTTGATGAAAAAACAATCTTGGACCATCATCATGTTCTTATGCAGAGATACAATATTGTCTAATTAATATATATGATAAAAGAGGTGGTTAAATATGTTAAATTCTTTTTCAGAGAGACAAAAAAACAGTATCCTGATATTGATGACTCTATTTTGAAATCATCTTTGATTTACCAATATCTGTATCACAAGCACTTCAATGAATTTATCCAAATCAAAAGCATCATAGAAACTCACAAGGACATTGGACTCATTGGACCGGGTAGTGGTTGTCTGACATGCTTCTTGGAATCTACACTTGGTTGGATTGATACACTGCAAACACATGGTATACTTCATGATGCTTTCGGAAGATTCTATAATGCTTATTCATTAGACCGTGGATATTGTTATGCGACACCTTCTTTGTTCACATCAAAGAGAAGAAAAGGATCTCCATTATGCGGCCAGACATCTGGTTTGTTATATTGCATTGTCAAAAGAATCATTATATAAACAATATACATGTCAGTCAAGCGCAAGAATATATTCAACTGGAACCATATTTCAGATGAATTAACAGAAAACCAGGTTAAGGAACTCAAAGCCTATTACCATACATATCACAGAAAGTGTTGGGCTTACAAACAGGCTGTCAAAAGATTCAAAAAATGGAAATTACTTGGCAATTCGGCATCCATTTTATTTGCAACCGGCGGTCTTGCTGCAAGTATTTCAACCGGCGGTGTAAGTTTAGTTGCCATCAGTACAGTATCAATGTTAATACAAGGCTGGATGAAACATAAAAACCTTGATCTGAAAATACAGAATTGTACATATGCTTATCAAAGCTACCAACACCTTCTGAATACAATAAAGGAAACCATGAGAAGTGGCAATTTTGAGGCATCAACTATACATTCAACCATGAAATACAGTGACGATTATGTCGTTGATAACAGCCCTATCATAGACAAGTATTTTGTCAAATATGATGAAAAATTCACTGTCTGATAATACCAATAATCACATCAAATCTTAACAATAAAATTTCAACCCAATATTGATCATAAAATCCAAGCGTCTTTTTTGATCTAGTAACAGTTATATTCTCAAAAGGGAGATCAAGCATTAAAAATATTTGCTTAAGCATAAATTTCGTACTTATCATCCTTTTACGATTCTTATTCACCAAAGGAAGGACAGCGTCTACCTCTTCGAATATTTTCAATATTTTGCCCTTATCTTTTACAGAAATTTGAAATTCATTCTTGCGACATATTTTATTTATTACATTTTCAATATGATACTTCCGGTGATATACAGACTTTCGCTTTATTTTATACATATTGTCATGAAAATCAATGTATTCTTTCACAACATTGTAACCATGAACTGAACCACAACTTGCGCATATAATCGCTCCATTATCATTCAACACATTCTGTTCATCACAACACGGTTCCTCTTTTTTAACATTATGTTCTGCTATTCTCTCATCACAAAATGAACATGTCAACTCTCCCATATTCTTTAATTCATTATGGATTACTGAATTACAACTCATTCTATACTATTATATGAGATATTATTTTTTATGTAACTAACACATGACGTCACGGCACAGCTGTGCCGTTTTGTCGCCAACATTGTTCAAACCAGCGAGGACTGTATCAACACAGTACCGAACGGTTCTTAACAAACCAAAGCCATGACGTCACGGCACAGCTGTGCCGGTCAGAGGCGACCGTCTCGTGAGTTATAATAATAGCTATAGGCGATGAGTCATTTCCTGTTTTTCCGAGAATGTCACACTCAGTATTTTTCCGATAAATTTAAATTGAACAAGGTAAATCCAAAGAAGTCATGACGTCACGGCACAGCTGTGCCGGCCAGAGATCATGCGACCGTCTCGTGACTTAGAATAATAGCTATAGGTGATGACTCATTTCCTGTTTTTCCGAGAATGTCACGCTTGGTGGTTTTCCGAGAATTTCAGATTAAACAACTGTTGGAAAGAATAGCCAAACTTGAAAAGAAATTAAATATTAAAGACGATGAGAAAAATAAACTTCTGTATTTTGACACGATAATAGACGGAATGAGACATCATGTTATATCAAGATATGGCAAGAAATCAAAAGAAAATGCTTTGAAATAAATCAAAGACAAGAAACAGAAGATAATAGAAAAATTAACCGTATATTTTGACTAACTTTTCATAAAACTGCACATTGATATCCTTTTTTTCGATTTCACCCCCCTAGTTCCGCCAAGTGGTATAATGTTGTCCTTTTTTCTTGTAGCGGTTTAAACGCGATTTTTCGGTTTTACCCCCCTAAATCCGCTTTTTTGAAAATTAAACAGTTTTCTTTAAACCAAATTCTTTAAGTCATAATTCTGTTTAATATTATTTATTTAACTCTTGATTTCCATTGCTTTGAAAAATGAGTGTGAGAAATCCGTATTACAGCACCAGTAGTGGGGTACCATTTGTCAATGGAAGGTATACGAAAGGGGCACCTTTTCTGTCAAAAATGGTATAAAAAAGGGTAACGGGTCGGTTCTCGGGGCGGAGCCTCTCCGTGCGTAATTTTTTTTCCAATCACAATAAGACAGGTAACTCAGCCTAAAACAACATCACTGCCTAATTTCACATTTCCTTATTCAATTCTGCAAGTTGTTCAAATACAGCCTCTAAAACCCATTAATACGATTACTGGTCGCATAGTAACGCATCTTAGTTCAGTTGAGGGTAGAGTGTTGTTACTTCGGCCAGGACTGATTATACGGCTTGTATTACTCTCTCGCAGAAAATGTTCAGACCCTCGGTTTCAGTGTTGATATTCATCGGGGTCTTATTTAAAGACACAGCGATGGGTGACGTGTCTTTGTCTCCCGAGACCTGGCCACAGGGGGAGTATGATCGACTGGAGCGAATGAATCTCAACCGTTATGAGCGGCCGAAGCCACTGGCGGTTAGCGAAGGCAAAGGACTTGTTGCAGGGACAACTGAACCTTTCGCTGTGCATTCGGGAATGGACGCGCTGAGGAAGGGAGGAAACGCTATGGATGCTTGTTTGGCGACCGCACTTGCAGGTAAAGGCAACGTTTTAGTTGATTATTTCCTGAAATAAAAGTTGACGTGCATTTTTTTAATCTCCTCTGTTGTTTTTCATCGTGTAATATTTCTACAAAAGGGAAGGTCACTGTGCCCGCGAAAGAGGTAAGACCCTCTTAAGTCGCCCTAATACTACCTGCAACATAACTTTCAAATAAGAAATAATGATTTCTTGCAATCTCCAGTGGAAACAGAAATAACACAATAGGGCGTAAATTTACACACCGTACAAATAATCCAAAATGAATCTTGCGTGAGCGTTCTTAAGGTCACGATATGATGTCTTTCTCTCTTCAGTCGATCAACACCGAGAAGGTAATTTTAAGCCATAACGAAAATAAAGATACATCAAAGTGTTCTTTCAGGTTAATTACAATGAGATTAATTATTAATGTCGAGGAAAAGCAGTTTTTTTTCAATGTACACACGCGTACGCATGCTCGCAAGAAGATATAGCTATGCACTGTACCGATGCGTACTACTGTACAAGTCTGGAACTATGTAACTTAAGAGTGACTCTCTGTAACGACCGAGTGAGATTGTAAAAATGTGGCACAAGGTTGAAAAATTGGGCCCTTTAATATTTTTTCCACAGATAACCTATGGTATGCTACGAATCGCGATATAAGTTTTAGGTTCTAGAGTTTTTACATTTTTGAGAAAATTTCGAAAAACCGTCGACAACCCGTGAAACCGAAAAATCAAAGAAATGAGGTCAAATTTCCTGATCGAAGAATCGAACTCGCGAGAAGGCGCATAACAAATTATGGTTTTCCTTAGGCTATAATGTCATTTCGGAGGTACTGCTAAGCTGCTTTGATGATACTTTAGGCTGATAATTATAATTCCCAATTCCTGGAGAGCAAGCGAAGAGAAGCGAAATTTCCTAACTTTGAAAATCAAAAATACTATACTGTTTTCAAACATCTCAAAGCATGCACGGTATTACTCAGAATTCTTTCAAAATTCAATTCTAGCAAGTAAAAGAGAAGTATTTGAACGTGGTATAATTGTTTGCTTTGGAAAAATTACTTCTGCAACGAACGACCCCATGGAAGTTGACCCAATTTGACCTTCATAAGTGATTTTGAAAAGCCCTGCCATTTCCCATTAACACTACGCAGCAAACCTACCTAAAGTAACACTTCGGTGACAGCTTACCTTCAAAATGGGTGTTTGAGGGCAAATAATTTCGATGTTCCTCGCTAACATTTCCTAACTTTCTTGCTACTGCCCTCAGGAACTGGCGTTTATATACGGCAGCGGCATTTTTTTCCCCGCCTTGTGCGATATTTTCCTAGTAAATGAATCCATGTCTTGCATATCAAGAGTCCTTGGGTATCTATAGAGGTTTGTATTAAACATTTGTGATGCAAAAAGGCAACAACTGAAGGAACTAATATTTAACTGAATACTCAAAGATGTGATCGATGTCACGCAATCTTTACATGTAAGTGATCACGTGCCGCCAATACACCCGCGTGGATGTTTTGCGCCTTGATCATGTCTTCACTTTCTTCCTTACTAACATACATGTTTTAAAGACTTGCTATCAAAGGACTGGGCGCTCAACTCAAATGCTTTCCTTAGACGGTAGATTTACGGACCAGCAAAAGGAGTACCTGACTGAGAAATGTCACCAAGGTGAGCGGTTAGGACAAAAAGCGATCAAGCATCAGTTGCGCATGCAAGGGAAACGGATGTTGACCAGTGAGAAGCGTTTTGTAAAAGTACGCGGTTGTAAATAAATTTTGCTCTGCAGTTTTTTTTTTCGGCCTTCAACCACACAGGACGTTTTTTCAATATCTTCCAAATTGCTTGGAGTTTAAATTGAAGAGGTTTAAGGGTTTATATGGATTTATAAAAGATATCTGGTCACTCTTCTCCCAGATCTACTGCGTTCCGCAATCTTTACATGTAAGTGATCACGTGCCGCAAATACATCCGCGTGGATGTTTTGCGCCTTGATCATGTCTTCACTTTCTTCCTTACTAACATACATGTTTTAAAGACTTGCTATCAAAGGACTGGGCGCTCAACTCAAATGCTTTCCTTAGACAGTAGATTTACGGACCAGCAAAAGGAGTACCTGACTGAGAAATGTCACCAAGGTGAGCGGTTAGGACAAAAAGCGATCAAGCATCAGTTGCGCATGCAAGGGAAACGGATGTTGACCAGTGAGAAGCGTTTTGTAAAAGTACGCGGTTGTAAATAAATTTTGCTCTGCAGTTTTTTTTCGGCCTTCAACCACACAGGACGTTTTTTCAATATCTTCCAAATTGCTTGGAGTTTAAATTGAAGAGGTTTAAGGGTTTATATGGATTTATAAAAGATATCTGGTCACTCTTCTCCCAGATCTACTGCGTTCCGCAATCTTTACATGTAAGTGATCACGTGCCGCCAATACATCCGCGTGGATGTTTTGCGCCTTGATCATGTCTTCACTTTCTTCCTTACTAACATACATGTTTTAAAGACTTGCTATCAAAGGACTGGGCGCTCAACTCAAATGCTTTCCTTAGACGGTAGATTTACGGACCAGCAAAAGGAGTACCTGACTGAGAAATGTCACCAAGGTGAGCGGTTAGGACAAAAAGCGATCAAGCATCAGTTGCGCATGCAAGTGAAACGGATGTTGACCAGTGAGAAGCGTTTTGTAAAAGTACGCGGCTGTAAATAAATTTTGCTCTGCAGTTTTTTTTTTCGGCCTTCAACCACACAGGACGTTTTTTCAATATCTTCCAAATTGCTTGGAGTTTAAATTGAAGAGGTTTAAGGGTTTATATGGATTTATAAAAGATATCTGGTCACTCTTCTCCCAGATCTACTGCGTTCAGCTTCAACCATATTCTGCTTGTGGGCTGCGCGTGAGAAGCCGTTGTCTTTCGCATTCTCATCTTCCTACTTTTCACTGTCACTGTCCTCTGAATCGCCAGCTATGACTTTTTGGTGCTTCACCATTCACACTGCTAGTTATTTTTACGACACTTTACGCTTGCCGCTAGCTATAAATCGTAACTTAATAAACTTCTTTTCGCTGTCCTATGAAAATGTGGTTAATTTCTGAGTACCATAGGTCCTGGCTAGCAGAGAAGGAGGCGTCTAAGTTTTCCCACTTTAAGCAATCACGTGGGAATTCCTTTTAGCTTGCGTAATAGGCGCAACTGTGTTATGCCACTTCAGGAATAGCCTACGTAGGAGATGCTACAAAAGGAATGGGAAGGGGGAAAGCGCGAAGCGAAGCGAAGTGAGGGGAGAGCGCGCACCGAGTGCGCGCGCTTTCCCCTTTCCTTTTCCTTTACCAGCGCCTGCCACGCACGGAATAGGAATACGGCCCAAATTTCAGGCTAGTTCTCTTCAAGGGACACTCTGAGTCTTTGCCGTGTACCCGGCTTACAGAAAATTAGGCGAGTTGCATGTAAAGGCGGGCTATGTTTTAACCCTCCCAGCCGGGTAACTCGGTTAGCCGAGGCACCCTCCCTCCATGTAAACAGGCCCTAAATGTGTTCGCGTGTAAACAACGATTCAAAGTATTGCATCAAAAAAAAATAAATAAATAAATTCAAAACCAATATGCTAAATTTGTATGTTAGTAAGGAAGAAAGTGAAGACATGATCAAAAGCAAGGCGTAAAATATTGACGCGGATGTATTTGCGGCACGTGATCACTTACGATACATGTAAAGATTGCGTGACATCGATCACATCTTTGAGTCTAATATTCAGTTAAATATTAGTTCCTTCAGTTGTTGCCTTTTGCATCACAAATGTTTAATACAAACCTCTATAGATACCCAAGGACTCTTGATATGCAAGACATGGATTCATTTACTGGGAATATATTGCACAAGGCGGGGAAAAAATGCCGCTGCCGTATATAAACGCCAGTTCCTGAGGGCAGTAGCAAGAAAGTTAGGAAATGTTAGCGAGGAACATCGAAATTATTTGCCCTCAAACACCCATTAGAAGGTAAGCTGTCACCGAGCTATTACCTTAGGTGGGTTTACTGCGTAGTGTTAATGGGAAATGGCAGGGCTTTTCAATGGTTTGACTAGAAAGCGAGCGAAAGCGAGTCGAGTTGTTTACATTTCCGGATAATCAAAATCACTTATGAAGGTCAAATTGGGTCAACTTCCATGAGGTCGCTCGTTGCAGAAGTAATTTTTCCAAAGCAAACAATTATACCACGTTCAAATACTTCTCTTTTACTTGCTAGAATTGAATTTTGAAAGATTTCTAAGTAATACCGAGCATGCTTTGAGATGTTTGAAAACGGTATAGTATTTTTGATTTTCAAAGTTAGGAAATTTCGCTTCTCTTCGCTTGCTCTCCAGGAATTGGGAATTATAATTGTCAGCCTAAAGTATCATCAAAGCAGCTAAGCAGTACCTCCTAAATGAAACTATAGCCTAAGGAAAACCATATTTTGTTATACGCCTTCACGCGAGTTCGATTCTCCGATCAGGAAATTTGACCTCATTTCTGTGATTTTTCGGCTTCTCGGGTTGTCGACGGTTTTTCGAAATTTTCTCAAAAATGTAAAAAC
>JAEMWC010000305.1:52500-102500 GCA_016490735.1 Pachyseris speciosa | reverse complement strand
AGGAAAATCGCAAATGATAAATATATAAACAACATCACGTGCTTCATACCAAATGGCGATAGTTACAACGCAATGCAACTATCTACAAAACACGATAATTTGGTTTATCAAGAGATTTGCCAATGAAATTAAAAGAGCTGTTTCCAACGTTAGCCTTTTGTCAGAGCTCTTCGCTCTGATGAAAAGCTAACGCTAGAGACGTCATCTCTTTTAATCCCTTTACGTTAGTCAATTTACATTGGCAACTCCGTAGAAAAACCAAATTTTCGTGTTTCACTCCCCCACCGAGCAGCACCACAGATTCTTAGAAACAAACCCCCTTTATTCATATATACAAAACAGGAACATTTTGCTATTGACGCAAATTTTCCATATCATCTTGAAAGACATTTGTTGAGATTGCTAAAGAGCAGTTCGATCATTTCAACAGAGTTAGGCATTTAGTTTCAAATATTCTCCTCTATGTGAGCTCTTTCTGATTTCCGCACTCAAGTTTCTAGATTCCGGATTCCTGGATTTCAATTTCCGGATTCCGAATTCCTGCTTTTAGGTAAGCCACTCGTGTTCCAACGAACTACTGGATGTGATGGTGAGAGTTTCTTCCAAATATCTAGGCTTTCAAATCACGATTTCCTCCTAAATACAAGATTTGGATTGTTAATTGACTGATTCACGAAGAAACCCAGCCCTGAAAAGATGTTTCAATGGAATGTTTATCGGAAAATGTGGCCGTGGAATCGAGCCTAGTTCATTCGCTTGTAACAAGAACATCGACAAACGCCGTGCTCAAGTTTCGAGCGCAATAACCACCTATTTACTGGAACTGCCATTCAATTCAATGATGTAAAGGCTTGGAAAATGGCTGAAGGTGGAAATAACCCGAGTTGTGAAGCAGGTAAGCTGTACTTATGACAAAAATCTCCCCGAGATAGGTCGATTTTGTTATAGGCCTGAAAGTCGCAAATGCTCGTACAAGTGTTTATACAAACGACCATAACTTTTGAAATACTGAAAACGTACAGCGGTTTTTGCATATTTTCGCTGATAAAGGACTACACTTTTCGGCTGTGTAGACTAGAGTGTTCAACTAGGTCCCAAAATTTCAAAATTAGCTCCTGACGGAAGGCCATTTCCGGGCATCGTTCGACGGCGCTTGACAGTGTTTAGTGATATGCTTGATTTCGTCTTGAAACATAAAGCAAGCGAAAACGTGTATGTCTCTCGGAAAACTGCAAAAGGTAATAAGTGAAATGACGTAAGATTCATTGCTGGATGATGCGAATCAAATATTTTACAGCGCCACGTAAAATACCAATTTTATGCTTTTCGGAGACGTTGCGAAGGGCGCTGACAGGCCGAAATATTTTATGGCTCATAACGCCACCGAAAAACCATTTCGATTCAAACCAAATCTGTTTTTATTCTAACGTTGGTAAAGTCTTTCAGTTACCAGAGTTTCAGGCGAAATTATTTTTGATGCGAAATTGAGTGGGTGGTTTTTACAGAGACAGCCTCTTAATTACAGTAAGGAACGTTTTAAGTTTTGACAAACATTTCGTTCAGTCTTTGGTCTGTGAATTCATACTGATTCTTTTGTATGAAGGATCGATGAGCTAGTAGACGTGAACACACTTCATGGTTTTTGTATGGCAACAGTCACTAAGAATATCATTTCATTCTTTGTTCAGGAAAAAAAATCTTCACCAATCCTGATACTGGAAAACCATACGCCTACAATGAACTATTCAAGCAACCCGAGCTGGCCGAATTTATACAAAATGTCGCCGCCAGTGGAAAGGACTATGTCTACAATGGTACCTGGGCCGAGGGAATGACGTCACTGGTTAAAGACCAGAGAGGATTTCTTACTTTAAATGACATGCGCAGATACCAAACAAAATGGGAAGTACCAGTTAACACGTCGTACAATAGTTTCGACGTCTTCGTGTCCGGAAATGACTGGGGTGGGGTTGAGCTTGTGGAGAAGTTACGTCTGATGGAATTGGTGGGAATCGGTCAAAGGCAATCTTCTAATTACCTCACAAATGCAACGGAATTTTTCTGGCTAGCATCAATTTCTCGCTTCAGTTTTTTCGTTTCTATTTTCTTGCACAGCAACCCACGCGGTTTGTCAATATTAAAAGAGAATTTAGATCTCGATTTTTCCAATCGCCTATCCAGAGATTCCGCTGAGGCCATTTGGGAGAGGATTGGCTCCCCTGAGAAGATGAATGAAGTCAATGGCATCATAAGACGACTTCTTGGAGGGAAGGAAAGTATACATGGTTCAGATGCCATAGTTGCTGTTGACAAAGATGGGAACGTTTGCTCAATGATTCACACCATCAATAGCCAGATGTGGGGAACAGGCTTGTTTGTTGGGGGAGTTGCCTTGCCGCATTCTGCAGCTATATTCAAGTCCTATGTCAAGCAGACAAGCCCTGGAGGAAGACTTGCATCGGGTCTGCAACCTGCCATTGCGTTTAAAAGGGATGAGTCATCTGAAACTCGTCGTCCTGTTATGGCGCTCGCAGTTGTTGGTTCATCCTATAATGTGGTCGTTCCACAGTATGTCACCAATCTTTTGGACAGCAAAATGAACCCCAAAGAAGCGATGGAAGCCCCAACGTTTCTTCTGCCGAGTTTTTCAGATTACTTCCAAGCCGTTCCAATAGAAGAATTTTCAGTTGATGAGAACGTGTTAAGTGAAGTGCGTGACATGGGACAAGGGGTGACGGAGGTGGATTATTTGAAGGCGTATGGGCCGATTGGTTTGGGTGTGGCGCTCACAATCGACGAAAACGGGGTCATGTATGGATGCACCCATCCCCTTAGACGGGGACTCGCAGAGGGCGTTTGAGCAAGATGGTGAAAGTCTTTAAATCGGAAAACACTACCATGATTGACATTGATTATACGTTCCCTGTCCCGATTCTGCAATGCCAAAAATTTGCTAAAAAATTCCCAAAAATCCAAAAGAAGTTGCTATGTAAAACCAAAATTGCTTGATATTTTTACAAAAACGTTAATTAAAAGATCTAATTTTCGTCGTTCTTAATTGCTTAACGGGACAAAACCTGATGGTTCATTCGACGTCTTGCCGAACGATATGAGGGAACTTGAATAAAATTAACTCTTTTTTTTTTTCTTTTTGTCCACTTTTATTAATCACATACCACACTCTACTTACTTACATTCCGTATTACCTACTAGCATACATGACATGATATTTGCACAGTACTTAATACCATACTTGCTTACTACACTTCACTTATATTGCAAATAGCACTTATACTAGTATACCATACCTACATCGTACATGTGACTTACTACATTACACCCAATACAGAGGTTATTTATAAAAACAATAATACGCGACCTTACAACGAAAACTAACCTACTTACAACACAGTAATCAAGTACCGCGTACAACAGTGGCAGCCATACCATTTCCACCATTTGAATCACTTCGTATAAAATTAACTCTACCAATAGGCAAGGATTCCATAGGTGGTTTGCACGTTACGTTCTCGCCGCCATGCTGATAGACGTAAACAACAGATCTCTCATTAGCTCCCTTTGTTCGTCCACCGGCTTTGTTTGTTTCACCATTGTTGTCTGTGTCTCTAAAGATTGGCTGCAAACGAACTATTGGTTTGCGAAACGTAACCACGTGACAAGTTATTTGTTCAGAACGAAGATAACATTCAATAATTTCTTGTAAATTGGCCATTTCTATCAAATTGTTCACTTTTTCGCGTTTGATGTGTGCTGTAAGGCTACATTTTACTCAAACGTTTGAGGTTGCTATAAGTGCAAAAAGTTGCTCCAAACGTTAAAAGTTGCTCAAAAGTTGCCGACCACAAGCGGGACACGCCTATCCCTGCCATTCTGTTTTTATTATTATTGAAATAAAACAATCGAATAAAAAATTCTAAAAGTCGCGTTGTTCCTCTGATTTTCAACTTACTCTTAACCAGATCTGTACTGTCTTAAAACTTCTCCCAGGTTAATTTCATCTTCATAGTGTATGTGAATAAAAACCCTATCTTTAACAATGAATTTAATCGCCAAAATCAAAGTGAAGGACTTATAAACAGTCATCGTATAGAACTGCATATTCAGGTAAGAAGAGTTACGTGCGTTAATGGCGGACCCTCAGGGAAGTGTCTGTAAGGTCATCTAGTGATTGTAGGGAATTGAAGCAATAAGTCATGGTATAGATGTCATTCTTTTCTCTGCTTCCACACCGCAACCCGCTACCCCTCTGGTCTGAGCACCAGTCCATGCCTGATAATATATTAAGGACAGCGAATCCTTTCGTCTACGTGGCGCCTAGATTTCGTGATGTATTTACGTTCGCTTGTCTAATGTATTTTGCAATTAATTTTTATCGGTAAATAAAAGATAACATTTGCAGAGGTACACGTGAAACGATCAGTGATCTTAACAGATCGCTTAGGGCCTGATATTTTGTCAGTGTTTTGAATGAAAGGACAAGTTTTGCATCGCGAGCGCGTGCATTTAAAAGTTCCAGGTTGTTCAGTTGTTTTGAATGCGCTTCTAACTAGAAATTTACCTACATTTTTGTCGCCTTTGAATGAAATCAGTGGTGGTTGCAAAAAGATTCTAGCAGTTTCTGGATCATTTTGCAGTATCTTAAAGTTATTAAGAATGATGGCTTTAACTGGGTTATTATGCGGGTGAAATGTGAGGGTGAATGGAATTCTGTCATTCTTTTCCTTTTGTGACGTCACGTGTACTTCCGCAAATGTTATCTATTGCATAACCTGCACATTATGAAAAAAGTTATACATCGGCGAAACAGGACGACGACTAGGTGACCGATTCCGAGAACATCTTCGTGATGTTGAGAAAGACGACAAAGATGCATCCAAACCAGTCGCTCGGCGTTTTAATCTCCCTAGCCATTCCAAACAACACATGTCGATCTCCGGCCTTTCCCTACATCAAGGTACCACGGAAAGCCGTAATAATCTCGAGCAAAAATTGATCTTTCAAATCGGCACTCTTAATCCCCACGGTATCAACGAGCGCTTTTCATTCAGTTCATTTATTCCTGTTTTTCACGTTACCATGTTACCACCAATAGCGTAGCTCCATTTTCTGTATATAAACCATAAACAACCCACAATTGCTCGATTTGCTCCAACGAAGGGCTAACGCTCGAAACGTCAGCTAATCGAATCCCTTTACGGCGGTCAATTTACATTATCAACTCCGTTGATAAACAAATTTTCGTGTCCTACCCAACTGTAGCTGGACGAGCAAGAATAAAATAGTTTTGTAGCACATAACCCCATAATTATCTTATAATTTTGGGTTGATTTTTAGAGTGTTCATGAAGAAGAAGAAAAGGGGAGAGAAGAGAGTGATTTTAAGAGAAGGTGAGAAAAGTGAAGATTTTAAGGTGATTAAAAATTAAATTTAGAGGTTAAAAATTAATGGACGAACAGCAAACAGTTCGCCCTCGAAAAGCCTTGTAGTGGACTGTCTGAGTGTTTGTGAGTAGTATAGCATGCACCGGTTACTCCTTTTTTTTGGCTGTGGTTTCTCATTAAATTGCTGTGGAATACATTAATGTCGATGACGTAATTATAGTGGATGTATTCCTTTACACAACAGAGACAGTGGATGAATTCCTTCGCATACTAATAGTGGATGTATTCCTTTTCATAAAAAGGGCATGTAAAATTAAATCTTTTCGTTAGGTAGACATTCGCAAAACCTCTCGCTGACGATTTATTCCAAACTCTATTATGTCTTCAAAATAAAAACGCGCTTTTCGTTGGTAGCGTCAATCTCGCTTTCCGCTCCGTTAGTCACTAATTATTCAAAACTAGTGATCCAAACCACCCTATATTTGCATACAAACTCTGAAGTAAAAAAGCCCATGGGACATCCTTGAAACCACTGCCTTTCAACAACGACAATAGACGGCTTAAGTTGTTTGGAACGATCAATATAAACACGCCACTAATATGAATTACACGTTTCTTGAGTGACAAACATAAACTTTATTGCCTTTTCTCAGCGAATACAAAAATGATTCAAATACACAGAGATTTGAATTGAATAAAAATACATTTATTGACAACGAAAGCTCCGACAACTACGAAATTCTTAGCACAAAGTATCAGGAAATTAGGATGCAATCAATCGTCTTCATCTTCGCTTGGAGGATAATGACTCTTCTTAAAAGTTTCTGAATCAATGTGTTTCACTGCGTGACAATCAGTGTAGCAAATAAATCCGTCCGTCGAGTGTTTACGATCAACAGGAATTTTGTATGCGCAATGACATACTTTCTCCAGTGTCTCGCTTTATATTGATTTCAATATATAGTGATAGAGCAAAAGAATTGAGGAGGAGGGAAAACAATAGAATTGAAGAGGAGGAGGAGGAGGAGGGAAAACAATCATCACTTTCCTCTTCACTTGTGTTAGTCTCTCCTACGTTTCCCAAAATTTTACTGCCGGATTTGAACATGTTCTAGCATGATTTGGTCGACGAAATTTTGGCTGTTGTATGTTTTCAGCATGGAGATTCTTAAAACGCTTTAGTATGTTTTTGTCATCCCTTAAGTGGCGTTTTTATTACATTTTATTTTTGAGCACTGTTCCCGTTTTTGCTTTGGGAACGTTCCCATCATGGGACGATTGTTCCTATTTGAAGTGGTCCTTTTAGCATCAAATGGAACAAACTGCTGTGAAAAATAGGAACAAAGTGTTCATTTAGAGCTAAAAAGAACCTATTGTTCCGCATTTTTAACATTGAAAGGAACGTTTTGTTCCTCAAATGAGTGACTTAGGAACAAGTGTTCCCTATGGTATTGTTCCTCTTTTAATCATTTTGGTCCTTTTTATGCAGTTGAGGAACAATGCGTTCCCTTTTGGAGTAGCTGTTCCTTTATGCTGGCGTGAGGAACTTTCGTTCCCAAATGCTTACGTTCCTTTTTCTTGTAAAGGAACGTTTGTTCCTTTCTTTCGTCGTTCCTGCTTTGAAAATTGGTTCCTTTTCGTTCATTTGAGGAACAATTGTTCCCATTAATGGTTCCGTTTTGAATGAAATGTTCCTTTTTATGGGCACGTGGAACAGTTTGTTCCTAAACATCAGTTCCTATTTGTGCACAATGGTTCCTATTTAGAAAACGGCGGTTCCTTTGTGCATGTTGTTCAACAGAAACATTCTTCTCTTCTTGCCATCTATGTCAGTTTATTGCTTTTAAAATGGTAAAACGTTTGGTGTATAGTTTTAAGCTGGGAAAAACTCGAAACACAGTCCATAACATATTTTAAAAGACATTTCGAGGCGCTTATAGACTTGTCCGGACAAGGTTGAACATAATCGCACCAATGTCATATGTCACCTTAGATTTGCAAGTTTAATTACGAATAGCACGCACTGCCACGCCTGAGCAAGCGGGGGCAAGTTGGGGCAAGTTGCACAATGCAGCCATTCTTTTTTCCCGTCGCCTTTGTAGTTGGTTCACAATTCATGCAAGTGGAACAAACTGTGTGAATCACACAGATGTCAGAGATGAACAAGAAAGGCAAGGTTGACTGGTCGAAAATCGATGGCTCATCACCGAAACCGAAACGGCTTCACTTGGAAAAGGACGAAACAGATTGCTATCGAAACAGCTTGTATCACTGTCCAATACAAGTGTGTGATCACGATGGATTTAAAAGTCAACACGGTTGCAGGAAACACGTGAACACCAAGCACAGTTGGTTCTTTTTCTTTGACGAAAAGCCCGTTGCAAGTACCAAAGAACTTGCCGATGAAGATAGAGCGAGCGAAATCGCAAAACCACCTGCCAGAGTATTGCCATCATTTTCGGTTTGCAGCCAAATTGGCGAATCGTTCACGAAATGGTTGACTGGAAGTGGCGGTGGTTGCAAGAAAGATCGCGCAGCTCAGCAGATTGTCAAGAGGTGTTTCAAATTTCTCAAATTTTGCTGCGAAGACGAGGAGGAATTGAGTTTTGAAGTGCTGGACTTCAGCCTGTGTTCTCACAGCCTGTTATTCAAGTTTATCGATCACTTGCAGAACGAATGCGAGCTAGGACACGGTGGACCATTGGGCTACATTGATGCCATCTCTGAAACGATCGACTTCAGAAAAATAAATGGCGCCTCTGACGCAGTTCTCCGAAACTTGTCATCGACAGAATTGTGCCTGAAAAGAGCTCGCAAGACGGTGGCAAAGATGATGAGATTGCAGTGGACACAAAATCTAGACATTGAAACTCTGGATGCTAGGGGCACTGGGCAACCCTGGAAGAACTGTTAGAAGTGGTGACGTTTCATTTGCCTCGTTACGAAAACACCGTGAAGACGTGCAAGACAAGTCCGGGTCAAGTCAACCCGTCGGACTTAACATTTGCCACGAAATTTGTAGCGGTGTATTTGTTCATCAAGGTGAAGGGGTCTCGCCCTATGACTTATCAGTACTTGACAGTCGACATGGTCAAGACAGCCAAGGAGAACGGGGGATTTATCGACCAGAAAAAGTTCAAGACTGCTGGCAAGTACGGATTCGACTCGTTGATTCTGACCGACGCAAGCATGCGGGTGCTCGATGGCTACATCGATTTCGTAAGACCATTGCTGAAACCCCAGTGCGAGTTCGTTCTGGTGACGAGAAATGGGGACCAACACAGCAAATTGGGCGATGTCATGAGCAAACTGGTCTTTGACGCAATCGGAAAGTACATTCACCCGACGCGCTATCGCCAAATCGTCGAAACGCAAAGCCTCAATCAGCTCACTAGCAAAGAGCAAAGGATTTTGTCGGAAGATCAGAAACACAGCTCAGTCGTCGCCAAAGTTCACTATCAAAAGCAGAGGTCGCGCGAAGTTGCTGCGAAGGCTCACGAGTGTCTGCAAAGGCTACAAGGTGCTA
The DNA here is from genome assembly GCA_016490735.1 of Pachyseris speciosa. NCBI lineage: Eukaryota > Metazoa > Cnidaria > Anthozoa > Scleractinia > Pachyseridae > Pachyseris > Pachyseris speciosa. Next base: position 93,572 of record JAEMWC010000305.1, on the reverse strand, counting down.
AAGGCTCCGAACTGGATAAGGAGGTGAATACGAGATTTCGCGATTCAACGTCAAGTTCTGCGGCACTGGCTGAAAGCGCAGAATCGAAAAGCGTAGTGCCCCCTGAGAGGAATGCCCCACCGACAAACCCATTGCGAATCCAAAGAAGTCAGCGCCGGGCGTTGAAATTTACAGCATACGAGGACGAGTTTCTCAAGGAAAGGATTGCTAAGCACGGATTTGGACAATGGACCGCTATTTTGAGAGATCCCGAGTACACGTTTCAAGAGGGCAGAACGGCAGACTCTCTAAAGAAAAGGGCGGGACTCAAATTTTCACCAGGGTCATGCACCTGAACTGAACACTTTTCTAAACGCCGAGATAAGTTGTTTTTGGCATATCTACTACTAAGAAAGCTTGTCGTGCTTCCTCGTTAAAGTAAAAACCAACAGCAGTCATTGATTAAGCAAAATGCTTGCCGTTCATTGAACTGAACTGCCACAGAGCTATAATGATGTTTCTCTTACAAATTAAAGCCTGAGTTTAATGAATGTAATATATTATGTACTCTCTAAAGAAAAGGGCTGGAATGAAAATGCCGCTCGGTTAGCAATTCAACTAGAAAGAATCAACAAATGCACACCAACTAAAATGCAGTGGAAACTGAACCATTTATTACGAAAATTTGACTAACAGCTAGCTTGTTAACACACTGATCTACGGAATGCGTTTTATAAATGATCAAACTGTAATAAACTCTAATTTCTTGGACGCAAAAGCCCATTCTTGTAACAAGTTCTCATAGGTACATGTAACGTTCTGATTGCCTAATTCTATTTACTTAATGTGGGAAAGTAGCAAACTACTGGAAACGACAACTCTACATTACGGCCTATCTTACGAGAAAAAAAACTGCTTTTACTTTTGACTAGTAAAGTATCGAGTTAGAACGTTCTGGGATTTTTTGACTGCTCGTTGACTGCTGGATTGCCTCTTTCGCTTCTTCTTGTTGGTAGTGCTAGCTCGAAGTAGTGCAGCAGAAACTGCGGAGTCGTCGAAGCGCAGAGCTTTATCACAGGCATCTCTAGTTCGACACACGCCATTCCACGCATTTTCAAAACCTTCCTCCTGAACCTTGCAAGCACACTTTACACTGATAATACTACATTTTCCCAAAACTACCGGGTTCAAGTAGCACAACGCAGCGCTTTTTATCGTCCTGCTGTTTAGTTCACGGCATGGATAACGAGCCCTCTGCATCTTGAACGACAATGTAAGCCCTGAAACGTGTTTTTCTTTTATAGAGAGAAGACTTGTGAAGTTCCCGGGAATAATTATACCACACAAAATGCAATCAACAGAAGACGTAGTTGTTTGTTTTAAATGGCCAATTGTGACACGCTATCAGTTCGCAGGTTCTCTCCAGTGAAATTTCTAGACGACTTTTCTTGCTACGTAATTGTCATGTCAATGCCATTTTTCGTCGCACTGGTCAGCTATGAACAGCTCTTTCACAGCGAACAATAAAGTAGGTAACGAAGCAACAGTGACATTTTCAATCAGCCAATTGTGACACGCAATCAGTTCTCAGACTATTTACAGCTACTTTTGTAGACGAATTTTCTCATCCGTTACTTTCCCGAATTTAATTTTTGCTATTAATATTTGAGCTGGTCAGCAATCAACAGCTATTTTACACCAAATAATAAACTCGATTAACAAGCCACAATGACGGTAGATTCGTTTGAGAGGAATTTAGGAAATACTGTCTACACATGGTCCCAGTAGGGGCTAACAACAACATCAACCAGAACTAATGGGGCAAGCGAAAAGAGTTGACAAAATATCATATACAGCGGCGTGTTTTCATCGTGTATTACACAATTATCACGACTCATGTTAAAAAGAAACGAACAAGAATAAATGAACTGAGACAGTTCTCATCTTGATGTTGGGGAAGGTAGAAAAGTGACGTGAAAGTGTAACTGATTTTTGAAGAAAGATGTAACGTCTTCTATGTCACCGCAAATGTAGGATGTGATTCCATAAAAACAGTTGAAACAGAATATAGAAACCAGATATAAGTAAAATCTTGTATTTCAAAGCCAATCGATGAAAGCGCAAAATGTTATGGTTAAGTTTTACAGAGAGATATCAAAATTAATCTGAACGTTTTCACAAAATCCGTGAAATCCGTCTTTTCCGCCGTGTCTAGTAAAAAGGTGAACTTAACTGCTCATCAGCACTTACAGTTTTAAAGAGATGTTTTAAATCAAACTTAAAAACAAATCCGCAAAATCCGCGAAATCCGTCCTTTCCGCCATTATTAGGAAAAAACATGCCGTGGAAACTTCCATTGCTGATGAGCAGTTAAGTTAACCTTTTTACTAAAGACGGCGGAAAAGACGGATTTCACGGATTTTGAAACATTGATAGATTTAACTTAGTCATTTCCTTCTATATCTCAGTCAAGTGCCTGCTTCTGAGAGAACAGTTTGGACTGTTTACCTTTAATTTTTCAACTTTGTTTCAAAATCCAACAACGTTGACGTCTTTTTCCATTTTATATTGATTGGAAAATTGCAGTTCAACTTCTAAATCCTTTTACGCGATGAATCAACAATGGCGCGATATAATATCTAAGACTTAAATAGATTTAACGCAATATAGCAAAAGGAACGGGGACATTTGGGAAACGATCTCCTACGTTTCCCAAAATTTTTACTGCCGGATTTGAACATGTTCTAGCATGATTTGGTCGATGAGATTTTGGTTGTTGTATGTTTTCAGCATGGAGATTCTTAAAACGCTTTAGTATGATTTTGTAATCCCTTAAGTGGCGTTTTTATTACATTTTATTTTTGAGCACTGTTCCCGTTTTTGCTTTGGGGACGTCCCCATCATGGGACGATTGTTCCTATTTGAAGTGGTCCTTTTAGCATCAAAAGGAACAAACCGCTCCTCCCTCCTCCTCCTCCTCCTCCTCCTCCTCCTCCTCCTCCTCCTCCTCCTCCTCCTCCTCCGCCTCCTCCTCCTTCTCTTCAATTCTATTGTTTTCCCTCCTCCTCAATTCTTTTGTTTTCCCTCCTCCTCCTCAATTCTTTTGTTTTCCCTCCTCCTCCTCAATTCTATTGTTTTCCCTCCTCCTCCTCCTCCTCCTCTTCAATTCTATTGTTTTCCCTCCTCCTCAATTCTTTTGTTTTCCCTCCTCCTCCTTTCGCTACCAACGAAAAGCGCGTTTTTATTTTGAAGACATAATAGAGTTTGGAATAAATCGTCAGCGAGAGGTTTTGCGAATGTCTACCTAACGAAAAGATTTAATTTTACATGCCCTTTTTATGAAAAGGAATACATCCACTATTAGTATGCGAAGGAATTCATCCACTGTCTCTGTTGTGTAAAGGAATACATCCACTATAATTACGTCATCGACATTAATGTATTCCACAGCAATTTAATGAGAAACCACAGCCAAAAAAAAGGAGTAACCGGTGCATACTATACTACTTTTGTGTATGCCTTAATTTCCCTTTTTAATTTCTTCATCAAATCACTTCTAATTTCATTAACATCCAGGTATATTGCCCCCTTAAAAGAGAAAAACGAAAAGGAAAAAAATAATAGTTTGTGAAGTTGCAACGTAAAAAGGTGTTTAGACAAATCTTGTTCGATATGATGGAGTAGCAATATTACCAACAAATTTCCTTCCTGACTTTATTCAAAAATCCTTTCCTTCAGTGTGGCAAGTAAGCTATTCCTGCACAATATCTGGAACACGAGAGAAACTTTAGTAGCGTGTTGGGTGATGATTTCGACCGGGAAGTTGGATAATAGAGAGCTTAAGCAACGACGACGTCAACGGCAACGAAAACGTCATTTCAAAATGTAACTTCTTGTTTTTCATACTTGTTTCACTTGTAAAATGTGGGCGAACTATCCTGGAACTAAATAAGTAAAAAACGGCATAGAAATTGGGAAAAAAGAAAGAAGAGTTCACCGTCATACGCTCACGTTCTCCACAAAACCTAAAATTTGGTCTTTTCACGTTGTTGTTTTGCTGAGGACGGCAAAGAAACGTACCAACACACGTGCAAAGCGATTGTTTTTGCTCATTAAGCCTATTATTGTTTTGTGGTGTTCTCATTCCCGTCACCGTCCTCGTTGCTTCTTTAATAGATAACTTAAGCAACGAAGACGGCGACGGCAAGGAGAACGCCACAACACAGTAGGGGCGCTTTCCTTTTGCATGGAAAAACCGGTTGTTCCGGTGGTAAATCAAATGAAACAGATTTTTCCAATGGAAATTTTTCGGAAAAAAAGGAATACCTTCCGAGGTATTCCTGTTTTCTCGGTTTTAGCGGAATAACCATAAAATCCTGTACCATCGGTGGCGTCCCACTAGTTCCATGCTCCTTGATGAATTAAACGCGAGGTTTGATGGTGTTTTGGTTAATGCCCAGTCCCTTAAAGAGTAACTCAGCGCAAAAGGTACACGCTCGTCCCGTTCCGTTTTGATTGAGAAAAATTTCTCCTGTCCTTTTTACCGATTAATGAAAAGCGCCCTAGGCTTAGTGAACAAAAACAATCGCTTTGCACGTGCGTTGGTACATTTCTTTGCCGTCCTCGGCAAAACAACAACGTGAAATGATCAAATCTTAGGTTTTGCGCAGAACGTGAGCGTATATTTTCAATTTCTATGCCGTTCTTACTTGTTCTCCAGGATAGTTCGCCCGCATTTTACAAGTTAAATAAGTTGGAAAATCGCCGGAAAGAGTTACAATAACAAGAAGTTACATTTTGAAATGACGTTTTCGTTGCCTTTGCCGTCGTCGTTGCTGAAGTTCTCTAATTAGAAACGTCAAAGCCGTTTTTTACTAATTCAGCTCCAGGATACTTTGCCAGCGTTTGAAAAGTAAAACAAATTGAAATAATCGTAGAAAACTTAAATCTGAATGAGAAGTTATATTTTGAAATGACGTTTTCCTTGGCGTTGCTGTCGTCGTTGCTTAAGCTCTCTATTGTTAACCCACAAGGTGACAAATGGGCTATTGACCAAGCGTGAGGTCAAGATGGCGCGTTATTTGGCAAGTTTTTTCTTGAGTGTGTATGGCGTGTTAACGGACTATCCGGAGTGGTAAAGATGGCTCCATCTTGACCTCGCGGGTAGTCAATCACAGCAGGAGAATTGATTCATCTTGACCGCAGCATCGAATCGAACGGCTGAATGTGGTAATCGACAAAAATTGAGAAAGAATCGCATAAGCTGCTCAAGTTCGTGTGACACCGTTTGAAGCGCACGGTAAAACAAATGCCAAGCAAATCGATGGGAACAAGCAGGATAACATAAAATTGTCCTTTTTTCGATTGCAAGAAAAGCAGGTCAGCAAAACATTTAAAACATTGATTCTTCCTGCGATTTCCTTTATTAAGCACTCTACATTTCACTTAAACTATTTCTCTACTGTTACTGCTAATATCACTGCACAGGACTCCATCATGGGTGTCTACTATTCGCAATCGCTGGGAGGTATGAACCTCTCAGGATCAACGCCCAGCTCCACGTCGTAGAAACTGAAAGAAATAAAACGTGCAGGGAACATAAGAACGTTTTTCCTTGGCCTGTCTCCCTGCGGATAAGACTATGAAATAACTTGCGTACAACTTAACTCATACACAAGGGCATGGACTTCGATGACAATGGCAGCAGCAATTATGTTTATGCTTTGAAATTTGTGACCTTAGAGCATTTTTCATTGCAGTGAATAAGTCTAAGGAACGAGCTTTCAAACTGTAAACCTTTGAACTGACTCCCTTCCCAGATCTGTACTGTTCTTGGTGCATTTTCAGAGTGCCATATGGCACTCTTAGGAAATTGGGACAGCCACGCCCGAGCGCCAAATGGCACTCTTGGGAGTGTTAATAGACCTCTGTCGGTCAGTTGCGCCAGTTTGATAGACGTCTGTTTGGTTGTCGTTTTCGATTGTTGTCGTGAACAAATGCATCCCCGATGTCTGTCAATTCGTCATGAACTGTTGCAACATGAGGGGATTATGAAAACCCGGAGACATCAAGCTGAGAAATGACTCTCTGCCCTTTTCTCGATGAAATAAAATCTCAGTGAAGGCTGAATATTATAAGTGCGTTTACCCGCATCCTTCTACCGATTGGGCTGAAAATAGACATATGAATATTCTAAAATACCTCCTTTGCAAAAGGCATTCGGCTTCTTTGAAATTCTCTCCCGTTTAAAAGCCAAGGTCAGTTTTGTGGAAGGATAAGTAAACACTTTTAGCATAAAACGTTTGGAGAGTTTAAACATCAACCCTCGCGTGAAAACGTTATTTCGTTTGATAAAACATTGTGTGAACCGTATAATGAACACATTAAAAAATGAATGATCGACAGTAAAAATTGTTGTTAGCGCGTGCAATCCCGTTGCAGCAGTACTAGAAGTACCCTTAAAATGCTTGAGTGCTAGCTCGTACCAGTCGGACATCCATCTCTAACGTCAAAAGAATATTATTTCTTTACCTGGTATGCATGTATCCATACTGCTTGGTCATGACGCCTTCACTAACTGGAATGCAGCCCGGCTGGGTAACTGTTACGTAGTATCGATCTGGAAGATCAACGCATTCACCTTATTGACAACCAGGAAATTATTTCCGTCACTTTAGCCTGTTCCAGGCTCTCATATATTTGGACCGAGCGGAGAGCGAAACACGAAACAACGAGAGAAGAACGAAGGAAGAATATCGCGCGGGGACTAAATTTTCTTCGCTCGTTCCAACCTCGCTTGATGGTCTCACCAAAGTGGGACAGAAATGGGACGACTCTCTCAGAGCGACGATTAACTACGTATTCAGCCGACAGTGACAAAAACAACGACTCAAATACTGCCCTCGCATAGATCTCAAAGGACGACCTTCCATAAATGGCCACGTTTTCTGAAATCCACTTGGGGTTGCTTAAGAGGCTGCGAGACTGAACTTACCCTAACTTAACTGCGCTCTCAGGAAAGCGGAGGCAAGCGCGAGACTCCCGTCGCGCGTTACTCGCGCTCGCCTCGCACTTGCCTCCGCTAGCCTGAAAACGCAAAACGCTCTGCAAACTGCATCAACGAACCAAACAAGGCACTTGTGCATATGTGCTGCCCACGCAGACACGTTGTTTCCCCTTTTGGATCCAACCATTTTGCCCTTAAGTCTGAAAAAGGCTGGTATTTATATCTGAAGTATTAGAAAATCGTACATTTCGATCTGAAGATGGTCAGGATGGGGATAACTGGGTGCCATACCCCTACCAAATATTCCGATGAGCACCGTTCAGTCCCAAAGGCAGATACGCAATCCTACCTTCCTCTATCTCTCCAGCAAAGACGGCAACATTCACTCCAAGGCCTGGAAGGGCGTTTGAGCCGATAGTTCCCTCTCCCATTAAGATTGCGTTTGCAGGTACCTCAAACGGATGGAATGGTTTAGTCAGATCTTTCTTCACGCATTTTCCAGTCTAGTTTGCGCTCAGCTCTATCTGGTACATTGTTTTCTGAGGAGTGGAACAAAATCGACGTAAGTTGTGTTTTGGTCTTTATTCCTTTAATACTCGCAAGTTTGCGTATTACTAAATAATTCAGTCCAATTTTAGGGTAGTTTAATTTCCTTTGACCGAACAAAAGGAGAAAAAAAGAATGTTGACTCAGAGTTTTTGGGAATTCCATGATCCCGAGGTTTGTCCAAATACTTCAGTCCACTTTTAGAGTAGTTTCATTCCCTCTGACCAAACAAAAGGAAAAAAGAAGATGTTGAGTTATATTTTTTCCAAAGCGTATTCCAATTTTGCTAAAAAGCGCTTGCATTATTCAGCTCATTCTAGCAAATTGTTTTCACATCCATTATATTCCAGTGTCTCCGTTTGCAGAAAAAGCAGCAGCAACGACAACAACAACAACAAAATCAAACATAACACAAGCAGATCTAGAACTCCCTGACGTGACATAAGGTATGTGAAGAATGACAAGTGACCATGCCCATTTAAAAGAAAATGACATCCTGTTTCTCCAGCGAGCTTAAACTGAATAAACTGCCATGCTTTGAATACCTGCCTGCTTAAATACATACTAATTATCCAGGTATGATTAAAGAGGCTATGTCACAAGTGTTTGGCATGAATTAAACAAGCCAAAGGAGTTGTTTGTACGGATGGAAACTCAAATTGAAAACGCTCCATTTACTGTTTGCTGCTCTTTATTAGATAATAAAATTTCACTGTAGTTGTTTGAGTTTTGTATCAAAACTGTTGTAGGACGAAAACAGGGTGTTTAAGATTTGACATAAGCCCCCCTTCTCTATTAAGCCCCCCTCTCTAATAGGCCCCCCGTTAATGAGACCTGAAATTAAATAAGCTACCCGAGGGCTTAATAGAGCTTTTACGGTACTCTACCAGTGCGGTCAAATAAAATATAAAACTCCTTGCCTACGGGTGGTCAGGATGGAAACGGCTTGCAACATGAACATATTGGGCTCCTTTTGTCCAAGCTTTCAGCTCTCCTGTCTAGTATGAACCATTAAAACCGATTTTATTATATAAACACCAATGAAATACCAGGTGAGCTTTCGCGCGAAAGCATGATATCTTCACACGTGAAAAGATCACCGTTACTATTGTTTCATAATGAATGGCGCCTTCCATTGCGAAAATGAAATGGTTTGGTATCTCATTGGTGTTTATATAATAAATAGAACATTACATTGCCGCTTGAATATACGAAATTTCTCTTTTCGTGTTGAAAAATATTTCACTCGTTTGAGAGAGTTGGTGTTCTTCAAAAAATTAACTTTTTGTCTTTTTATTGGACATTTAAGACTAATTTGCGTATAAAAATGTTAAATCTTGAAATAACCCAAATTTTGCCCCAAAGAACCGTGACCTTTAGGTAGGTAGCATGGATTTTTTCAATTTGAGTAGTTAACTCAGCAATTTCTTAGAAGGGAGTGTTATGAGATTAGATACCTCTCTGTAAAGAAGAATGTATTCATAGAACGTCCTAGATTCGTTCTTCACATCGACTTCTTCAACGATGCTCATTCTTTCTCCATCTTGATCGTAAGACAACCTTGCGAAAACCGCGAGTTTTTCTGAAGGATCAACCTAGAAATAAGAAGTAAATGGAATGTATTTTCAAAAGGATGAGAGAAGAGAGAGTTGGCGTGTGAGAGTTGGACTCTTTGGTTTGAGATCGCGCAAAACTGAAAGCAAAAAGAAAGCAAAACAAAGGAAAAAGTGTTTTCGTATTGTTGGGAGATATATGAGAGACAATATGTGAGAGACAATTCAAATTTTCCAATTATAGAAGACGAGAAAATTAATTACCTTATTATATAGGAGATTAACGCTCGTGTTAACTAAGGTATTGGAAATTAATGAATATGTGAAGCTTGTGGGATGTGGCTGGCTTTCAGTGACAAGAATACCTCACAAATTAATGTGTCTAGGTAAGCTGAAAGCTACGCATTGGGCACTACGGCCACGTGGTAGCGGGCATTACCCATAACTCTACCAAAAAGGTTTGAGCCTGAATATTAGCAGCCAGGGACAGCTGTTTCGATCTTGTTAGGCCTCATCAGCATGGCATAGCTAATACGTAGGCTCAAGTACCCACATGAATAAAACAAGCAATGAAAATGTATTGTGGGATGTGGCTTGGATTTTCATTGCTTGCTTTATTCATGTGGTTACTTGAACCGATGCCATGCTGATGAGGCCTGAAAAGGCCGAAACAGCTATCCATGGCTGCTTACGCTCAGGCACAAACTTTATTTGATAGATTTAAGGAGTAATGCCCGCTACCACGTAGCCTTAGTGCCCAATGAGTGGTTTTCAGCTTTCTAAGACGCATTAATTTGTGAGGTATTATTGAATATAAACGCGAATGGAAAGAAAAATTACTTTCCAATAAATGAAATAAACACGAAGGAGGTACTAAAATTTCAAAATAAGGCAAAAAGAAGCTTTTTTTTTTTGACAACAGGAACAAATTTAGCCACCAAGTGGAAAAATCCGCAATGCAAACAATGTTCGTAGGGGGTTTAAAGCGAGCTAGCGTTCTTCACAGTGTCCATGATTTCCTTTTTCAGATATATTTTAAACGATTTAAGTTTGTGGAAGATTGATCCGAAATACAATGTGCGGTAAAAAAGCTATAGTTTCCTAGTTGTCAAGAATGTCTGGAGTGTATCGAGAATTTGAGGCTAAAATAATGGAAAGGTAATTAATGCACCACTAAATTAATGACGCGGCAATTAAAGCTAACAAAAATTTAACGCGACTTAAATTAAAATTCGCGCGTTAATTTCACGAAGAATTAAGTTCCTATTACAACACAAGGTTTTGTCGGTTTTGACTCACCGTCATTTGGCGTGCATGCCACACCGGAGGAGTTTCTGAAAGACAGGTTACAAAAATAAGGCGCTATGGGTATCACTACTATCCACGCCGAACCACCAAAAACAATTCAAGTGCCAGCTACAATATACGCCCCATATTACGGATATCAGCTTTCCAGCATTTTCATTGGCTAGCCGGACACAGGCTCTCAGCTCATATACCTGCACTACCTTATATGGTCAATGAACGCTTCAGCAAACAGAGAAAGCTCAATAAAATTTCCCTCGAAACGGCAGCCATTGAAACATTAGTCGTCTCGCAGCGGAATTAACGAGTAGAAATTTCGAAACTGGACTAACCGAAATACAAATGGTATTCAACTTTTCATTGCTGAATATTTTAGAACAACAAGAAACAGTGCTGGGATCGTGTTAAAAAATTTGTTGCAACGTTAAGAAAATTTTCCGGGCTGTTGATGTTTAGCTAATTAGCAAAACGCACTTTTATTTTACGGAAATACCGAAAGGGTTTTTGAACTTAACTAAACGAAATTGAAAAAAATGTATTCAACAACAAGTGTCGACGTCACTACCAATCTGCAACTATGCTGTCGGGCCAGTCTATTCAAAACAAACTGATCCAAAAACAACTGACTTCAGCTAAAAGTTGGAGCAATAATTCACTATTTTTTTTTCCAGCGATCAGCGACACTTTTTAAAAAGTTAACACACATAGAAAATTTTCTGACCTGCACTCGATGCAACGTATCAATCACCAGCTTCAAACTTTCCGGTTACAGGTAAAACGTTTTGTAAAAAAAAATGAGAAGAATCACCGTTCTTGCTGTGTTTGTTATTGTGTTCGGCAGCGGTTCCAGTTTTTGTTCCACGCATCGTAACAAATTTCTATAAGCCATTTCTTGAGGCATAACCTAGACATTTGTCTTGCTTATCCCTCATAGATCTTGTTTCCGACCAGGTCTGGTGAGCCAGTATTCCAGTCCATCAAATAAATTGAACGATCGTGTCTTCCTTTTGATGAAATTCGCCCATGGTGCTGTTGTTTTGATGGATTACAAATTCCCTTCGTTCAGTTTGTACATCTACGTGAAAGACGTTCCACCCTCTTTGAGCAATGATTGAATATTTCTTTTACCAAACACCGACCATTTACAAGCATTCAGAGCAAATAAACTCTGCACTTTCTCCAATCGCAGTTCGTTGAATTCATTCAATTTTGCTCGGAAACGTTACAATTAGTCATGTGATGGACAAATGTTTCCCTTTTTGGTTTTCTCTTTCTCTGACTTCCTTTCTCTCACTTTTTTTGTTCAGATTCTCAATTATGCGTCGTAGAGTTTTTAATGAAACAATCATTCTACTCGGGCTTGCTGGATATGAAATGATAATAACCAACTCGCCGCTACGCACCTCGTTGGTTATTTATCACTTCATATCCAGCGCGCCCTCGTAGAATAATTATTAAATATACCCAAGTATCACCGTACCTTTGCCAGTTTTGGTTATTGATTACATAAAAACAGAATATTACCCATTTTCAAGCAAAACTAAATAAATATGTTTCCAGTGGTTTATTTTCTTTTAGTTTGGCTCTTTTGGCGGAAACGGCGTTTGGTTTCTTGTCTATGGGCCGGGTCGCACTAGAGCCAATTTTGGCCAATTTTGTTTGTATAAGTAATAAATCTGTCAACAAGTAGCGCAAAATAAGTGCGACCCCCATTTCCAAAATCTTGTCAAATTTTTGCCGATTGCCAAAATTTCGCCAATCTTCAAAGAAGCCGAAGTGCTGCCTCGGAGGCTTCCAAATTTTGGCAAAGCAAACAATTTTGTTTTTTTAACCAGTAAACTGTCATGTTTCTTAAAACATGTATGGATCCAATTATAACGGGAACAATTACCTTTGTCGGCTAGTCCAGTTTAGCGCGCACGATGGCGGGACAAAATTATTTTTTACCCGGTCCATCTGACCCTTTCTACGGTTTTTACAATGCAAACGAGGAATATGAGCGACGTTTTTTCCCAAATGTTTATGACTCCTACCTCGGATCAGGCTACCGGCAGCAATTCAGTGGAAAAGAGATGGCGCCAAGACAATCTCCTTCCCTTGCAAGCATGGAAGCAAGACGATCTCCTTCGCTCGCTTCGATTCCAAGTGTGGAAAGCAGTACAAGCGCCGAAAGCAGCAACGCAAATGACAACAAAGGAAAAAAGAAAGCGAAGTACGAGACATGGTCACAAGCAGAGCAAAAAGTCAATCAGCGAAGTTTTGGTTAAAACATGTCGGTCTGATGCGACCGCCGCCAAAAATTGGAACTTGCGAAATTTCTTCCAATTTTTTTCCTTGCCAAAAATTGGAAATATTTAAAATATTTGAATTCGGTCTAGTGCGACCCGGCCCATATGCATGGTGTCTTTTGCGGCACAACGCGGTTTGGCGTGTTTAGCTGCACATACTGTAAGCTACTGTAGTTTACTTATTACCCGGGCTGCGCGCGTCTCGCGCGGCGCCCGGGTCTTAAACTACCGACGGTTCTTCTTTTTCGTCGTCGAGTATCATCCACAAATGGCACTTCCGGCGTTTCTGCGCAAGCGATAACTATTTTTAACAACAGTGATGCGTGTTGTCACGTATGGGAAAATGTCGATTCATCTTGTGGCTTTTGAAGTCTGAACAAACAATATGTTAAGAGAAGTGTCTATGCGAATGTTTGGAAGTTCAACGGCGAGAAGAAAGTTTTTAACATGAGTAAACTTAACGGAAGATGGACTGCCGTGTTTCCCCGTGTCTGCTTCAGTACACAGCGAGTAGTCTCTAATTTTGGCGACGGATTGTGGGGGCACGTACGCGCGCGAAGTTGCGAGGAGACGCGACGCGTGGGGAGCGCCAAAAATTAGAGACTACAGACAAAGGGAGTTTGACCTTTCACGGCCGAGTGATTCGAGTGTAAATCTCATATCAACAGCAAGAATGATGCCTGTTGTCACGTATCGGAAAACGTCGATTCACCTTGTGTTTTTGAAGTCTGAACAACTAATATGTTAAGACAAGTGTCTATACGAATGTTTGCAAGTTCAACAGCGAGAAGAAAGCTTTTAACATGACCAAAATTTAACTCCAGATGGACTGCCGTGTTCCCGTATCCGCTCCATTGAGATGTACATTTTGTTGAATAACTCAAGTACGGGATATCACACACCCCTGAGACTTTGACAGGTAGTTTATTTACTATTTTTCTACAATATCTCAATTTCTGGACTTTAATTTTTAAATAATAAGCGATTATATTTTACAAATGTACTAGCGTCCCTTGAAACTGTCCAGAAACGTACCTTTCTTGTGTTTCAAATGACCCTGGATTGACGTATTTGTAAACAGTTTCACTCTGCTAATTAATTTTCTACTCACATTTCACGGGGACTCCATTCACATTTATGCGAAAAAATCCAACATCGTTCGATAAGCGTTTCCTTTCTCAAACAATTATCCATCGAAGCGAAAACAAGTGTGCTTAGTTTTTTTTTTTTTTTTGGAATCAATACACTATTTTTATCATCTTGCGTAACGATAAACCTCTGTGGCCTAAAGGTCATTGTTCCTGCCTGTGACGCAGCTAACCCCACGCAGCTAACCCCAATTTTTCAACTCCTCGCCATATGAAAACGAAAAACGATACAAAGGACAGAGGCACCCAACGACAAGTTTCGGTAGATATCTGTTCGGTGGAGGGTAATTCGCCTTGTGCTTTCGGCGTCGATTAAAGAGTGCACTCGGATTTTCGTAACTAAAACGTGGCCTAAAAGTTTCGCAATTGGGAAATCATTGCCCCTGAGGGTTTCGAAAAAGGTCGTAACTGCTGTTTTTGGCAGCCAAAAACGTCACTAGTTAGCACTTTCGGAAAGGAAATAGTTCCCTAGAAAGTTCGTGGAAAGTTCATTTCAGCTTGCATTTTCTCAAAGGAAGATTTTGTTCCCTAACATTTTCGGGCAATTAAAATTTCAGCTAGGGAATCCGAACAGATGATCTTCTTCTAGCTTATGAAAAGATCACCTTAAACAGACTTCAAACACCATAAGGTACTTCAAAATGCCTTTCTGCAGCTTTTGGCTGATTTGGTTCGTTGGGTGCCCCTGAACGGGATACGGAACTTTTACTAGTAATCCTCCACTAGCTATGATCGGATTACTGGGGTGATTCACTCGTTAATCAAACTTTTGCACGCAAATTGTGGCTTTGATTCCTTTCTAGAAAGGTGTTTCGTTTTCTGTTTTACCTGAACCAAAGCAAAACGTGGAGCTTATTTACTTCGCTGGCACTGCAAAGAACTTCTCCCATTGCTGACAGCCACTTTAATTTAATGGAGTGATGCGTTTGTTGATCTATCTACTTAGAGAAAGTAGTACACAAATCGCGATTGAATTTGCCGTCGCCTTCAGAGTCCGAGAAATCTTTAAGTTGCTGTGATGAAACCTTTACTTTCGCTTTACACGAGAGAAAATGACGAAATGTAAGCACAAACAGAGATATCAACTGAAGAAAAAAAAGTTATTTACCGCATGGCTCGGGCTTCTGAGCATTCACCAACGCCACAAGAAGGAACGAACCCAGAAACGCCAACATGGTCACGCTGAGCTGATAGAAGAGAGAGAAAAACACACAGAAATCCCCAGATTGCACAGCTTTAAATACCGCCCGGATAACGCAGAAGTCAGGTGATAGTTTAGCAAGTACGTGCAAATGATACAATACCCCCAGTGTGTCAGATGGCCAAAAATAACGGGAGCTGATAACATGACCCCGGAACATGACATGCAATGATTGCTTCAATTCAGTTTTCGCTCTTTTTATTGTTAACGGAGGTTTACATTGTTTAGAGCGTGTGCGCAAAGGTAGTAGAACCAAGAAATTGTCCATTAGTAATCTTCGCACGAGTTCTGGTCAGCCCGGTTCTGGAGTTCAGATCTACTTCAGCACGAAGTCGAAAACAATAAGCAAAATACATCCTGTTAAAATTGAGATGAGTGGTGAAAGATTGAACCTGAAACCTTCACATGATGCGATGTAACATAACACGCCCGAATGCTGCAGCGTCATCTCTGTTTAACCCTGACTGGTAATTGTTGCACGCAATAACACAACCAGTGACCCTTTGCAGATAAACATTCAACTGAACGTAGCCTTCGTGTAGCCGTACCCACCCCCCGAGGAAAAACCGAGGAGGAGGGAACGTCTTCGATCGTGTTATGTGACGTCACAGTAATTCGTGCAAGTTATGTAAATAAAATGATATTTTCTGCGGAAGTGCGTCTGTTTACTTGAGTAGACAAAGGTCAAAGTCCGCGTAAATTTCTATTTGCTAGTCAGTAAATGTATACTGGGTTTAAAGATATTGACGTGAAATTCGGAGAACGCTTGCTCGCAATAACATGACTGAATACGTCGTAAGGATTTCATGCATATTTTCTTTATTTTCTGTGTGCTGGAGTTGGGTTCGTATATTGTACACATTTGGTCTTTTTTACCTTATTAATTGTAAATATGTAAATTAGTAACGCAGGTCCACATCAGCCAATGGCTGCCAGTCTTTTTAACCTGCGAGACCAAATAAAGTATGTATGTATGTATGTATGTACGGTAGGACTGGACGTGTAACTCAACATCTTTTCGACAGACGCTTCATGCATTTACTAACTCACTCCCTGCTAGTCTGTCCGTGTTTTCCCTAGTAGGCTCCCGTGGGGAACAAAATGTCATCACTGAAAATTTGCGAACTGGATCCGACTTAACCCGAGTCTAAGTTCGCGTCACCGAACAGAAAAATCCCTAAGGACAGATAACAAAAGCTTCATTGTCTTAAAAAATCCTAACCAAGACAATAGGCAAAGTTTGATACGATTACGAGAAATTTTTGGTCAAAAGCAAGAAGACAATCTTTGATGTCAACATCGCGCTTGCAAATTCTTCGTTTACATGGTCTCCTCAGGAAGAGACAGATTTAAAGTTTGGAGAAAGTTGGTTTTGTTTTCCAGCCGAAGGAACCGCTATCAGAAAGCGTGAATTTGAACAATATGCACGTTCCTTCATTTAATGCCGTTTCCTTCTCCACTCAGCTGGTGACCCATACACCAGTCATGACTCGTTCGATGATATTATCTTCCGACTCTTTTATTAGCGCGATCGCTTCTGTTCAATCTCAGATCATTCAAATATTGGACCTGATCTTCCATGATCGCTGTCAATGATGATAGATGAAAATAGTACAAGGTTTCTTCCAAATAAGCGCTGCGATCCCTGGCATCGCTAGAAATTTAATGGTTTTTCCATAGCCCGTTGGCAATGAAACACGGACAGCCTTCCCATCAAAACACAAAGCTATGGTTTTTTTGTTGCTCCTCGTGGAATTTCTCTAATCCAAAATGCCACAAACCTCATTTATAGCTGCGTTAAACTCCACTTTAGTTCATGTGGCTTCCGACACTCCGTCAGGTGTCTCAGTTTTTCAGGGTTCTGAGTTTTCAAGACACCCAGGGGTCTGAGTTTTCGAGACACCCAGGGGTCTGAACTTTTCGGGGATCTGAGTTTTCGAGACAACCAGGATCTGAGTTTTTCGGGGATCTGAGGTCTGAGTTTTCGAGACACCCGCCCACCGTATTTTCTTCAAGAAAACGAGAGACATCCGTTTCGGCCAATCAGCGTTCTCGAAAGTATTGATCAAAGATTAACCTATGAGAAAACATTATATATTTTCATTCATAAGAGTGACGTTTTTCCTCGGGGGGGGGGTACCGCTACGCGTAGGCTAAACTGGACGGTCAACTGATTGTAGTGAAGGCTCTGGTGCAGCACCCCCCTGGCTCCGTAAATTCAGTCCGTGGGCAAGTTGCTATGAAAACAACAAAACAAAACACTTTAAACAAGCAAAACTCTAATGATGATGATGATGATGATGATGATGATTATTATTATTATTATTATTATTATTATTATTATTTTAAGAGTGCGTTTTTTAAACGGTATTTATCCTTGTAAATAGTTTGTTGTAAATATGTTCTTCATGATATTCTTAAATAAATCTTTCTGTTTTATTATTATTATTTATTATTATTATTATTATTATTATTATTATTATTATTATTATTGTAGCGGTCAGTACACAAAGCTGACAACCAACAAACCAACAAACAACCACAATCCAAGATCATATCGTTAACTGAAATAACAATAACAGTACAAAAAAAACTAAGTTAAAATCCGGTGACCGACATACTAACATTCCGATCCGGCATTCCATTTAAGGATAAATAGTAAGTTTTAAAGAAAACTAGTCTATGCAATATCAAACGAACAATACATCAAACTGCGTAATTCAAATCAACAAATAAGCTGTAAGGCTATAAGCTAATGGAAAATAGCTAATAACAAGAACTAAAACACTGATTGATGGGCTCCCAATGGCAATAAAAGTGCGCGCCACGTGCTCGAAAACTTAGCGAAATCAGTTGCGGTATAAAATTAGTGAGAATACAATACAAAAACAAGCCTAAACGCACTAAAACTGAAGAAGGAAAATGACTTACATAACAGTCCCGCTTTGCCGATCCTTACAAAACCTTCAGCGTTCTTACAACTTACTTCTCGCTGGAAACTTCTGATCCATCCGGTAGCAAGACAAAAGCCAACCAACTAAAATTGCGGGTAAGGGCGGAACTATAATCTACTCTCAAATCACGTGTAACTCATTAGCCAAAGATAATTAGATTGAAATCAAACAAGCTTAAATTGAATGTCCGAGAGCGGGCGTACAAAGCCGTTACATGGCTCCCCTGAAATGCTAATTTCACTAAAAATAGAGAGTTCAAGTTCATAGCTACGTAGTTTAAGGGTCCTCGTCGAGGATGAGCCTCAGGTCTCCTTTTCCTGCAACAGCACGAGTTTCTGAACAGGACGCTCCAAGAACTTGGCGGCTTTGATCTTCTTGCCACTGTTGTCTAATTCACGATCAGCAACTACAACTTTGACCTTACGGACATGACCATCCGCGCTCTGAAAGGTCTCGGTCACTCGCGCAAGCTGCCACTTGCAGCGGGGTTCGTTATCATCCTTTATAATCACGATGTCACCAACGCACATGTTTCTCCTCGGTTTCGTCCACCGCTGACGTTGCTGTAGGCTCAGCAGATATTCCTTCTTCCACCTGACCCAGAATTCGTTAGCAAGATGTTGTACACGCTTCCAACTTTTCTTGCAGTACTTATCTGTGGACTGGAAAGCGCCTGGAGGTGGAAGAACAACCTTCGTCTTCATCGTCAGCAGGTGATTTGGTGTCAATGGATTCAGCGATAATGGGTCATTGAGGGGGCGGCTGTTAACAATCGCTTCTGCTTCGCACAGCAGTGTTATCAGAGACTCCTCATTCAGCTGCGAACCATTACTTTGCAACAGAGCTGCCAGCACATTTCGAACTGACCGGATCTGTCGTTCCCATACTCCTCCCATATGGCTACCCGAGAGAACGTTCAGTTGAAAACGAACCAGTCACAGTCGTGACGCTGTAGCTCGCTTCTGATTTTGTTATGGTTGAGCTCGTC
The DNA here is from genome assembly GCA_016490735.1 of Pachyseris speciosa. Lineage (NCBI taxonomy): Eukaryota > Metazoa > Cnidaria > Anthozoa > Scleractinia > Pachyseridae > Pachyseris > Pachyseris speciosa. Next base: position 74,604 of record JAEMWC010000305.1, on the reverse strand, counting down.
CAACGCTTCTTTCAACTCTCGCCTGGCGCCCACGAAATTGGATCCCTGGTCGCTTCGCAACTGGCGGATGGGGCCTCTTCGGCAAAGAGCGCTAATGAACGAGTCAGTCTCCAGCGTGGCTGCTACTTCGATATGTATAGCTCTGGAAGCCATGCACGTAAAGAGCACTCCGTAACGCTTTAGCTCCTTGCGGCCTTCCTTAATCATGAGGGGGCCGAAGTAGTCGACGGCGCAGTTAGAAAACGGAGGTGCTGGTTCCACCCGATCATCAGGTAACTCGGCCATACGTTGCTCCTGCACAGCACCTCGCAGATGCGTACTACTGTACAAGTCTGGAACTATATAACTTAAGGTGGCTCACAATGGTTTCGTTATTTTTAAACACCAATTCTTTGGCTGATGGATACTGCCACAACGTTTCGTTGTTTTCTTGAACGTGGTATCAAAAAATTCCCAATTATTTCTCAACAAGTTGTGAACATTTTTTTTTTTGACATGTAAGAGTGTTTCTAACGGGACAGTCTCTTAGAAACACCCTTAATTTTGGCTTTATGTGTCTTTAACTCAAAACCAGTCAGATGACCCCTATTTTTTATTATTGAATTGCAATCAGCATATCAAGATTCATCTTTAGGCAAAGTTTTAAAAATATCTGTACATTAATCTTTCGATAATTTAAAGTGGGTCTGAACCCAATGTACAGATTCTTTTGCAGAAAAGTGAATCTTCATATGCTGATTGCAATTCAATAATAAAGACAAAAACTGAGGTCACCCTCTCGTTTTTGAGTTATAGGCACATAAAGGTGCTTCTAAAAGGCTGTACTGCTGCTATGGTAACCTTATATGTCAAAACAATCTCAACTTGTTGAGAAAAAATTGGGAAATTTTTTGATACCCTGTTTAAGCAACCAAACGAAAAATTATGGGAGTATCGATCCATTAACGATTTGGTGTCTAAAAATAGCAAAACCATTTTGAGACACCTTAAGTTGATTTTTTGGAAGACTAATATGCAACATTTGATTTAATTGGCGAATCAATGTGCATCTCGCATGATGACGGATTCACAGCCGTGGGGGAGTGGAGGGTGGGGTGGAGAATTAGTAGAAACATATGGGACACGTGGCGTGTTGTAGAGTTCACACCTTTTGAAATGTCTTTTGTTTACTCGTAAAAGTAAAAGTCCCGGAGTTTTAGGGTATCTTTAATAAGCTCACCATTAAGTTGTGACCACAGGCACCCCAAGATCTACAAGTCACGATTAATTTAACTCTTCGGAATTGCACTACAACTGAAATGGTGAGGGACATTTGAGAGAGTTCCGTTAACGTCAACAACTTTTTACAGGGTTTAAAAGTTGCATTGACGCAAACAGCGGTTTGGTAAATCCTTCTGGGAAAAGTTACAAGTAAATAAATAAAAAGGACATATAAATGAACCTAAGAGCGAAACGACGAATGAAACTTGAAGAAGAAAAATCGATGGCACTTGCCAACTGCTGGATATCGGCAGAGATCGAAAGACGAAATGCAAACAAGTCGATGTTATACAATAATTTACAGGAAAACTGTTATATAAAAAAATTTCGTATAGTGAGCATGATTATAACACATGAAACATAAAAGGCTAAACTTGTTGTAGATACAAAAACCCCTGACAATAACCGTCGCATGAGATAAATAAATTATCCAGGAGTATGTGTGAGACTGCATTGAATAATTCACATGTTTCATTCATTTACCAGGCTTCAAATTTACCATCTTAACTCTTATTACGTTCAGTGACTGACCACGGCAGCTTTACTGTTTCTCCTGCAAAGGTCACCTTGGCGACAGGCTCCTACGTATCTTATGCTGGCGTCACGCAAATCCTTTACTACGAGAAATCCTCCAACAGACTGTACAGTGTAAATGGTGGATGGAATACCCCTCTGCAAGGAGATCCGTCCCAGATCCCCAAGGTTCACACAACGGGATACAATGGTGCCTCGGTCCTCGTCCTAGGATTCATTGCTGGAGTAGTTGAAGCAGCCGAAAAATTTGCAAAATTTCCCTTGAAGACCCTTTGTGAGCCCGCGTTATATTTTGCTGAGAACGGTTTTAAAATGCCCGTTGGCTTAGCGACGTCCATTGCACTTCACTATAACGAGATAACACTGCTGAGGACAACCCAAGGTATTATGAGATTATTGTTCGTTAGTTTGACTGGTGCCCGCCTGTAAGGCGATGAAATATGTGCTTGTTTGAACTCAAAACTGCACGACCTGTCATACGTTCTGTTATAGGTTGTGAATTCTCCGAAATCCTCATTTTCTCCGGGTTCAGGCTGACGCATTGCAAAGGGGGCTACATGCTTTACTGGATAAATAGAAGGAAGCCTTCACAAAAGTGATGAATCAACAAAGGAATATCATTATAGAAATGACCGAGGAACAATTAAACTAACTCAAAGAATCATCGAACTGGCAATATTAATTATTATCATTATATGTTATCAGTTTCCGTTTTGGACAATGTTTCGAAATCGGAGTAATTTTAATACCCTTATTCTCTTAGTAATGCGCTTAACCAAAAAATTCCATAACCCCAACATCAAGTGATATATTTAATGTTTAAGTGAGTTTCTGGGGAAGAAATATCGTTTTATGATAACAGGTAACTGAGATGTGCGTCATTTAATTTCAGTAAGGAACGTTTTACCAACGTTTTGACAAACGGTTCGTTCAGTCTCATTTGGTCTGTGAATTCATACTGATTCTTTTGTATGAAGGAATCGATGAGCTAGTAGATGTGAACACACTTGATGGTTTTTGTATGGCAACAGTCACTAAGAATTTCATTTCATTCTTCTTTGTTCAGGAAAAAAATCTTCACCAATCCTGATACTGGAAAACCATACGCCTACAATGAACTATTCAAGCAACCCGAGCTGGCCGAACTTATACAAAATGTCGCCGCCAGTGGAAAGGACTATGTCTACAATGGTACCTGGGCCGAGGGAATGACCTCACTGGTTAAAGACCAGAGAGGATTTCTTACCTTAAATGACATGCGCAGATACCAAACTAAATGGGAGGTACCGGTTAACACGTCATACAATGGGTTCGACGTCTTCGTGTCCGGAAATGACTGGGGTGGGGTTGAACTTGTGAAGAAGTTAAGTATGATGGAATTGGTGGGAATCGGTCAGAGGCAATCTTCTAATTACCTCACAAATGCAACGGAATTTTTCTGGCTAGCATCAATTTCTCGCTTCAGTTATTTCGTTTCTATTTTCTTGCACAGCAACCCACGCGGTTTGTCAATATTGAAAGAGAATTTAGATCTCGATTTTTTCAATCGCCTATCCAGAGATTCCGCTGAGGCCATTTGGGAGAGGATTGGCTCACCTGAGAAGATGAAAGAAGCCAATGGCATCATAAGACGACTTCTTGGAGGGAAGGAAAGTATACATGGTTCAGATGCCATAGTTGCTGTCGACAAAGATGGGAACGTTTGCTCAATGATTCACACCATCAGTAGCCAGATGTGGGGAACAGGCTTGTTTGTTGGGGGAGTTGCCTTGCCGCATTCTGCAGCTATATTCAAGTCCTATGTCAAGCAGACAAGCCCTGGAGGAAGGCTTGCATCGGGTCTGCAACCTTCCATTGCGTTTAAAAGGGATGAGTCATCTGAAACTTGTCATCATGTCATGGCGCTCGCAGTTGTTGGTTTATCCTATAATGTGGTCGTTCCACAGTATGTCACCAATCTTTTGGACAGCAAAATGAATCCCAAAGAAGCCATGGAAGCCCCCACGTTCCTGCTGGCAAGATTTTTAGATTACTTCCAAGCCGTTCCAACAGAAGAGTTTTCAGTTGACGAGAACGTGTTGCGTGAAAAATAAAATTGTAAATTGGATGCCCCTGGATAAATAAATAAATAAATAAATAAAATAAAACGTGCGTGACATGGGACAAGGCGTTACGGAGGTGGAGTACTTGAAGGCGTATGGGCCGATTGGTTTGGGTGTGGCACTTACAATTGACGAAAACGGGGTCATGTATGGATGCACCCATCCCCTTAGACGGGGACAGAGGGCGTTTGAGCAAAATGGTGAAAATTTGTCTTTAAATCGGAAAACACTACGATGATTGACATTGATTATACGTTCCCTGTCATTGTGTTTTTATTATTATTGAAAACGATCGAATGAAAAATTCTAAAAGTTTTGTTGTTCGTTTGATTTTCAACCTCCTCTTTACAAGATCTGTACTGTTTTAAAACTTCTCCGAGATTCATTTCATCTTCATTGTGTATGTGAATAAAAACCCTATCTTTAAAACATCAAAATCAAAGTGAAGCACTTACAAACAGTCATCGTATAGAATTGCATATTTAGGTAACAGGAGTTACGTGAGTTAATGGCCCTCTGGGAACTGTCTGTAAAGTCATCTAGTGATTGTAGGGAGTTGAAGCAAGAAGTCATGATATAGATGTCATTCTTTTCTCTGCTTCCACACTCCCAACCCTCTACCCCTCTTGCCTGAGCACAAGTCCATGCCTGATAATATATTTAGGACAGCGAACCCTTTCGGTCCTTTCGTCTACGTGGCACCTAGATTTTGTAGATGTATTTACGTTCGCTTGACTAATGTATTTTGCAATTAATTTTCATCGATAAATAGTCATGCAGTGTTCCTCGCACTCTACTGCAATTTTCAGTGCACAGTCATTAGCTTTCTTACAGACCGCGAGAATGTCGGGATTGCAAACGGGTTTAGGAATGCGTCCTGTAGGCGGCCTTACCCAACTGTAGTTGGACGAGCAAGAACAAAAACCAACACTCGACTCTTTTCGATAAATTAATCACTACAAGGTTTCATTAAGGGGGCAATATACCTGAATGCTACGTTTTTGACACTTTTTACATTTTATCCTTATCATCTTCTCGAGATTTCATGCAATCCAAAAAGCCACCATGGCTTTGCTGCACATAACCCCATAACTATCTCCAGTCATAATTAATTTGGGGGTGATTTTTAGAGTGTTTATGAAGGAGAAGAGAAGGGGAAGGGGAGAGTGATTTTAAGAGAAGGTGAGAAAAGTTAAGACTGTAAGGTGATTAAAACTTAAATTTGGAGGTTAAAAATTAATGGACGAACACCAAACAGTCCGCCCTCAACCTGATGTGCACCCGCGTTGTACTGGACTGTCTGAGTGTTCATTTGTGTATGCTTTATTTTCCCTTTTTAATTTCTTCATCAAATCACTTATTTCATTGACATCCAGGTATATTGCCCCCTTAAAAGAGAAAAACGAAAAGGAAAAAGATTATAGTTTGTGGAGTTGCAGCAGAAAAAGAGTTAAGAAAAACGTCGCAAGTTCTTTAGACAAATCTTTTACGACGGATCGAGTAGCAATATTGCCAACAAATCTCCCGCGTGACAGTATCCAAAACTCCTTTCCTTCAGTGTGGTAAGTAAGCTTTTCTTGCACAATATCCGGAACACGAGAGGTGTTGGGTGATGTTAATAGAAGACGGCATCGACAACGAAAACGTAATTTCAAAATGTACCTTCTCGTTATTGTATCTAAGGAACAGAATCGAACGACTGAATGTGGAAATCGATAGAAATTGAGAAAGAATCGCATAACCCTTGAAGGGAAGCTTTTCAAGTTCTTGTGATACCGTGTGAAGCGCACAGTAAAATAAATGCCTACTGAATCGATGGGAACAAGCAGGATAACAGAAAATTATCCTGTCTTTTCGATTGCAAGAAAAACATAGAACATTGCTTCTTCCTGCGATTTTTCTTTATTCAGCAATCTACATTTCACTAAAACTATTTCTAATGGCCAGAGCCTTAGTCTCTCCTGGTCAGGGGTTATGTTTCTATGATCAGACAGAAGGCTACTGCTAATAACACTGCACACGACTACTGCTGATAACACTGCACAGAACTCCATCATCGGGTGTCTACTATTCGCAATCGCTGGGAGGTATGAATCTCTCAGGATCATAGCCCATCTCCACATCGAAGAAACTGAAAGAAATAAAACATGTAGAGAACGTAAGAATGTTTTTCCTTGACCTTTCTCTTTGCAGATTGAAAAAAGCAACAATAAAAAATAGAATAACTCGCGTACACTGACTCAACGAACAGACAAGTGCATGAACTTGGATGACAATGGCAGCAACAAATGTGATTATGCTTTGAAATTTCTGATTTAAGAGCTTTTTTAGTTGCAGTGAATAAATCTAAGGAATGAGCTTTCAAACTGTAAACCTTTGAACTGACTCCCTGGGAAGTCCATTCCCGGATCTGTACTGTTCTGGTTCCATTTTCATAGTGCATATGACACTCTTAGGAAATTGTGACAGTCACGCCCGAGTGCCACATGGCACTCTTGGGAGTGTTAAAAGACCTCTGTCGGTCAGTTGCACCAGTTTAATAGACGCCTGTTTGGTTGTCGTTTACGATTGTTGTCGTGAACAAATGCGTCCGCGATGTCTGTCCGCACGTCATTAACTGTTACAACATGAGGGGATTATAAAATCCCGGAGACATCAAGCTGAGAAATGGCTTTCTTCCCTTTTCTCGATGAAATAAAATCTCAGTGAAGGCTGAATATTATAAGTGCGTTTACCTACATCCTTCTACTGATATGGCTGAAAATAGACATACGAATATTCTAAAATACCTCCTTTGCAAAAGGTATTCGGCTTCTTTGAAATTCTCTCCCGTTTAAAAGCCATGGTCAGATTTATGGAAGGATAAGTAAACACTTTTAAAACGTTTGGAGAGTTTAGCTAAAACTTAGAAATTCCCGCCACTTTGCCCTGATTGCACAGCTGCAATCAGACACCACAACATCAACTCTCGAGTCAAAAGTTATTTCATTTGATAAAACATTGTGTGAACCGTATAAGGAATAAATTAAAAAATGAATAACCGACAGTAAAAATAGTTGTTAGCGCGTGCAATCCCGTTCCAGCAGTACTAGAAGTACGCTTTTTTAAAATGCTTAGGTGCTAGCTCGTACCAGTCGGACATCCATCTCTAAGTACTCTAACGTCAAAAGGATAGTATTCCTGTACCTGGTGTGCATGTATCCAAACGTCGTGCTCATCAGGCCTTCACTAACTGGAATGCAGCCCGGCTGGGTAACTGTTACGTAGTATCGGTCTGAAAGATCAACGCATTCACCTTTTGACATGCCGCTAACCAGGAAGAGAGATTTATTTCCGTCACCCTACCCTGTTCCAGGCTCTCAGATATTTGGACCGAGTTGAGAGCGAAACACGAAACAAAGAGCAAAGAACGCCGGAGGGAAGAAAATCGCACGGGGAGTAAATTTTCTTCGCTCGTTCCAACCTCGCTTGATGGTCTCACCAAACTGGGACACAAATTAGACGACTCTCTCAGAGCGACGTTCAACTACGTACTCAGCCGACAATGACAAAAAACAACCACTCTAATACTGCCCTCGCATAGATCTCAAGGGACGGATCACCTCCCATAAATGGCCACGTTTTCTGAAACCCACGTGTGGTTGCTTACAAGACTGCGAGAGTGAACTTACCCTAACTTAACTGTGCTCTTAGGAAAAAGGAGGCAAGCGCAAGGCTCCCTCGCGTGTGACTCGCGCTCGCCTCACACTTAATTGCCTCCGCTAGCCTGAAAACGCAAAACACTCTGCAGGCTGCATCAACGAGCCAAACAAGGCCTATGTGCTGCGTAAGCACACAAGTTGTTCAGTTCCCTCTTGGATCCAACCATTTTGCCCTTAAGGCTGGTATTAATGTCAAAAAATCCAAAACAAGTATTAGAAAATCGTACATTTCGGTCTGAAGATCGTCAGGATGGGGATAACTGGGCGCCATGCCCCTACCAAACATTCCGATGAGCACCGTTCAGGGTCCCAAAGGCAGATACGCAATCCTACCTTCCCCTATCTCTCCCGCAAAAACGGCAACATTCACTCCAAGGCCTGGAAAGGCGTTTGAGCCGATAGTTCCCTCTCCTATAAAGGTTGCGTTTGCAGGTACCACAAGCTTCCGGAAAGGCTCAGTCAGTTCTTTCTTCACGCATTTTCCAGTCTTGTTTATGCTCAGCTCTATCTGGTACATTGTTTTCTGAGGAGTGGAACAAAATCAACGCAAGTTGTGTTTTGGTCTTTATTCCTTTAATGCTCGCACGTTTGCGTAAATAATTCAGTCCAGTCCAGTAGTTTAATTTCCTTTCACCGAACAAAAGGAGAAAAAAGAATGTTGACTCAGATTTTTTGGGAAGTCCTAATCCCGAGGTTTGTACAAATACGTAGCTTTATTTGTTAACGCAGGTTGGTAAAAGTCAGCCAAAGGCTGATGTGGACCTGCCTATCTAATTACAACATTAAATATACAAAGGTATAAAATACAAATAAAGCTTGTCCACAAATAATTACAAAATTATTAATCCGGATTTTAGAGTAGTTTAATTCCCTCTGACCAAACAAAAGGAAAATTGAAGATGTTGAGTTATATTTTTTCCAAAGCGTATTCCAATTTTGCTAAACAGCGCTTGCATTATTCAGCTCATTCTGGCAAATTGTTTTCACATCCATTATATTTCAGCGTCTCCGTTAGCAGAAAAAGCAGCAGCAACGACAACAACAACAACAAAATCAAACATAGCACAAGCAGATCTAGAACTCCCTGACGTGACATAAGGTATGTGAAGAATGACAAGTCACCATGTCCATTTAAAAGAAAATGACATCATGTCTCTTCAGCGAGGTTAAACCGAATAAAAAACACTGCCATGCTTTGCATACCTGCCTGCTTAAATACATACTTATTATTCAGGTATGATTAAAGTGGCTATGTCACAAGTGTTTGGCATGAATTTAACAAACGCTCCAGTTTCGTTCCAAACTACTCTACTGGTGCGGTCAAATAAAGAGGGAATGGGGGGGGGGGGGGAGGGGTGGGGGAAGGGTATTTTCGTGACGCCGTGATCCGGTTTTTTTGTGCTCTGTGAATCGTGATTTGATAAAAGTGTTCCGTGAATCGTGATTGAAGTGTATTCTGGGAGGCGTGATATGCATAAGTCCTTGGCTTTGAATTGTGAATAGATAAGAAATAAATCGCGAATGTCTAAAGTTGAGTTTGTAGCTGAATTTCACTGCATTGTGATCAGATTTTTTCCGTGACCTTAGTGACGTTTCGTGATTCGTGAAATCGAAAATTTGCTATCGTGACCTCGTGACAAGACCCCCCCTTGCCCCCCGCCCCCCCTCAATAACAAATAAGACTCCTTGCCTGCGGATGGCCAGGATGGAAACGGCTTGCAACATGCATGAAAAAATCTGGCCCCTTTTTTCCAAGTTTTCAGTTCTCCCGTCCAGTATGAACCATTAAAAACCGATTTTACTATATAAACACCAATGAAATATCAGGTGATATCTTCACACGTGAAAAGATCACCGTTGCTATTCTTGGTCTTCATTCACGAGCACGTCACGCAAGTAAGAAAATAAAATCGTCAACTATTCAATAGATAAAGTCAAGAAAATGAGATATTGTAGAAGAGTAATAAATAAACAATATGCCCAAGCTTCAGGGCTGTGCGACGTCCCATACTCGAGTTATTCGTCAAAATGTACTCCTCAAACTTATTGGGTCATGGAAACGCCATGATGAGCTCCAAAAAATTCTTCGCTCTGTTGAGCCTGCAAACTTTCACATAGACGGTTCTCTTGTCATTTTGTCTTTTGAAACCTCAAAAACACACGGTGAATCGGTGTTTTCATATACGTGATATACTTGTGGGCAGACATCCGTTATGTCACACACTGTGAAAATTAAACTATAACATTCAAACTGCTCTATTTTAAAAACACAGGAAGGTACCGAGCTGAAAGCATGAAAGCAGATACGTTTCTAATATGTCTTTTACGTGATGACGATAAAAATGCAAAAGTCTTTTCACGTTTGAGTTTGAGTTTTTGATGACGTCATGTGAAAACCAAGAATTGCTACATAATGAATCGCGATTTCCGAAGCGAAAATGAAATGGTTTGGTATTTCATTGGTGTTTATATCAAGGGCGTAGCGAGGGGGGGGTCCTGGGGTGCCCGTGCCCCCCCCCCCTTAAGCCTATTTTTAAGCAAACAACCTACAATATTCAGGTGGCAATTTGGTGAGTACCCTCTGTTTGACACAGTGTGACCCCCCCCCCCTCTTTGAAAAATCCTGGCTACGCCCCTGTGTATATTATAAATAGAACATTACATGGCCGCTTGAATATACGAAATTTCTCTTTTCGTGTTGAAAAATAATTCACTCGTTCGCAACACTCGAACAGGCTCGCGCGCTCATGTAATATCCTCTATATACGTTGATGTTAACTTTTAATTTTGTCTTTTATTGGAGATTTAAAACCAATTTGCGTATAAAAATGAAGTAAGCCGAATTTTGCTTCAAAGAAACGTGACCTTCAAGGTAGCATGGATGTTTATCAATTTGAGTAGTTAGTTTTGAGCAGTCAGTGGTTTCTTAGAAGGGAGTATCATGAAATTAGATACCTCTCTGTAAAGGAGGATGTATTCATAGAACTTCCTTTCTTTCTTCACATGGACTTCTTCAACGATGCTGAGTCTTTCTCCATACCGATCGTAAGACAGTCTTGCGAAAACCGCGAGTTCCTCTGAAGGATCAACCTAGAGATAAGTAGCGATATAATTAGGAATGTATTTTCACATTGAAGGACTCACATATTTTAGTGAAGTGGAGGGAAGAGAGTTGGTATGTGAGAGTTAGTCTCCTTGGTTTGAGATCGATGCAAATCTGAAAGCAAAAACAAAGCAAAACAATGGGGAAAATGTCGTATTGTTGAGACATATAAGAGACAATTCAAATTTTCCAATAGACCTTTCCCGCATTCCAACAAACAATGGCGCCGAGTCGAGGTCAGGGTGGACAAAAATACTGCAATTGTATGAAAATGTCCACCCCAACCTCGCTCTGGAGCTATTGTTCGTACGTACTGAAGTGGAAATGCGGGTAAGGTCTATCATAGAAGACAAGAAAATTAATTACCTTATTATATAGGAAATTAACCCTCGTGTTAATTAAGGTATTGGAAATTAATGAAAATGTAAAGCTTGTAGGATGCGGCCTTGAGTGCAAGAATACCTCACAAATTAATGTGTCTAGGTAAGCTGAAAGCCGCTCATCGGGCAAGATGGCCACGTGGTAGCGGGCATTACCCCTTAACTCTACCAAAAAGGTTTCAGCCTGAATATTAGCAGCCATGGACAGCTGTTTCGGCCTTGTTAGGCTCAACTGCGTGGCATAGTTAATACCCAGGCTAAAGTACCTGCATGAATAAAACAAGCAAGGAAAATGTGAAGCTTGTGGGATTTGGCTTGGATTTTCATGGCTTGCTTTATTCTTCTGATTAATTGAGCCTGGGTGTTAGCTATGCCATGCTGATGAGGCCTGAAAAGGCCGATATAGCTGTCCATGGCTGCTTATGCTCAGGCACAAACTTTATTTGATAGATTTTAGGGGTAATGCCTGCTAACACGTGCCTCTAGTACTCCCTTATATGGGCCATATAGGTATGTGCGGCCCCAAAGGGTATGGTTTTTAGCCATTTTGGTCTGAAATAGGGTATCGATTTTGACCATTGTGGTCTGAAATGGGGTATGATTTATGCCCTCCAGTCTTGAATTTGATATGTTTTTTTCGAAGAAGCTACTTCTTCATCATTAGGCGATAAGACCATCAACTAAAGCCCTTCCTTTTTGTATTTTAATTATGTTTACGACAACCGTGTTCGTGAAATAGGTCTGAAATAGGGTATTGAATTTTTGGTCAGGTCTGAAATAGGGTAGGGAAAATCGCAGAGTTTTGTCTGAAATAGGGTAAGGGTTTTGATTTCCAAGGCACATTAATTTGTGAGGTATTATTGAACATTAACGCGACTTAACTCAAATTGAAGGAAAAATTACTTTCCAATAAATGAAATTAACGCGAAGGAAGTGTGTCCATGATACCGGCTGACATCCAACCTGATAAACTGATGCTATTTCCTTTTCCAGATATATTGTAAAACGTTTGTGGAAGATTGATTGATTGTGCGGCAGAAAGCTATAATTGTTTCCTAGTTGTCAAGAATGTCTGGAGTGTATCGAGAATTTGAGGCGAAAATAATGGAAGGTATTTAACTCTTTTCCAACAGGTTTACTAAATATGGTGCATTTTTGCACCCTGCCATGAAAACCCACAACTTTCTCAAATCCCAGACTATGTTTGAAGTGAACCATTATTATTGCCAAATAATCAGTTGTTTAGACTTAATCACCCTCTAAACTGGCCAAATTTCCTAATTTCCAATGAATATGACCTTTTATTCTGTTGCAAAACCAAACACGCCCCCGGACATCACCGTAAAATACGAAACAAAAATTCGTCTTAAAGCTTAAAAGCCTACATTGCCAGCAGACTTCGACTCCACGTCGTACCATCTGTTCCATAATTTCCCGCTCACTTCTTTAGCACGGCGTGGATAAGGCGTTTGATTTCAGTTGCTCCCACAGGTCTGTCATTTTCGCGTTTGTGACCTAAAGGAATTATGGGAAACTCTGGTATACCGGGCGAGTGAAAGTCCGCGCAATTTCCATTTCAGAAATTTTTTAGAACCGTGTCCAGCCACCCGGTCCTGCTGACAAAATATTGCACCGATTGCGTTATTTACAAGTCAAAACTCGCCGAAATTGCCATGCCAGGTCTCGGAATCCACGCACAAAACGACTAAAGACTCAACTTCACTCCATGAATTGCTAGCCTGCGTGCAGACGTCTCCTATTTTTTCCTTTGTTGCACGCGGAAAAGGGACGACGTCTCTCTCCCCGATTTTTTTGAGGGGAGGAGGCGGATGTACACAGGCTATGAATTATTGCCAACACTGGCTCGAATACTTTGAGCGGTACAATTCGTGTGAAATTGCTTCTCACCTCTGTTTTCGTTCAAGGGATTGCCTCTGAGCTGGAAAATGGCTCGAAAAACACACTTATAAATCAAATAACAGGGGCACCCAACGACAAGTTTCGGTAGATATCTGTTCGGTGGAGGGTAGTTCGCCTAAGGCTTTCGGCGTCGATTTAAGAGTGCACTCGGATTTTCGTAAGTAAAACGTGGCCTAAAAGATTCGTAATGTGGAAATCATAACTCCTGAGGTTTTCGGAAAGATTTTCATTGCTGTTTTTGGCAGTAAAAAACGTCAGCTAGCATTTTCGGAAAGAAAAAATGGTTCCCTAGAAAGTTAACTTCAGCTAGTATTTTCTCAAAGAAAGATTTTGTTTCCTAAAATTTTCGGGCAGTTAACATTTCAGCTAGGGAATCCGAACAGATCAAAGTTTTCTAGCTAACCAAAACATCACTTTCAACAGACTTCAAACACCATAAGGTACTTAAAAATGCCTTTCTACAGCTTTTGGCTGCTTTGGCTCGTTGGGTGCCCCTGAAATAAGCAACGAATTGTAGCTGCAGTGTTCGTTTAGAAATAAACGACAGCTAGCGTGACAAGCGTGACAACAAAGATAGAGCCTTTGGTGTTGTGGACCAGCGAAATCGCCGTGGTAACCCCTTATGTGGAGTAGCCAGGTCGATTTTGACCTCCTACTCCCGGAAATTGCAAAAAAGGCGACCAAATCGACCGGTAGGGAAAGAGTTAATTCACCACAAAATTAATGGCGCGGAAATTAAAGCTAACAAAAATTAACGCGACTTCAATTAAAATTTACGTTAATTTTCATGTAGAGTTAATTTGCTATTATAAGATGGTGTTTTGTCAGTTTTGACTCACCGTCATTTGGCGTCCATTCCACTCCGGAGGAGTTTCTGAAAGACAGGTTACAAAAATAAAGCGCTATGGGTAACAATACAATCCCGAACGAACAACAATAATTCAATATACGCTCCATATTAAGCAATATACCCAAGTCTCACCCTACATTTGCCAGTTTCGGTTATTGATTAAATATACTACATAGGTTTTAAAGCAAAAATAAATAAGTGTGTTTCCAGTGGTTTATTTTCTTTCTTGGTGGTGTTTCTAAGTTTCGAGTTTGACTCTTTTGGCGGAAACGGTGTTTGGCTTCTTGTCTATGCATGGTGCCTTTTGCGGCACAACGCGGTTTGGCGTGTTTAGCCGCACATGTGTACTGCAAGCTACTGAAGTTTACTTGTTTTAGTTAACCTGCACCGTTTAATAGATTACTCAGTTCTATGTAGAAAGCAGTTCAACTCCTCGCCAAATAAAAAAATGAAAAACGATACAAAGGATACGGAACTTTGAGGGTCCCCCAGGGGGAGTCTGTGTTCCCGTGTTCCCTTCAAAATTTTAACTCTGTTCCCTTGTTCCCGTCCAAAATTACACCTTGTTCCCTTGTTACCCTTTCAAGATTAAATTTTATCTCTTATTCTTTGCATATACGTCCTAATTAACCAATCTGAACAAAACAAATTAACTGATTGAAGGTCTACAGTGTTGCTCATAAATTTTGATCATTATTTCTGTGATACAGTTTTTGACTTTGTGAAAGTATTTCGTAACAAAAATTAAAACAAATCGTAATAGACACGAAAGATGGCAACAAAATCTTGCCAAAGAAATCAGAAAAAAGCAGAAAATCTTCAATCACCCCCACGTTTATGTAAAAAACGTAGGACCTTGTACTTTTTTGTGTTTGTTCCCCTGTTCCCTAACCTATTGGATGTTCCCTTGTTCCCTACTATTTTTTTGCTTTGTTCCCGTGTTCCCATTGCCAAATTTCCCGTGTTCCCTTGTTCCCCAAAAACCCCTGGGGGACCCTCAACTTTTACTAGTAATCCTCCACTAGCTGTGATCGGATTACTGGGGTGATTCACTCGTTAATCAAACTTTTGCACGCAAACCTTTTTGGCTTTGATTCCTTTCTAGAAGGAATTTCGTTTTCTGTTTTACCTGAACCAAAGCAAAACGTGGAGCTTATTTACTTCGCTGGCACTGCAAAGAACTTCGCCCATTGCTGACAGCCACTTTAATTTAATGGAGTGATGCGTTTGTTGATCTATCTACTTAGAGAAAGTAGTACACAAATCGCAATTGAATTTGCCGTCGCCTTCAGAGTCCGAGAAATCTTTAAGTTGCTGTGATGAAACCTTTACTTTCGCTTTACACGAGAGAAAATGACGAAATGTAAGCACAAACAGAGATATCAACTGAAGAAAAAAAAGTTATTTACCGCATGGCTCGGGCTTCTGAGCATTCACCAACGCCACAAGAAGGAACGAACCCAGAAACGCCAACATGATCACGCTGAGCTGATAGAAGATAGAGAAAAACACAGAGAAAATTCCGTGATTGTACAGCTTTAAATACCGCCCGGATCACGCAGAAGTCAGGTGATAGTTTAGCAAGTACGTGCAAATGATACAATACCCCCAGTGTGTCAGATGGCCAAAAATAACGGGAGCTGATACCATGACCCCGGAACATGACATGCAATGATTGCTTCAATTCAGTTTTCGCTTTTTTTATTGTTAACGGAGGTTTACCTTGTTTAGAGCGTGTGTGCAAAGGTAGTAGAACCAAGAAATTGTCCATTAGTAATCTTCGCACGAGTTCTGGAGCCCAGTTCTGGAGTTCAGATCTTGAATTGAGATGAGTGGTGAAAGAGTGAACCTGAAACCTCCACAGGATGCGATGTAACATAACACG
Source organism: Pachyseris speciosa (assembly GCA_016490735.1). Taxonomy (NCBI): domain Eukaryota; kingdom Metazoa; phylum Cnidaria; class Anthozoa; order Scleractinia; family Pachyseridae; genus Pachyseris; species Pachyseris speciosa. Next base: position 58,869 of record JAEMWC010000305.1, on the reverse strand, counting down.
CCCGAATGCTGCAGCGTCATCTCTGTTTAACCCTGACTGGTTGCACGCAATAACCCAACCAGTGACGCTTTGCAGATAAACATTCAACTAAACGTAGCCTAAATGTAGCCGTACCCCCCCCCCCCCTCCCCCCACCCCGAGGAAAAACCAGGGAGGAGGGAACGTCTACGGAAAGATGACGCGAATCGTGTTATGTGACGTCACAGTAATTCATGCAAGTTATGCAATATTTTCTGCGGAAGTGCGTCTGTTTACTTAACTGGACAAAGGTCAAAGGCCGCGTAAATTTCTATTCTTTCGAGAGCATTTGCTAGTCAGTAAATGTATACTGTGTTTAAAGATATTGAAAAGGATTACGAGAAATTTTTTGGTTAAAAGCAAGAAGACAATCTTTGATGTCAACATCGCGCTTGCAAATTCTTCGTTTACATGGTCTCCTTAGGAAGAGACAGAATTTAAAGTTTGGAGAAAGTTGGTTTTGTTTTCCAGCCGAGGGAACCGCTATCAGAAAGCATGACTTTGAACAATATGCACGTCCCTTCATTTAATGCCGTTTCCTTCTCCACTCAGCTGGTGACCATACACGTGCGAATATTCACCAGTCATGACTCGTTCGATCATATTATCTTCCGAATCTTTGGTTAGCGCGATCGCTTTCAATCTCAGATCATCAAAATACTGGATCTGATCTTCTATGATCGCTGTCAGTGGTGATATGATGAAAATAGTACAAGGTTTCTTCCAAAGAAGCGATGCGATTGCTGGCATCGCTAGAAATTTAATGCCTTTTCCATAGCCAGTTAGCAATGAAACACGGACAGCCTTCCCATCAAAATACAAAGCTATGGCTTTTTTGTTGCTCCTCGTGGAATTTCTCTAATCCAAAATGCCACAAACCTCATTTATAGACGCGTTAAACTCCACTTTAGTTCGTGTGGCTTCCGACACTCCGTCAGGTGTCTGAGTTTTTCGGGGGTCTGAGTTTTCGAGACACCCAGGGATCTGTGTTTTTCGGGGGTCTGAGTTTTCGAGTCACCCAGGGGTCTGAGTTTTTCGGAGATCTGAGTTTTCGAGACACCCAGGGGTCTGAGTTTTTCGGGGTCTGAGTTTTCGAGACACCCAGGGATCTGAGTTTTTCGGGGATCTGAGGTCTGAGTTTTCGAGACACCCGCCCGCCGTATTTCACGTTTCTTCAAGAAAACGAGCGGGATCAGTTTCGGCCAATCAGCGTTCTCGAAAGTATTGATCAATGCGATTAACCTATAGCTATGAGAAACCACTATATATTTTCGTGCAAAAGAGTGACGTCACCGCACGATTCGTGTCAGCGTAGACGTTCCCTCTTCCCGTTTTGCCTCGGGGGATGGTTGCGGCTACACGTTTAAGCTAAACTGGACGGTCACCTGATTGTGGTGAAGGCTCTGGTGCAGCACCCCCCTGGCTCTGGCGTAAAAAGACCGTAAATTCAGTCTGTCGGCAAGTTGCTAAGGAAACAACAAAACAAAACACTTAAAACAAGCAAAACTCTGATTATTATTATTATTATTATTATTATTATTATTATTATTATTATTATTATTATTATATCTCCTTTAACTTTATGCCATATTACAACATAATAGCCGAGCCCATTCCTAGGGCCTAAGGCTAAAATGAGGCAGAAGTCCATTTGATGGAGAGTGTCTTTCTTAGGATATGAGATATTCCTAGTAGTGTGATCTTCTGTAGTTCAGCAATTTTGATGTTACCGGAGATTTGTTTGATGTATTTTTCCAACTCCTTTTTTTATTAGTACCAGTGCTCCAATCACCACTGGAATCGTTGTGGCCTTCATCCCCCACATTCGTTCAATCTCAATTTCGAGGTTTTTATATTTTGACAGCTTTTCAGTAACTTAACTGAAGTGTTCTTTTATAAGAGGGGATGGCCATGTCAATGAGTAGGCAGCTTTTCTCCTTGATGAGGTGAAGGGCTCCATTTCTGAAAAAACTTTGAGAGCTGTGGACCTTGCCACCCAGAAAGGTGCTTCTAGCTGGCTTACTGTTTTGCCAATTAAAGACATGAATTTTGATTTAAACAAGAGTGAGTTTCGAGACGCTGTGAAACTCAGGTACGACTGGGAAGTTACTGATACACCCTCTGTCTGTGTTTGCGGGGACATCTTCAATGTGGATCATTCTATGATATGCAAACGGGCCGGATTTATCATCCAACGCCATAATGAACTGAGGGATTTGGAGGCGGAACTGCTTCGCATGGTGTCCAATGGTGTTGAAATCGAACCAGTTTTGCAAAAGACATCACAGAAGAAGAGTTGAATAGGCAGGCGAACACAGCCCCTGATGCACGACTGGATATAGTTGCAAGGGGTTTCTGGGAGAGGCAGAGGTCGGCTTTTTTTGGTGTGACAGTTTGCCATCCAAATGCAGCCTCCTATTGAGATATGGATCCAGACCAGATATTCAGGCAGCACGAAGCAGAGAAGAAGCGTCAGTACGCCAGTCGAGTGTTAGAAGTAGAGCAAGCTACATTTACGCCATTAGTTTTCAGCACGACAGGTGGAATGGCAGTGGAATGTGAACGATACCATAGTAGGCTTGCTGAACTAGTTGCTACAAAGAAGGGCGAAAGCTCTGCGACTACCATGTCATGGATCAGGGCAAGAGTGTCCTTTGCGCTGCTGAGATCAGCATTACTTTGCATAAGAGGCTCGCGATATTCCAGAAGAGTTAATTTAGAGTTGTCGGACATTGACTTGGATATTGAAAAAAGGCACGCTAAACTTTTTTAGTGAACGCTATTACTGGGGGACTCTAGGCAAAGCCAGGAATACTGAGCTGAGAAGTTTTTAGTAGTTTTTTTTTTTTTTTTTTTTTTTGTAGTCGACATTATATTTATACATAATATGATAATTTTAGACTTTTTTAAAATTTGACTCATTTTTTTATACAAATATACCGCTATGTATATTATATGTCTCTTTGTCACAATTCACAACTATGAACAAAAGCAATTTTATGTTAACTCTATCTTAACCATATATTTGTACCATCATTTTAATATCCCTGTGTTTAATTCACTTTTCAGTTGAAATTATCAATTATTTTATCCAGGGAAAGTCCATGCTGTAAAAGTTAAGGATACATGTATGGATACTGTAAATATTTTGAAGTAGAAATAAAGTCCTTTTAAAAAAATTATTATTATTATTATTATTATTATTATTATTATTATTATTATTATTATCTATTAGAATGCTAAAAATATTCATAATTATAATCCGTATAAATATTGTAAAAGTATTGCTAAAAACTTCATTAAAAAAATTATAAGAGAAGTTAAAGATATTATGCATCAAATGGGAACTCGGAAAAAAATCCGAGTTCCAGATGGGATTTGAACCCACGACCCTCCGTGATCTAGTCGGATGCTGCGCGATGCAGTTATGAGTCATATATGGTCGTTTAAAATTTGACTATGTAACTGCGTGATGCAGTTCTAGTCAATACCCACATTTCACCCTTGCTCACCATAGAGTCTCCAGTAGCTCAGTGGTTAGAGCATCCGACTAGATCACGGAGGGTCGTGGGTTCAAATCCCATCTGGAACTCGGATTTTTTTTCCGAGTTCCCATTTGATGCATAATATCTTTAACTTCTCTTATATTTACTCGCTTTGGTAAAAAAATTATGTAAGACGTTTGAATTTACAAGGTGACGGCAATAAAGTATTCTTAAAAAAGATTACATTATGGCTCCTTCTTGGATTTCAATGTCAATGTTATTATATTTTTCTTCATTTTGTCTACATTTGCCTTCTAAGGCCAGAACCAAACCATGGTTCCAAGGCACTAGAGGAATGTGTGCTGTTCCCAGAAGAGCTGTCTTCTGGATTTCATGTAGGTTGTTGTTGCCTGGGATTTTGCGCAGCTGTTTTTCAGTGCCTTTCCTGATAACTCCAAGGGCACCTACGACAGCGGGGATTACCACCGTTGAGTCATCTGCTATTTCTATCTCCAGATCTTTGTATTCAGACAGTTGCTCTGATACTTTAATGGAAGTATTTTTATCCGATGATATGGCCACGTCAATTAGGGCACACTTGTTTTCCCGCTTATTCTTGATCACAATGTCTGGGCGGTTTGCTGTTATTGCTCTATCTGTCTGGATGGGCATGTCATACAGGATAGTGATATCATCTTTTTATACCACTTTTTTTTGGATCGTGTTCATACCATCTGTCTACTGTGTCAACATTGTATTCCCTGCAAATGTTCCAGTGTAGGTGAGTTGCGACCTTATTGTACCGGTGGATATATTTTGTCTTTGCCAGTTCTGGGCAGCCTTATTATTATTTGTTCTTTCAGTTCCTTGAAATCTCAAATGCTGCTCTGACAGCTGGTTGCAGTGGTGCTACAGTAGCCTATTCATCTTTACTTTCTTCGGACCCCGGGGTGGGTGGGGGGGGGGGTACTCCCTATAATGGCCCATACGGGGAGGCTCCGCCCGAAAGGGGTACTTTTTTTTACGCTTCAGGTATATTTTACGAGTCGAAGCATATGAAAGGGTAGGGAAATCTGTCATTGAGGTATTTAAAAGGACCTTTCATTAAAATATTTCGAACACACATACCTTATGACTGTACCGTTTTAATTTATTGAACGCTATGTGAAAATGGCAAGAAGACTTCCTGTTTTAGGTATACGAAAGGGGTACTATTTGTCATTAGTATAAATCTACTAGCGTTCTATCACGAATGCCGTTCTCTGATTGGCTATGCTACTCACTATCTATTCTGTGATAGATAGTGAGTAGCAATTGTCAACAAAATGGCGGCCGCTTCTTCGCGTTTTCGAAGTATTTGCGAGGACGATTTAGATAATTTACTTGTTTAGTTTTGAACGACTAGAAGATTTATACTAAAACAATTAGATTATTCGCTCTCGATTTCTATGCGTGACAGCTGATTCGATGATTCGGGCTGCGCACTCATCAGCTATCACGCGATAGAAATCTCGAGCTCATAATATATCTAATTGTTAAATGGAAGGTATACGAAAGGGGTACCTTTTCTGTCAAAAATGGAATATAAAAGGTTAAGGGGTCGTTAACTGTATTAAACTTTTTTTTGGTAGCCCTCAATCCCCTCCCCCCACCCCGCTTCGGACTCAGTTTCTTTGCGTGTCTCCTTCCACGTACGTGCGCATAGCCTGCGTAGCAAGCGTTCCCTTGTGTCGTCATTTCCGAAAAACCGGAAACCATCTTCACATCACAGCGAGGCTTCGGTGTGAATAATGGCGACCGGTTTGAAAGGTTTTCTGTCGTTGATCCTTCTGTTGGTTATTTTATCATCGTCTTGGCTTATTGCTGTTTTGTTAGACTATTACACCGGACATGGAAAGCCATTCAAGCCTCATAAAAGGACAAATACTGCTCCATTTCCGAACGAAAAGTTGGAAAATATATTTTGGTTCGTGCAGGTAGGAACGTTGGGTTTTTGCATCATGTGATTGTTATGGCGAACAAGTCGATTTCCGGACCGGTCTTTCTACTTCAAACTAAACAGGCCTTTGCTGTTGTTGTTTAGATTTTAGTTGCAGTTCGTAAGATCGCTGGTTTTTAGGTGCTCATGCAAAATTATGTGTTAATTTATAAACATTTTCTACAGTAGGAGCATGTGAACAATTGACACGTAGCCCAGCTTTGTGCTGTTTCTTGCGTCTTGTGTTGTAAACGTTATCCTCTCAGGATACTCTATTTGATGTTTCAGTCGATCTAACTGGCTATCGTTTCAAGAGCTTTTTAGCTTAAAATGGCTAAAAATGCGAGTAGAAACCCGTAAACTAGCCACCCAAGAAGGTGATTCAATTTAGCTGAATAATATTAATAATAACAAGCTTATCCCTTATTAAACTTCATATATGTTGCGTATTTTTTTGGTTGGTTATACTTTCCGGTGTTGCAGGTGGCATGACATCCTTCGTCACAGCCTTTGAATTGGAGTATTGTTTTTACAGTGTAGCTAAGTTCATTATTTATTTATTTTGTTTACCAGATTTCTGACATCCACATCAGCAAGTACCGTGGACATCAAAGAGCGTATGATCTGAAGCAGTTCTGCAATGAAAACATTGATGTCATTAGACCCATTGCAGTCCTAGCTACAGGTAATAAATTATTTACTGCTCATTTGCAAAATAAGTTATGTTTTGTCTGCCTGTGGTGAAAGGGCTAGAATGTTTCTTCGTTTCGCACTCACGATAGGTTTACAAAGCTACCAGGTACAGGTGCATGCATGTGTTTGCCATAATTTTAAATTATTAGTTTTCCACTTCCCAGGGGGGTGCTAAATGGTTTTTTTAAGAAGTAA
>JAEMWC010000305.1:45000-50000 GCA_016490735.1 Pachyseris speciosa | reverse complement strand
GCTTTTTACTGACTATGCACTTTCTTGGTTGGGTTGGCTAAACGATCAAACATTTGTTCATACAACGAAATGTGGGATGAAAACGTTTGATCTGGATCAAACATGGAAAGCCATTTCAAAACAAAGTTGAGAGAGGCGGCTAAATGGTCAAACTGCTCTTCCAACATGATGTCGGATGTATAGTGTTTGATCGTTTAGCCTGGGCTTAATGCTTAATTTTATGAGGACTCATTGCAGTGACTTGTTAATAAGATAAGGGCAAAAGTTTTTTTAACACTGTTCAGACACCGACGTCAAAAAACACTAAAAACAGCCAGCCGAGTGGAGCAAACTGACACTCGTTCGCTTGCAAGCAAAAATCAAAACAAACAAACAATTAAACTACTTCTTTGAGTACAAAACAAGTAGAGATGATTGTCATTTATATCCAGTCAAGAGAAAAACACAAATTTCATTCCTAAACAAAAGTAACAACGATTAAACCAAATGTTAAGCTTCAATTCAGTCACCTGTATTGTAGAGGTTGGTACCACTTGAAAATACGAATCCACTTTAGTTAAAACATGCATCTGGAAAAATAGCAAACAGTTTCTCCAAAGAAAGAAGTTCTTCCACTAACTTTGAGCTACTCGTTCCTCCCATTAATGCCGGTGAACTGTTAAGTGACCTTTCTTGGTGAGCTGCGAGATGCCGCAGTAAAGTGAAAGCCCTTGAAGCCTTGAATCATTTTGTTTTTCAACCACACAATCCGGGCGTCGATTATGCAAGTCGATCCAAGTTTTAAGCGTTTCCTGAGACAAATGTTTTGCTCTTCCTTTGAAAATTCACCTTCCAGAGTATCTGTTCTTGATTTTTATGCATTTTACGCAAATTAAAAGACAAACTTGGAAGAAGATAAAGTTGTTTTGGTTGAAATGAAGAAACCAACTGAACGTGAAATTACAGGCCGCAGAAAGCGCACGGAAAATTAAGCCTTGTTTTGGTTTGGGTGTCTCGTTTTGGTTAAGTTAACCTGGCTTGAGCCTGCAATCCAATAAAAAACCAGTACCTGGTCAGCGGTCAACTTAAAAAAAAACAGCTGACCTCGATGAGCTCTAAACTTGAGCCCGCGATACGGTCACGTGATAGAGGTCAGCGGAAACCTTGTTTTGACAGCTGTCAATTGGCCATGACACATGTGCCGGATGCCCTATATCAAAGATGTACGCTGCAAACTAGGTGATCAGCTGGAGTATGGCCGCCATGTTGGATTATTATGATTATTATTAGGATAAATTATTATTAATTATTGGGCAACGTCGTCGTTGTCGTCGTGCGCACCCACGAGCAATACCGCTAGCCATTTTTACCATGAGAAAAGCCGTTGACAGGTTTCTATAAGTATGGTGCTCCGCTTGGCGGCCCTTTGGGCCACCAGAGCTCCACTAAAAATCATTCATCAAACACCAAAAATCCTATTTTTTTTTATTTAAGTTCTATGTTTTGTTTTTCCTTATTTGTTTTTTAGGTGACTTGACAGATGCAAAGGATGCATATAAACTTGGTTCTATGCAATACAAAGAAGAGTGGGAAGCATATTACAATGTCCTTAAAGAAACAAAAGTTGAGCAGAAAACGAAGTGGCTGGACCTCAGAGGAAATCATGGTAAGAAAATATAGTTGGTTGAGTTTTTACCTTTCTGTAAAAGGGGCATACATATATGATTGCTTTTTGCCTTTTAAGTAAAATCTAAAATTTCTTAAACTCACTCTGCAGGTATTTTTGGCATACTGTACAGACTGGAAATAGTGTCAGAATGAAGTTCTGTCTTTATTTTGTGATTTGAACGCTACAGCTGTACATCTGATTCAAAGGATTAGCTCATGGTGTTTAACTTAACCCTTTGGCACCTGAACCGCCCAGAACCGCCCGTAAAAAACTCCCATGCTTCAAAACATTGCAACTTTCCCAATCGCACGAATATTGCCATAACTGTTAGTTGTGAGCACGAAATGGAATGTCCTTTAAATTTGGATATCCAATAAATGCAAGAAATGTAGCAATTTTTACTAAATATGGCCTTTTGAGTTTGGACAAGAACGAAACTGACCGTTTTTAACGTCAAAGAGAAACGACAAAAATGCCCCTTTTCGCCTTCATGTTTTTTAAGGAAATCATCGTCGAAAAACCAAAATTCAACCATCATAACGAAATTCAGTCCTTTTTTTAGCTTAGAAATGACTTTTTTTGTTGATATTCTTCTCCCGAGCGTAGATACAGCCTTTTGTTCCAGTGCACTCGGGCCTTCCCGACATTTTCAACATCTTGAGCGCATTGCATGCTGGGAACTAACAAGAATTTTTGACAGCGCCCGTTCCTTCCCCCAATTCTTTCACATATAAACTAAGTCTACAGCCACTCCGACCTACCGCCAAAATTTCCTGCTCGTGGTCATCTTCAGTACACAGAAATTCCAAAATATGTGGCGGTAGGTCGAGAAATTCATCAATAGTCGAGTCCCAAAGGTACTAAGTGTTCGACCGGCCAAATTCCCAGTTCGTCGAGTAACAAGCCAAATTCAACAACAAAGTACATCACCTTGCTCGATTCTTTGAGAAAGTGGACTCTTAGCTACCGTCACGCTTAATGATGCTCATCAGGCAGCCGCTAAAGATGAAAAATGGCTGTAAACTTAGCAAAAATCGCAAGCAAACCGAACTTCGGCCATTGTGGTTGCTTCACGGATAAAAATAGCTACGTCAAAATGACGTTTTCAGAAACCTTGAGCCTCCAGTGCCTTAGGACAGCAACACTTTCCTCTGGTAGGTCAAATAAAGAGTCACGAATTGTTATTCATCGTTTATAGGTGGAAAATCACTCCGAAAATGTAAAAATAACTAGGAGTCAAAGGGTTAAGAAACAGAAACTACAGATGTAGAAGGAGATGATGGATGGTTGATTTATTTTGTTTTGGCTTGAATCATAAGAAATTATTCATGCATCACTTCAGTTGAATGAGTTTTAAGCAATTAGCTCATATGCTGATTTGCTGAATCCAGGCATTAAAACACAATTACCCTCAAAACTTCATTTCTGATGCCATAACCAGTATATATGCCAAAGTAGAGCAAATCTAAAGAGATCTGGATTTTAAGGCCAAGAAGCAAATTACATGTAAACAAATGGGTAAATGCTGTTCTCATTTTTAAAAAGTACTATAAATTAAATAGCTGCAGTCTGGAGCTTTTCTTCTGAGTTTTCATTGTAATATTTTCTAGGGGAGCTTTTTGTATTGACAGAAAAGATTGCAGTTTGATACATGTACTGTACCTGATGGACAAACTTGCTCATGTTATTTGCATCACTGTTGAATCATTTTCTAATGTACAGTCATATGTTAAGAAAGATAGAATTTTTGTTACTTTGGCTTGAATCATAAAAAATTATTCATGCATCACTTCAGTTGAATGAGTTTTAGGCTATTAGCTCATATGCTGATTTGTTGAATCCAGGTGTTAACACATAATTCTGCACAAAACTTCATTTCTGACAACATAACCAGTCTGTATGCCAAATAAGAGCAAATTTAGAGAGATCTGGATTTAAAGGCCAAGAAGCAAATTATACATACCGTATATGCAGAGATGCCAACCTCTGGAGATCTAAAATCTGGAGGGTTTTTTTTTTTTTTTTTTCATCAAAACCCGAACCCCACCCCTCCCCCCAGGTGCAACCCACTCACCGCCTTCCATTAGACAGATGAGTGAGAGCACTTATGTCAAGAATTTTTATTGGTGAAACAGTGATCCAATCAGACAATCATTTATATGACCGTGACAACAAATGATAAGAGAAAACCTTTTTGTTTAGAACTTTTCTGTCAAGTGAACGTACATGTACATGTGTTAATTTGAAAGTCAGAGATGCAGAAATGCATTAAAAAGTGGCAAAGAGATTGAAAAATCAAAATTTGTTTAATTTGGGGTGCGATTTGAGTCTACAGTGGGGCAAATTCTGTAAAAGGTTCAGAGTTGTTTTTATCCAGGATATTTGATTAATACACCTCCTGTACCCATATAGGAGAATGGGAGATTTGTTCCGTATCCGGGAGAATCCCAGATAATCCGGGAGAGTTGGCATAAGTGTATACACCCCTTTTGTATATTGTGCACACATAATGTAATAGGGCCATTTGGCATACCAATGTTACCTTGAATCTCTTTGATAAAGCAAGACTGGTGAAGATCCAGTCTACCAAGAATGAGTTTTATTTCAATTAAAATGCACCATATGGTTGTACAATGTACGTAAGTACAATCATTAATTTTATGTTTGGTGAAAGGGCTGTGCTCTAGAAATGTTGGGTGACCTGTGGTAACTTTGAATAAGGACATCCTAGTTTTTCCACTGAAATTAAATGCTCCATGGGCACCCTGGTTTCTAAAGGTTTTGAGCTTTTCGTCACACTGAAAGTAAATAATAATTACATTCATGTACAGCTATAATATTATGTGTAAGTTCCTGATTGAAATACATTGTATAGTTGAAATATATACATATACATCACCAGATTAAAGTTGCTTTTTTTTAAAATTTGTTGCAATTAAAATTTGTTGCAATTACAAAGTCTGCATTGGCTGGGAGGCTTATTGAAAACTTGTGACATGGTAGCAGATGACATCCAGTTTTAACTCACTTGGTTCTGATGATTTAAGGTAAAGTTAGTTAAGACTGCTATCCAGTGATACAGTGTAGTTGAAATTAAATTTTGAATTTTTGTCAAAAGTGTTTTTAAATACACATTTAATTTCAGACACATTCAGTGTTCCTTCACTTACAAGCGATGAAAATTTATTCAAGTAAGTAAATCAGAAATGCTTATTAAATGTTAGTTATTATTAATAAATGACTTTTAACTAACTGTAATTATCACAAACCAGGATATACCGGTAAGATGTCAGTACATTTACACATGAAACTTGTTTTTTTTTTATACTTGGTTTTTGAACCAGTTTTACAT
>JAEMWC010000305.1:0-37500 GCA_016490735.1 Pachyseris speciosa | reverse complement strand
ATCACGACTCGAAATGGCGCAGTCCTCTTGTAAACAAAACGACGAATTTTCTAAATTCGTTAGCCAGTTCGACACAAACAAATTTTGATTTCAGATCACAATTTGCATAAAGCCGCAATATGTCACTTGAAACCTTCCCTTAAACATGACCAACAAATTCACTCGTTAATACACGCTTCGGCAGCCAAGAAAAAAACCTAAGCAGAACGGAGTTTATACCATTTTCGTCTTTTTGCATGCCTATCGAAAATGGCACAGTCCTCGTGAAAACAAAATGAGAAGATTATTCCAAAAGTTGTGTATTTGGATTGCATGATAAATTTACACAACTTAAAAACAAGGTTCGCGTGATGTCATCGTTTCGACAATTGGCCTTTGCTGTTTCTTTTAACCAATGAAAACACCGCCACGTGCCTTCTATTGTGCATTGCGAATCAAAACACCGCCTCGTAATTGTATTGTACACGTTGCTGCACAGGCAAAAAAAAGACTGAAATCTGACATGATTTTTACCTCGGTATACTTACAGTATCCCGAATAATAACCCAGTGCACATGACATGTGCCTATATATGCAGGGCCAATTAAATGTCCTGACGTAGCCAGAATGGCAGTCAGCCATCGTACAGGGAACCACCTTTACAAGCTATTAGGCAGAGTTAGCAAAGACAGAGCAACATCAAATAAGAATGCAAAAGCACGCGGAAGGGACTGAACGCGACTTTCGGTGCTCAATTTGCCATTCTGCCATTGGTCTTGAGTCTGTTTTAGATCTTCTGACACCTTTGTTTTTGTCTGCCTATTAGTTCAGACAAAATTAGTGTCCTCCTGTGCCCCCTCAAGTAAGGTGTGATTAAAATCCTGCTTTCTGTTGTGTCTTTCAGTTACAGAGTGGTTGCTATTGATCACGACATCTTCTCCTTCGTGGATGCACGTCTGAACACATGGCCTGTTGTGCTTATCACAAACCCAAAAGATGCACATTATATCATGCCTCCACATGAGCCTGTAGGACGAATGAGAAAATCAACTCATATCAGGTACATGTAATGAGAAATTCAACTCAAGTAATGAGAAAATTAACTTACATAATGGTAAGGAGAAAACCAATAGCCCATTTTACAGTTGGCCTTCATTCAACGAAGGATATCTTTTGTTCGCATTTTATTTTCCCCTGAACCACCAGTATGTGAGGAAAAATTCTAAAATTTGGCCGTATCTTTTATCGCTTAAAGTTGTGATTGTTTCGTATTTCTGTTCGCGACGATTGCATTCGCAAAGAAATTTGCGGTGATTTCTTTGCGGTGAATTTTATAATTTGGCCGTAAGAAGAGATTAACTGAGGCGCTAAAAATATTTCTGTCCGTCAAGGTAATTTACAAACAACTATTTTATCTTTGTTCAGACAGAAAACCGATAATATTGCCTCGACATTTATCTTTTATCGCTTAAAGTTGTGATTGTTTCGTATTTCTGTTCGCGACGATTGCATTCGCAAAGAAATTTGCGGTGATTTCTTTGCGGTGAATTTTATAATTTGGCCGTAAGAAGAGATTAACTAAGGCGCTAAAGATATTTCTGTCCGTCAAGGTAATTTACAAACAACTATTTTATCTTTGTTCAGACAGAAAACCGATAATATTGCCTCGACATTCACGTCTGCGACACTTTCTTGTTAAAAAGCAAACTTTCCAGAGGGGTTGGGGGTGTTTTAAATAATTCTGAAAATTCCAGAGGGGTGGGGGATTATCGTTTTCTTTAAAAAATGGAAAATCCGGGAAGGTGGAGGGGGGTGGGGGGGTCTTAAACGAAACTCCCTCCGTGGTAGGGGTATGGAAATTTTCTGGAAATACACATTCAACAACCCAGTTTACCAAAACGAGTCATTCCTACACGAAGCCGAGGCTGTAAAGACTGAGACTGCGCGTTTTACATAAAAGCCCCTGCAAAAAATATGTGGGGGCGCAATTTTAAGCCTGGTTCACACGTGCGACGCAAATGCAAATGCAAATGCAAATGCAAGGAAATACACGTGTGAACTACCGTAACGCAAATGCAAATGCAAGCGCAAGCGCCGACGCAAGAAATTGAAAAATTTTCATTTTCTTGCGCTTGCATGTGCGCTTGCGTTTGTATTTCACACGTGTGAACCGGGGCAACGCAAATGCAAACGCAAGGTAACAAAACACTTGTTCCATGCCTCCACGGTTGAAGTTGAATCCAAGATGGCGTCTTCCACGGGTGCGGGTTCGGTTGGGGATTTCTCACGGTTTTTTTAATTCCGTTTAAAGCAACGAACCCATAAAATGAAATATTAAAACATATAAGGGACACCCCCTTTTACCCAGCGTGGTTTATTTCCCCTGCCAGTTTTAATATCAAGGTGGCACCTTCACATAGTAGGAACTAATCCTACTATATTCTAACGATATACTTTGTACACGATAAAAACGTCTGGACACGTCTTTTTCGTCTCTTTATCAGTCGGTAAGCGAAAAGCAGGAAAAGTAGTAGTATCAAAACTTCCATCTCGTCCGCCACCTTGAAAAAGACTTCGACTGCGCTTGCGTATCTCACCTTCCTTGCGTTTGCGTTCGACGTGTGAACGTCGTTTGCATTTGCGCTTGCACTTGCATTTGCATTTGCGTTTGCGTCGCACGTGTGAACCAACCCTTAGTAACCATAGGAATTTTAGGAATTCAGAGAGTCTAAAATCGTCGTGGCTTTACGCACAGAGAACCTTACATACAGGGCGACCACAGGTCACCCAACACAAGATTAGGGGTTACGTTCTTCTTCGTCGAACACAAAAATTGCAGATTTGCACAAAGTTGTCTTCGTAATGTGATACCTTCTATTTAATACGTGACTGCAAGTGAACACTCAAGGTTAAATAATCCACTTCGACCGCCGGAACAAATTTTCCTGTACATATCTTTGTAAAGTTGTGAAGCTAGATTTTAATACAGTACAGACTGTCCGCGCGAATATAAGACAAGGTTGGAAGCCTCGCACGTGCTATGTGTATCGACTCGAATTAGAACGTTGTGACAGTTCTATGTTTAGAAAATCGCAAAGTTGTTTTGATGTAATATCACAATTCGTCGAACTTCGATGGCTGTGACAGTTCTATATTTAGAGACAAGTTTGCGAATTTTTGGTTTTCACGTGACGTCAGGATAAATTTAGATTTTTTACCTTCATCAGGCAAATGACATTTTAAGGATATATCTGCTGGCCTGTTTTCAGCCAAGTAACACGCTTTGTTTTGAAAATAGAGCAGTTTGAATTTGGAGTGTTTTTTTTTTTTTTTTACAATGCGTGACATCTGGATTTCTGAGAAACATGTCACATACACGGAAACGATTCGCCTTTTCCAGTTTTGAATAACCAATATGTTAAGGGAAGTGTCTATGCGAATGTTTCCAAGCTTAGCAGAGAGAAAAAATGTTTTGAGAGAGCCAAAGAAAACTCCAGTTGTTGCCGCTTAATTTAGAAGTAAACAACGACAGCTGACAACGAATATGGATGGCAACTCTCAAAACAGTTTAACGAGCTTTGCTCGTACGTGAACAAAAAGGCCTTATGTGAACCCAAAAGCAAACCACTAGCCGGATAGTTTTCGAGAATCACAAAACGTTTGTCCGGCTTCTGCAGCACAAAAGTATCCCGAGTTTTGATACAAACCTCTCTGTCTTTATCATGCAATAGGCCGTTTCGGAGTTGCGCAGGGAACTGGGGCGAGTTTCGAATTTTAACTTATCGATAAATTGACACCATTACGTGATAGATGACATTGAGATTGGCCATTTGTCCAGGTTTGAAGGTTTTTGGTTGAACAGAGACCAAGTTGTGGACTTAAAAACATAGTTCAAAATCCATACAAACGTCTTTAATTTTGAGGCTGCGTCCCCCAAACCATATAAACTCTTAAAAATATTTTTCAGTCTTGTGACAGCAGTAAAATTCCGTCATTCACCTACTATTTGGAAGTAACTGAGGTGAAAATGACTTCATTTGCCCATTTTCACGACTATCAGACAAATCGTAAAAAATTTTAAGAGTTTATATGGCTTTGGCGGACGCAGCCTCAAAATTAGAGACGTTTGTATGGATTTTAAACTATGTTTTTAAGTCCATAACTTGGTCTTTTTTTAATGTAAAATTGTCAAACTTGGTCAAATGGCCATTCTCAACGTTGTCTTTCATGTGATGGTGTCAATTTATCGATTGGTTAAAATTTGAAACTCGCCCCAGTTCCCTGCGCAACTCCGGAACGGCCTATTGTGCACCAGTTACGTGTGGCATAAAAACAACATGATTAACACTAGAAAAGCAGTGAGGACTGTATCAAAACAAGGTCACTGCCAGCCTCGCTAACACTCAAACGCCAAGTCATAGTACTAAAATTATTGTGAACACTGAAAGTAAAAACTTTATAGGAAAGCGTTCACTGATAATGATGTTTGCAGGTTCTTGGCGTTCTCTCCTGCTCCTATCACATCTGCTACTGTTGAGATTGACGGCCATCCTCTGAAATCTCCCGCTTCTCAAGTGGAAGGACCGCTGTTTGTTTGTCAGTGGAATCCTGACGACTTCTCCACGGGAATTCATTCTATGACCGTCAAGGTTCAGGTATGAGACTGTAAAAGACCCATGAGTAATTTTAAATCTGGTAGTTAACCGTCTCTAAAGCCCGCCGCACACGTGAGGAAACAGCTGAGCAAAATGCCTCGCGAGGCAGATGGCTCAGCCGTTTCCTCTTGTGTGCGGCGAAATTTCGGTGAGAAATTCGCCTCGCGAGGCCATGAGATCCATATCCAACACGTTTGATATTTTCCTCACAACCTCGCGAGGCGAAAATCTCATGAAAACCCCGCCGCACACAAGAGGAAACGGCTGAGCCATCTGCCTCGCGAGGCATTTTGCTCAGCTGTTTCCTCACGTGTGCGGCGGCCTTAACGTTAATGTGTCTTCCATATTAGCATGTATTGCTTGAGCGTAATCAGCCTCATCAACCCGAGTTAAAATAAAGTTACCTACCTACCTACCTACCTACCTACCTACCTACCTACCTACCTACCTATCTCTAATCGCAGTTACACTCTTATTCAATAAAAATGATAATAATGTCTTATTTTTAGCTGAGGATGAACCGAGACTGAATGTTCTTATTCTTTTTTCTCATGTTTTAAGCCTGAAATGTTCTTAACATGTTCTTATATTTTAGTTAATTACTCTTTCATAGTTTAGAATGATTAGAAAACATAGCCCCAGCTCCTCAAATTATTAAAGCTGGTTTAAACACCCATATCTTAAAAAAGAAAGCGTAATTCGGTAGAAATTTAAGATGTTGTTACTTGATGTTTATACGTGTCGCTCGATGCAAAAACGAGTGTAGAAAATAAAAATGCTTTAAGCTCTTAGTCTCAACTTGGGTACGTTCTGAGCATGCTCCTAAAATTTTGGTCAGTCTCGGCCTCAAAGTTCTTATAAAAAAGGCTCATAAAAAAAAAGAGGGAGAAAAGAGGGCACATGTATGTACGCAGCTTATGCATTTGCGACAAAAAGTACGGACGAAAGGTTTGGACGAGATTCGAACCCACAATCTGTGATACAGCTGCAGTGGTCCACCCACAGATCTGTCAAGCCAAGTTGAAATAGACGTCAAAACAGTCTTGTTTTCTTTTGGAAAAGACCTTGTTCGTATCCTCCATATTGAACTGGAACTAGCTTGCTTGGACACGAAGCTTAAACGAATCACTCGCGAATTCGCGAGCGCGGAAAACATTGATTTACGCACGCGCGTTAGTTGAGCAGGGCGTACACGCAGGCATGTTTCCATCGCTCACCCCGTGCGCTCCAGATGCCAGTACAAAAATTGTTAACTGTTTTGCAGGGATGGAAATTTCGGTCAAGGTTGGTTCACTCTTGATCAGTGTTGGCATTGAATCAAGGTGCCATGATTTGAAGCAGCACAAACAGGGTATTGTTATCGCCTTTTTAAAAGATTTTTTTTAATGTAATTCATTTACTCTGCACAGGATTCGACTGGCCACATCTCAGTGAGGACTCAACTGTTCTCCCTGGATGGGTCTCGACCAACACTGGATCTCATCCAGCGTTCCTACTGCTGACTGACTTTTTTACGCTGGTGAGTAGAGGGATGCGTACTGTAATAATAATAATAATAATAATAATAATAATAATAATAATAATAATAATAATAATAATAATAATAATAATAATAATATAATATATCACACTTATATTGCGCATTTTCTATGCAATATTCAAATGCGCATTACAACACTGGCCGGGGGACTTTACCAGACTGCTTATAACGCAGTTTACAATTAATGAAGTTGAGTTATGAGAGCCCCCGTAATATCAATATCAAATTAAGACAGACACTAGGGATGGTCACTGCCAGAGTTTTGTTACGTCCCTAGTTGTTCTTTTACGTCCCACAGAATCAGAGAATTATGAAGAGTTGTGAGACGAGGCCTACGGTTTATCGTCCTTATCCGAGAAGACTAGAAAGTCTAACCGTTTGTAGATGTCATTACAAAGGCAGCACTTTCTCCTCAATTATTGGAAGACCCTGAGTGTTGGTCCGGCCGGGGTTTGAACCCGCGACCTCCCGCTCGGTAGTCCGGTGCTCTACCACTGAGCTAGCCGGTCGGCGGTCATACTGTACTGTATACTGTACTACTGAAAATCAGAAGCTCGGTTGCTCTTTTTTAAAGTTTTAACCAGGTGTTTATAGTAATAGTAGTACGGTAATAGCAATAGTTTTACCCAGGAAATCCCGACTCGCCAATGGCGGTTTTCAGTGGGGCCCTCCAAATAAATATTGAAAATAAAAAAATTTCAAATAAGTAAATCGACAATACAAAATAAAAATTCTAAAGAATATCGATTAGGAAAACTTAGTGAATTTTTTTTAAACTAGTAAAAGAAGGTTTATGAGAGCGATTCGTGTTAAGAATGGCAAAAGTTGAGTCCGAAAGGAAAGAGGTGGATTTTGATGGCCGCGCGTATTGTTTTCAAGCCCTTGGCGGCGAGGAAATGTGTTTGCTATTTTATTTACTTTTTCCTTAAATGTAACTTACGAAAGTACTTGAACACACAAATTTATTGACATTCGTAGTGCGATGGCAGTTCTCATTTGTTTTTCATTTCCTGCAGGGCCGTGTACTTTTCGGTGTTTTCTTTGTAATTATCGTGCTCGGACTGGGATTTCTGAGGCGCTGTGATCCTTCTTCGTGTAAAGGTAAGAGCGAGCTGGAGCCGGGAGTTTTACCCTTGAAATTTCAACCAAAATTCAATAACTTTCGTCATTGAATCCGGTTTTGTCAACTGACAAACATTCAAGTTGTTGCCGTAGGTGTAGTCCCAGTTAGCAGGTTAATTCACTGCTATCGTGTTACAGTGTATCAATATTTCTCTCCCCAGTTAACCGTGGTGCTTTACCCGGCAGTTTATAATCTATCTTGACTACAGGCCGGTTTCGACAACTGCTTAAAAGTTGGTCAGGAACTTTTGGCCATATTGTGGTTAAATACAAAAAAGTTAATTGGCCTTTATTTACCCTCGGTAGTATTAATAGCACATAGGCTCATACCGCGTACTCAAATTCTGGTACACAGAAGAAGGAAGTCGACGGTGCTTCGCAGACGTTACTAACCGGGGACTTAAATCACGGTCTTTGGACTTGGAACCAGGGGCCTCCGCATTGCAAGTCCAGCGCTTTAACCGCGCGACCATCCTGCCTCCGTATCAGTGCGTATTAATTAATTGACCCTCATCAAAAAGGTGGAAAATTTATAGTAGTGGCTCAAGCTTCACATCAATAAAATGTTCGATTTGGTTATTTGAATTCTTGTTCAAGGGATCTATAATGGCTTCAGGAAGGAACTTTGGAATTGATCAGTAAACTGACTACAGTTTTTAGTAGTCTGTGCATAGTGGTTACCCTGCTTGGGACAAAACAGATTTGCTTCCCGTCGCAGAGGAGTAGGGCTGGTTATTACATGTACGCGGCTTCAGCGAGTACATCGAGTTATAAGAACGGAAATCAGGAAACAAAATATTGCCGCGGAAGAAAACTGGCCGTTATTAGGAGGAAAATGGCAATTGTACATGTAGGTTTGGTTGTAGTATATATCATAATAAAGAAATGTGCATGGAATGATTTGTGTTTTTCTCTTATCAGGATTTCTCTGTGGTGTTCTGGGCAGATGGTGGAATCGTCTGGTGCTCCTTGCTCATACTGACAGTCTTTTCTACCCACTGTATTTATTTGGCGTTTATACTGCTATAGGTATGGAAAAGAAGTGACTGACTTCAATCCAATTACCTTTCTTGTGCAACGTTCCCCAAAGGAACCAACACCAGTGCCCCCTATTAATACAAACAGCAAACAATACTCCTATTAATACGAATAACAAACATTATTATATAAACACCATTGAAATACCAGGTGAGCTTTCGCGTGAAAAAAATGATGTCTGCACAAGTGAAAATAACATGATATCTTTACTTGTGAAAAGATCACCGTTGCTATGGTTACATATTAAATCGCGCCTTTCGCAGCGAAAATGAAATGGATTGGTTTTTATTGGTGTTTATATAATAAATAGAACATTACATGGCCAGTTGGAGATACGAAATTTTTCTTCTCGTGTTGAAATATTTCACTCGTTCACTGCGCTCATTCGTGAAATATTTTTCAACACTCGAAGAGAAATTTCGTATCTCCGCGCGGCAATGTAATATCCTCTATATACCACTGGAAAGTTCTGGCACTAGGTTCCATTTGAATCGTCGCGTAACTGTACCAGCTTATCTTTAGACTACAAAGACTAAACAAGAGCAAGAAACAAAAGCGAAAACAAAACTCATGACCACCGCAGTATGCATTCGATTCACAGCCCCAGCAATTGGTTACACAAAAATATTCAGGTTTGTAACTTACCGTGTTATCCTTGTAGGTCCTTGGTTTATTGGTGAAATGACTCGGGGTCACATTGGCGCCCTCTTTGTGCATGGAATGTACCTGAAACACCACTGGATTCCTGGCTCCTTGTCCTATTACTATGGAATCATGCAGGTAAGGGCACCCAGTGATCGTGAGGACTATTAATTTTTCCGTTTCCGTGGAGGTTGTTAAACGTTTGCAAGAAAAAACGAGTAGGAATCACCGTTAAGCTACGCTTTCTAGAGAGACTGGAAACGGGAAAAACAACGCACTGCGTTTTGGACGGGAAAAGGAAGGGTCGCTTCCCTTTCATCCCAAATTTTAGGTTTTCCGTGTCAAATAGAAAGGCTTTTTTTCCGTCTTGGCGGGGAACCTCGTTTTCAGTTCCAAACTTGTAGGCTCATACATGAATATCAAAACAAATACATGATCGCGCAGTGATGCGCAAGAAGACAACAACGTGGAAATGGAGATTTTGCGCGGAGGGTTTGCGGATTTTGCTCCAATCAGCCGGAACGGAAAGGATGGAGTTTTCTGAAGGTATTCGGCATTTATTTCGTAAAATGCTCGTTTGAACCACGTGTTGAACCGGTTTCGTTTGCTATTTGACTGATCGAGGGAAGTATTCTGGAGTTTGGACGGAATTCAATTCACTTCTGAACTCATGGTCCAGCGTTTATTCCAGGGTGGGAAGTTCCTTGTGTGTTGGCTACATGTTACATGTATTGTGTTGGGTGGATGTTTCGCTGTCGCCCGCATAGGAGTTAGATATCTTCATTTTATTAGTTTAGTTTAGAATCGATTTGCTTCTCAGCTCGTGCGGCTTCCCCGCGAAGTGAAAGCTTATTAACATGGTAATTTGTTGCACTCCACAGCTGGTCCTGTTTAACTTACCCTTGACTCTTTACCTCGCATATTTCGTGGAGATATATAATCGACCTGTCATCAAGGAGACTTCAACGAAGAGTCCTCGTCCAGACCTGCTTGGTAACCTTATAACCTACCTGAAGAAGTGCCTGGCACATTTCGTATTTGTTACCTTGGTTCTCTGGCAGGCATCGTCTTCTTACAATTTGATGTTTACGTACGGGAAAATGTCGTTTCTACTGAGTCCTGGAAAAACGTGGTCTGTTGTATTAGCATTATATTTGTTCTGGAAAGTTCATAGTCCTAGGGGAAAATAAATAATCTGTTGGCCTAAAAATTGAGTAGAATTGTGAAAGCAATTAAGTTATTTTTTAAAATGGAACGCACCTGATATATATTTCGCGTGATCTGTCGAAGGTTGTTAAATGGAAATTCAACCCCTTTCTCTTCAAGTCATAAACTTTGGGCCGATTGTCATTGTAAAATGTCCTAAACTACTTTTGAGGAGACCCTTGTATGTAGCCAACTTTCTCATCGCTCTAAGTGTTAATCCCGGCGGTCTATAGTTACTTCAGTCGTGAGATCAAGTTATTAGAGCGATTTCCGTTTGATCTTGAAAAGCGCCTTCCGTAAGCGTTCCTAATTTCATTTCGTCCAACACTGGTTTAAAAGATCCGAATAGTTTACGGCTTGAGACCACTCAAGTATCGAACAGAGAAAATTACCGTAAGCAATGTTTCTCAGGTGGAAACCCGTAGCGTGTTTGCCGAACCAACCAAAATCTGCGCGCGCAAATAGCTATTTTCCAGTACGTTAGTTTTTTTTAGGCTCATCGTTTTAAGGTCAAACGAAAATCACTCCATCTTTATAAGTTATAAGCCGTATAAGCGTATGGCTTAGGACACATTTTAAGGGGAATTTACCTCAAATGATTTCAATTCAATTATTTGCTGCGCAATCCAACCAGTTGGGGTAGCAAAGTTTTATTTGTATAGTTTTAACTTATTTCGATACATAGTCGTAGTTTCCCTCTACGGTATGTATTTTAAAACATCTGGGTGGGTCGCTTGTTGGGTAACAACATTATCGGTTCGTGTACTAGTATTTATCAAACCTGTCACAATTATTAAAATAATTCATTAATAATATTTAATTTGTCAGTAGGTTACATTGCTTAGTTTATTTCCATGCATTAAAAATAAATTGTGTATCTGTATTAAGTTGTTACTGATATCATGAATGACGCTATTCCTTAACATTATAATTTTGTGTTATTCGTCTTTTTTGCCTTCTTTATAGTCTGTAAGCAGTTTCTTTGTGGATAGTGGGGAGCTCACGCCAATAGCACGACGAGACTGGTGAAACATGAAGCAGATGAGCTGAGGGAGGGCTTGGGCTCATTTCGTTTTTTTCTTTTTTCTCCTCGCTCCAGTCTCTCCGTGCTGTTGATGGCGTGCACTCTCAATTATCCAGGGAGGGACTGCTAGCAGTCTACCTTTGTTATTGGGATACTTAACCAATTAATGTGATCAAGTAAGCTGAAGCCACTCTAAGGGCACTAAGGCCACAAGGTAGCGGGCATTACCCCTTGTGAAGTATCCTTGTCACTCCAGCCACATCCCACAAGCTTTACGTCTTCATTGCTTGTTTATTGATATGTGGGTACTTGAGCCTGAGTATTAGCTATGCCAGGCTGATGAGGCCTAACAAGACCGAAACAGCTGTCCATGGCTGCTAATGCTTGGGCTCAATCTTTGCTTTGGTAGATTTAAGGGGTAATGCCCGCTACCTTGTGGCCTTAGTGCCCTTAGAGTGGCTTCAGCTTACTTGATTACATTAATTTGTGAAGTATCCTTGTCACTCCAGCCACATCCCACAAGCTTTATGTCTTCATTACCTTTGTTATTGGCGTGTTTGCGTTGCTTCAGTGTACTTCTCAATTTTTGACATGAGTCGTTTAGATTTAATTGTCCCTGCCTTCCCTAGTCAAAGTAGATGGAATTAAGGCCTGGCTTCGACTTCTCCGTCAATTTTTTTTTCTTCAGAAGACCTACGTTAAGAAACGCAAATGAAAATATTTTATGGTTACCACACAAAGTCAACTGGATAACAGTTAAGGTCCTTTAAGCGAACACTCCTATAAGGCGGACATAGATAAGACAGCACAACAGCTGATCAATGTTGTCCCCTCCCCTTATAGTGTTTAGGCAGAGTAGCTTCCCCGTCTCACTTGCTACTGGAGAGAGGCACTTGGTTTTGGTTTTTAAAATGAATTAGAGCCACTCTGCTCGTTCTTGCGTGGAGTTAAATGGGCCATGTTCTAAATGAGTAAGGGTCTGGGAACGAGGTTTTAAAATTTATCGATTGGAAAAAATTGTTTCCACTGCATGAAAGAGCATCTCAAAAATGGTCACTTAACCAACTTTGACGCTGTTCAGTTGAATTGGAGCTGAAACAATGCGTTTGAAAATTGTGAAAATTAGAGACTTTGTTTGGTTTGGAGGGACATATTTTCTGAAATAGAGACATTTGTATGGACTGTTTTTAAGTTTTAAATGCATGTTATCTGGCGGCTTTTCAACCAAACACTCAAACTTGACAGTTCCTAAGAAAGATATAATCATCCTGTTACCTTACTTAGGTCTACAGAGCAACCAAATCGCTAAATGCCTGAGATCCTGTGTTTACAATTATTTCTACTCCTGCGTCAACCTTAAGATAGTTTTTCAGTACACTCTCCCCATCAAGTCTTTCTTTCCTTACAAGGACCGCTTAAACCGCTCTCAGAAGTCTAAAGTCATTTTATAAGGCCGGTTGCTGGAACTGCACTGATTTTTACATCGGTAAGACAAAAAGAAGACTTCATGACAGGAAAACTGAACATTTCAAGGCCCTCGCTAAAAATGACCACACAGCTATTGCTGATCATGTTAAAACCACTGGACGTGGACGTACACAACATCAAGTGGGATCATTTTGACTTCTTAGCGTCGGGCAAAACCGATTGTCATTGCAAAATTAAGGAAACCTTATTTATCCAAGAACTCAAGCCAGCTTTTAATGTAAACATTAGTAGTGAGAAGTTGTTGCTTTATTAATAAGGTGTATCCTTTTACATATTTACTGTTAAGATAGTTTTTCTTAATCTCGCTTCCAGACCCCTGTATTAAAAGTATATAAACAGTTTTCAAAAATTGTAACGGTCACTTTTGAAAATGTATGTTGCCTAGCATACGAAACGTCAAGTCTATATAAAATGCGTTGGTTTACCATGTTTATCTCCGCTGTTTGTGCTACGATGGCCTAACAACAAGAGTTTATATGATACAGTTAGAACAAGTTTTAACTAGCCTGTGCGCCCCCTCCCCTAATGGGACGCACCTTTCATACATTTCGTGATCTGTCGACGTCATGTCATAACCTTTGAGTCGACTGTCATTGCAAAATGTCCCAAACTTTTGGCGAGACTCTGGGGAGCAATAGCCTCCTTCGCATCGCCACGCGTTCCTGACGAGCCTAAAGACGTCTGAGAAGGAGGCTAGGGGAGCAAGTGCAGGGTCCAGACATGGGAACGAGGTTGGTGCCCAGGACATCATCGTGATGTTAAATGGCGTATTTTCTTAACCTGAGCCCGCTGACGTTCAGGCCGCTGAAAATGGAGGGTTATTTGAACAATTGTTTTTAGGTAAGCGTAAAGTTTCGTTCGATACACTGTAATGACCAGCGTTAGCTCACAGAGGTTACCAAGAGCAGCTACAGTGCTAGCAGAGAACTTGAATTTAGACGAAAGCGTTGTTCATACGGTGATAACATTGCTAGAGAAAGACAATACAGTTCCATTTATTGCTCGTTACCGCAAAGAGCAAACTGGAGGGTTGGATCCCACAGTTCTTCGGCATATCCAGGCACAATATGAGCAACTGAAGTAAGTAGTTGTGATTGGCTGTGTTTACACTGGAAAAGTCTTTGAAAACCTTGACTTGCGCATGCTGGACTTGGTGGCTGTTTTGGCGATTATGTCGTATTACAATGCTATCATGATCAGGCGGATTATTTAAGCTTAAAATAAATCAAAGATGAGCCAAATTCTTGCAACTCAGGTAAAAGTAAGCTTAATAGTACCTTTTCTCAAATTTCTCTTAAAGCGCAGAGAGTAGAACAACAATTGTTTTTCCTAGGGAAGAACACGTTAAGCCATCTTTCCTAATATAGGTGGTGGTAACTTGTATGGAAAGAAGTTGAAAAAAACAAACAAACAAAAACAAAATACGTAACCAAGCTGTTATCAACAGTCATAGGTAAGCTAGAGCTCAGTTGGTGCACCATATAGCAAGTTCACCTGTGGAATCACAAAGCGAACAACAATGGAAGAAAACAATAGACTAACAATGGACTTGGTACAATGTACATGTGCATGGTGCACCATCCTAGCTAGAGCTCCATTTAACTATTCCAGTTTCTGTGTAATAGAAGGGTAATTTGTATTAAACCTGGACCATTATTTTAATATTTCATCTACAATCACTTGCCCAATCACTCCCTGAATTGTACTCCACTCAGTACCATTACCATTACTTGCATGTACACTGTATTGGCAGACTGTAAGAGACAATAAAATAAGGGATCTGACATTGCACTTTCAGTGTAACTTGGTAGACTGTGAGAAGGAATATGTTAAGGCAATTCCGTACGAGTACAGTTCTGTTGGGACTCAGTTGTGAGTTTTTGATTTTTGGCTGATACCAGTAGAAGTAGTACATCAATGTACAACAGTTATGGAATCACTTGCTAGAAGAACCCCTAAACAACCAGTGGTAGAGATGTATAATAAAATATTAATGTCACTTAGTGGCACAGTCAGAACATAGTGCTTAGACTTTTCATGTAGATCCAAATCTGGATTATTGTGAAACTGTTATCGGCATACAGTGTTGGCTTTATGGATTGTATTAAGTCGCATGCAAATTTAACAACCAACTTCAACTTGTTTATTGTACTTATCATAAGGAAGCTTGAGTCATTTGCACTGTCTAATATTTCATTGTTACCTGTTATATACTGTACATAATTTCAAAAGGATCTCTTGTTCTTCTTCCCTTTTAATATCAGAGCTATACAGGAACGTGCAGAATCTGTCAGCAAGAAGATTGGAGAGAAGCTAACTCCAGAAATCAGGAATTCTCTGAAAAATGCAGTGTCTCTTGAAGAAGTTGAAGAAGTGGTAGGTGTACCATAGATATTTGAGGTGTAGCATTATCCAAAGTGGTTCTAAAAATGCACAATAAAAATATGTAGTTTCTTGTTGCTTGATGCAAAATGTTTTCAAAATGATGAAACTGGAACAGAAATATGCATTGAACACTTTGGTTAACTTTACTTTACCAGTATTAGAGAGTTTTGGTTTGTTGTGAAAATGTTGTGGTTCAATTTTGTCCTTGGTTTGAATTTTTTCTCCCTTTGTTTTGAGCTAATTATCATACATTTTGATAAGTGTTAGTACATTACCACACCCAAATGGAAAGGGAGAAAAAACACATTTAACAAGTGTTCGCAATTTGTTTAATTTTCTACTAGTTCGAAAGATCAGAACAAGTTTCTCCCAGAGAATGCCCAAAGTAATATGGAACAGGAAAAATTACCAGCCAGTGTTAGCAATGTTTTGCAGCTGAAAATATGCGGCATGTTCACTAAATCAACCTGAAGCCACTCTGTTTCTGTCTGTTCTCTAAGACAATCAAGTTGAGATTTTCCTTTACAATACCATCGTTGTGGTGGCTCATCCTTTTAAAGTCAATTTTATTGTCAGTGATTACCAATTCCTCATTAATTTGGTCTGTAATGTTGATATATGTAGTATGCACCCTTCAAGAAGGGCAGCAAAGGATCCCATGCGGAGAGAGCGCGCCAGCTTGGACTTGGTGAAGCAGCTGGGCAGTTGTTAAAGGATCCAAAAAGCATTCAACTTGAAACGTTGATCAAACCAAATACCGAAGGTAAAGAATTCTGTCAATAATTGTAGAAAGCATTAATTTTTCACTTAAGGTGGCTCAAAATGATTTTGTTATTTTTAAACACCAACTTGATGAAGCAGCTGGGCAGTTGTTAAAGGATCCAAAAAGCATTCAACTTGAAACATTGATCAAACCAAATACTGAAGGTAAAGAATTCAATAATATTGTAGAAAACATTTTTCACTTAAGGTGGCTCAAAATGATTTTGTTATTTTTAAACACCAACTCTTTAATGGATTTAATGGAGGGACAATTTTTTGTTGTTTTCTTGACCATGGTATCAAAAAATTTCCCTTGGAATTGTTTCTCAACAAGTTGTGATCAATTTTCCGATATATAAGATTACCATAGCAACAGTACAGCCTCTTAGAAACACCCTTAATTTTGGCTTTATGTGCCTGTAACTCAAGAAAGAGTTGGATGACCCCCGTTTTTTATTATTTAATTGGAATTAGCATATGAAGATTCATCTTTCTGTAAAGTTTTAAAAAATAGTACATAGGGTTCAGAGTCACTTTAACCCATTGGCACCCGTGCCGGCCAAAACCGGCCGTAAAAAACTCCCATGTTTCAAAACATTGCAACTTTCTCAATCGCATGAATATTGCCTTAACTGTTAGTTGTGAGCACGAAATGGAATGCCCTTTAAATTTGGATATCCAATAAATGCAAGAAACGCAGCGATTTTTACCAAAGATGGCCTTTTGAGTTTGGACAAGAGCAAAACTGACCGTTTTTAACGTCAAAGAGAAACGACAAAAATGCCCCTTTTTGCCTTCATGTTTTTTAAGGAAATCATCGCCGAAAACCCAAACTTCAACCATCATAATAAAATTCAGTCCTTTTTCTAGCTTAGAAATGACTTTTTTTGTTCATATTCTTCTCCCGAGCGTAGATACAGCCTTTTGTTCCAGTGCATTCATGCCTTTCTGCCATTTTCAACATCTAGACCACATTGCATGCTGGGAAATGACGAGAATTTTTGACAGCACCTGTTCCTTCTCCCAATTCTTTCACATATAAACTAAGTCTACAGCCACTCCAACCTACTGCCAAAAATTCCTGCTTGTGGTCATCTTCAGTACTCAGAAATTCCAAAATATGTGGCAGTAGGTCGAGAAATTCGTCAATAGTCAAGTCCCAAAGGTACTAAGTGTTCGACCGGCCAAATTCCCAGTTCATCAAGTAACAAGCCAAATTCAACAACAAAGTACATCACCTTGCTCGATTCTTTGAGAAAGTGGACTCTTAGCTACCGTCACACTTAATGATGCTCATCAGTCAGCCGCTAAAGATGAAAAATGGCTGTAAATTTAGCAGAAATCACAAGCAAACCGAACTTGGGCCATTGTTGTTGCTTCACGGATAAAAAATAGCTACGTCAAAATGACGTTTTCAGAAACCTTGAGCCTCCAGTGGCTTAGAACAGAACCACTTTTCCCTGGTAGTTCAAATAAAGAGTCACTAATTGCTATTCATCGTTTATAGGTGGAAAATCACTCCGAAAATGTAAAAACAGCCGGTAGTCAATGGGTTAAATTATCGCATTAAATTTTTGCATAAAGATTTTCCATTGTTACAATACATGTACATGTAGATCTTTATACAGAAAACAGTGATTTATTGTCTGTCTGTACCCACCAGCAATTCTGAAAAAAAAGAGTTGATGCCCATGGCCAGTTAATCCCCATTTTTCCTAAAACTTTGGAGTGCATCATGGCAACAGCAGCTGCATTGTTAATTGTTTTCATATACTTGAATGTGTTGATTTCTTTCAAACTTGCTGACAGGTGTAAAGAATGTGAAGCAAGTGTCTCTTGGTATTCAACACATTATTGCAGATGTGGTTGCCAAAGACAGTGAAACATTGAGTACAATTAAGAGAATGTGAGTATAAGTTT
This sequence comes from Pachyseris speciosa, assembly GCA_016490735.1. NCBI lineage: Eukaryota > Metazoa > Cnidaria > Anthozoa > Scleractinia > Pachyseridae > Pachyseris > Pachyseris speciosa. The sequence goes on along the minus strand of JAEMWC010000305.1, from coordinate 19,739 downwards.
TATTTTTTTTTTTTATTATGACTGAGATTCCAATCATGATTGTGGTACATGTATGGGGCTGGTCAGGAGCTTGCTATAGTCAGGAAAGAGTCAAAGAAAAAGAGTTTTTTTTCAAGGTCAGGGAATAGTCAGGGAATTTTGTGTACAGTCAGGGAAATTCTAAATTCTACCTGATATTCAGTGAAAGGACAAAGAATTTTATTTTTGGCAAGCTGTTTAAGGTTTGGGGAGGAGATTCCTTGTTTGTGAAAGTAATGTTGTTTCAAAACAACTCTGCAAGGAAATTATTTCTGTGGGCATCATTGCTGGTTTTATTGCCCAAGGAGTTGGTGTGAATGGTCAGTGAAAATTGGTTTGTGTCCAGTGAAACGTCAGGGAAATATCACAGAATGTTTTGTATTCCCATGACTGTCAGTGTGTTTTTGCTTGATCATCCTTGGAACTTAATTAAGCCTCATTGCAGGTACTTTCTGTGTCCAATCTTTCCATTCAGTTGAAATTCCATAATCTTTATCTTTCACCACTGATTGGTTTGCTCTTTGCCTGGTTTCCCTGTGATGGGAGGTGGTTCATGTAGGTGTAGGTCACAGCACATCACATTACCATTATTTCACCTCGGATTTACAAGAGTAGCTGTATAGCTAATTTCTCCAAGAAAGAAAAAACAATATAAATTAAAATAAAATCGTATTTTATATACAGTACATTAAACTACTATTTACATAAGTAACAATTGCACTGATGTTCAAAAGAAATTTGGCATACAGTATTAAACAGTTTATGCTGCTTGGGTACCCTGCAGTAAAATAGCATCCTATCTATACGGGAGGGGTGAAACTGAGTTAACTCCTACAGTTGCTTTATACAACAGTATGTAAAAACAGTGTATAGTTTCCATTGATGTTGCCAATTTGTGGCTCATTGGTGACTGACCAGCTTATGTTTAATACTGTTTTGACTGTCTGCAGGTTGGAAAGAACTCCCATTCGCCTGGAGTCATGCTTGTCTCGCTCAGCATCAAAAGAAAAGAAGCAAGGTGTAGGAGATAAGAAATACGAACAATACCATGGCTTTAACATGCCTATAACTGCTGTCAAGGCGCATCAGGTGAATTCACGCTGTGTGAATCAAACACTAGAGCAGTTGGAATGTCGTATAGCCAAAACCAAAGCAATTACTCCAGCCAATCACAGCAGACCGAAACAATGGATGAGCCAATCAGCGTGCGACGCAATTGCACCCAGCCAGCATAAAGTGCGGAAAAATGCATGCGTGCAAGTCGCGATTGGTTTTGGTTTTCTTGGCATTGGTTGAGAAAGTGACGAGAGCTTTGTTGGCCAATCACAGAGCAAAGGAACGCAAAACCAAAGCAAACACAATTTACTTTCGATGCTCAACTGAAATCAACTGAAATTCACTGAAAACCTAATTATGCGTCCTTTACCCATCGCTTACACATTGGCCGAATTATGGCATTGAATAGAATTGGTGGATAGAAAAAAAATTGACGAAATTACATATAGTCGTAAATCAACCCCATAAACACACAGACACCAAGGAGAAGATTCGTCCCAAAAGGCGAACTGAGTGTAGATTTGATTCTTTATATTGTATTGAATGTATAAAGTAGCTCTGAGATAACAACCACTACAACAAAGTCTTCACATTGTAGAGCACACCGTTTATTTATTTATTTTATTTTATTTATATTTAAACAGGCTAGTCCAATTCAGCTACAGCTGGTTTATATGGAGGCCTGTGTTTAGATAATTACCAGTATCTTATTTATACTGAAATAAAAATTGCATGGGACTATAATCGTGTGCTCTGATCGTTCACTTCATTTTGATGTAATGGCTGAGCAATGATGATGTAATATGTATACAGGAAGCCAGTAGTTAGGTGTGTCATTCAATCCGAAGGACTTGAGACTTTATACCATATTTGAACAGGGACTTTTCATGCAAGGGATTTAAAAATATTTTTATTACTTTCTTCCAAAGGTTCTGGCTTTAAACAGAGGAGAGCAAAACAAAGTTCTCACCGTCAAGCTAACTGTTCCTAACCAGGTTGAAAAACAGTTCCGTGTTCATCTTCATAAAGCTTGGGTCCCTGGTGACGCTCCAGGTATAATAGTGTGTTTCCTGTTTGTGGGAACTACATGTATCAAAGATGACGTACCTGCGCACAGTCCTGAAACTTGGAGTCTGGGATTGACTTTGACCCCAAATGCTGGGGCTAGGTTTGCCTCAAGTAGGATCAGCATAGGAACTTTGGTACATGGTATCTCATTATGATGGTATCTTGTCCTTTAAGTGTTCTCAAGATTAAAATTTTCAAGTCAAATGCGTGATTGCTCGATAATAGTATTTGGTATTATAACAGAGATAGGTCGTTTTTGCATTTCCTCTTAAACTGCTTTTCAGTAAGGGTAAAGTCTTTAACATTACAGTTCAGTATGTATTGAAGTTTGTGCTTGTTGTAGGAAATATCAAGAAGTTACTCAACACAGCAGTGGACGATGCATATAACAGACTAATTAAGCCAAAAGTGACAAGACATTACAGGTAAAACCCAGTCGTCAATAGGAACTGGAGAGAAAATGTTACGTAGAACTGTCGGTTCGTAAAAGAGGTTAATCACGCAAAATTAAATGCACACAAAAGAAACTGAAATGGCAGCCCTTTCTGTGAAGGAGTCTGCTTTTGACTGGTACACTGAGCCACCTTGTTCTTGTTTCTTAGTAGAATGCAACAGATTCTTTCCAAGTAGACACCTGTGTAAGGTCAACACTGTCTCTTTAGAGCCAGTTAGCTACAACTAATGGGGAGCTTAAGCACTGAACAGCGACTCTTTTGCGATTTAATATTTCAGCTTGTTCTTATAGGGTGTTGACTGTCTAGTAAATCGTTAATGACTGGAAAGGTGATTCTTTTGAATTTGACAGTAATGTTATACATAAACTATTTAACATTTTTGCGTCGCTCATTTTTTTCTTCAAGGAGCTCCTTGACCAAGCAAGCTGAAAAGGAGAGTGTTGATCTGTTTATGATGAACTTGTATCGCCTCTTACTCACCCCTCCCGTCAGGGGAAAGACTGTACTTGGCTTAGATCCAGGCTTCTCTCATGGGTGCAAATTAGCGGTGGTTAGTTCCACAGGTAACACGCCACTTGATAGTGGCGGTAATAAACTCTTTTGTTAATCTTTTTCTCTTGAAAATGCATTCTACCTATAATTCTGTACCCTTTATGACAGTTTTGAGTGCTTGGTGATTAGTTGGGACGTTTCTCTGCAGGCGTGAAGTAACTGCACTCCAGAGTTGTGTTGTATCGTTTTTCTGTTCATTGTAGGTGAGGTTGTGGATACGGCAGTGATATTCCCGTTCGGTAAAAAAGCTAATGCTGGACAAGCAAAAAACAAAGTGGTTGAACTTGTGTTGAAGCACAGGTATATACATGTAATATTAAAAGCTATTGTTTTCTTGCACTTCAGTTTGGTTTAGTTTTATTTCTTGTGTTTTGCCTGGCATGGCTAAAAAGGCAAGACAACTTTTGATACTTTGAAGTAATGTTGGAGTTATTCAGAACTGGCCTGTCCTAATGATTATTGTAGGGGAGCAGGGATGGGGCAGTGGTGAGAGCATTCGCTTCCCACCAGTGTGATCCTGACTTGGGGTCATATGTAGGTTGAGTTTGTTGTCCCTGCTCCGAAAGTTTTTTTCTCCAGATACTCCGATTTTCCCTCTCCAAGAAGACTAACATTTCCAATTCGATATGAATATTGTGTGCCAGTCTGCCTTAATAATGGCCTTATACCATTGATGCTCAAAATGTTTTTTACCTTCCTCCCTGGCATCCTCTCCTTTCTTCCTTTAAATCTAATAGTTTGGCTTTATAATAAATATCCCAAAGTAATTTATAGTTAGAAGGTTGATTTAAACTTTATCGATGTTTCAGGTGTGACTACATTGCTGTTGGTAATGGTGTCGGATGCCGAGATGCTGAGACATTTATCAGTCAGCTCATTAAACAAGGAGCGTTTGCACCCCTTGACATCGCTTACTGGTAATAAAGTCCTGCTGGATGTTTGCTTGTATTTAATATAGAATTCCATTTTATATATCTCTCTGTCTTGCTGCTTTATCAGATAGAAGTTTGTTACCATTCAATACACCATTTTGCTAATATTCAGTTCCTGGTGAATTGTGGGTAGATCCAGTCCTTTGTGGGGGCAAACGGTCAAAATTACAATTTCAAATTACGTCCTAAAATGGCCGTTTGCCCCTACAAAGGACTGGATCGACCCACAATTCACCAGGAACTGATTAGCAAAATGGTGTATTGTTTGTAGTCAGGATCAAGAGAGGCAAGACAGGTTTTGGCTGAGAACTGGAGAACTGACTTCTGAAACGAGCTTCGTTACCGAGAATGGCTAGTGTTTGTAGTAGATACATGTATAACGCGCGCTCTGATTGACTAAGCGCAGCTAAGCACTGGGGCATTATTCTCCCGTAATGCACATGGACCGATTACAGATTATGCAAATTAGAAAAGAAAAAACAAAAGGTCATCCGAAGGCCACGTTTGTTTTATGTACATTAAAAATTGTTGCGACTGGAACAAAAATGTAAAAACATACAACCAGCAAAACTGTCAGTGAAAAGTTTGACCTGGGTTTGAAACGATGTATGGATAGATAAGTGCGCATTACCGGATGTGAAGGGACGACTTCCGCTTGAACTAAGCTTTTTTTTGTTCATTAGAACCCATTTCGTTAGCCATCGAATAAACAACTTCATAACCTCGACCGTTGGTTCGTTACGGGAAAATCTCAAACCTCGGCCTAGCTGTGTTGACCTCGCTATCGCTCGGTCAATACGACAAGGCTTCAGTTTGAGACTTTCCCGTAACGACTTCACTCTCGGTTATTAAGTAGTTATTACTGCTCTTTGAGTTCAAACAATCTAAGGAGCGATATCCCACTAAACTACTGGAGTCTTCATAAAATTTATTTTAGTTAACTGGCAAAGAAACGTCAAAAGACGAAACTGGGTTCTGTAGCTTCTCGATCACTTACAGTACTGTTGATGAAATGTGAATGATATATGTTGACCAGTTTGTCACGTGTTGGCCGTTTTCCCACTCGGACTACTGAAAATCTTGGGGAACTTGGTCCACATCCTTTCAACAACTTCCAAGCGCAGCAAATTGAAGCGCCATCAGTTCTTTTGCAGGCCGTTCTCTTAATTTGCCTTTGATTCAACCTTAGTATCGTCAGTGAAGATGGAGCGTCCGTTTATAGCGCATCACCAGAAGCTGCCGCTGAGTTGCCAAGCCTTGATACCAGCCTCAGGGGAGCTGGTAAATAAGAGCTTTTTCTTACCTGTTGTTGTTGTTGTTTTCATTATTGTTTTCTTTTCTTGTTGTTATTCTTCCAAGATAAGGAAATAACGAGATTGGACACTCTAAACTTTTTCTCAGAGCCACTTAAAAGCGAGTAGATTAGTTTTTGGTCTTGTCACAAGGTTTCCAAAAGACACAGAATAGAGTCCCGTTGTCTTTAATAGAATTGATTTCTTTATTTTGTTATTTTTTTAATTTTTATTTTTTTGCTATGACAAGAAGCAACCCTTTCGAACACATATTCTTGAAACACATTGACAACTGGACGTACCAATAAAAATGAGGAATGGAAGTTACTTCCTCAAAATGCTACTTTCGAGTTACAGGTTCAGGGTGAGTTGTAGTTTGTACCAGTGTAGTGTCCAAAGTCACTTCAGTCCTTTTTGTATTGATTTAAGTGTCCATAGGGCGCAGGTTGAAGGATCCTTTGGTGGAGCTGGTGAAGATTGAACCTAAGCATTTGGGGATTGGAATGTATCAGGTGCGTTTGAGAGGGTGAAGGGCGGGCTACACTCAAAGTTTTTGGCTGGGAGGAAGGGCATTTCTTAGAAGAACAATATTATTCGCGAAGTATCTCTGAAACGATTCACTGACAGGTATGCAGCATGTTTTGAAACACAAATCATGGCATTACTGTGATCCTGGCATAATTTTATACCGCACCGCACCATCTACCGTCCTACCACTCTCCCCTATCTGGTTACTTAACCACCCGACCACCCACCTATTCATCCACCTACTACCTACCTACCTACCTACCTACCTACCTACCTACCTACCTACCTACATAGTTTACCTACCTACCTACCGACCTACCTACCTACCTACCTACCTACCTACCTACTTACCTACAATGGAGAACAAAAATCCTTGGAACGGCTATAGAAAAACTTCCTTCCACATCCTTAACTTATCAAATAATCAAATGTCACATAATATGCACTTCTCTAACCACGTGGATACCGCGAATGGCCCTCCCCCCTCCAAACAATGTTGGGATGAACAAACACTTTTAGGACAGGGTAAAGTGTACAGGGCTGCCCAAACTACAACATTGCTTGGGGGCGAGGGGGAAAGTGGGAGAACTTGAGGCAGATCGTGTTAATTGTCCTAAGAGTTTTGTCCCCCATTGTACCTACCTACCTACTTACCTGCCTGCCTACCTATCTACCTACCTACCTACCTACCTACCTTCTTACCTACCTACATGTACCTGCCTACCTACCTATCTACCTACCTGCCTACCTACCTACCTGTCTGCCTACTTACCTGTCTGCCTGCCTATCTATGTACCTACCTACCTACCTACTTACCTGTCTACCTACCTACCTACTTGTCTACCTACCTGCCTTCCTTCCTGCCTACCTACCAACCTACCTACCAGCCTGCCTACCTTCCTACCTGCCTACCTACCTACCTGCCTACCTACCTACTTGCCTATCTACATGGTTACCTGCCTGCCTGCCTGCCTGCCTGCCTGCCTGCCTGCCTGCCTGCCTGCCTACCTACCTACTTTGCTACCTGCCTACCTACCTACCTGCCCACCTGATTACCAACAGACCTGCCTACTTACCTACTTATTTACTTAACATACCCCTCCATCTTTTACAGCATGATATTCCCGAATCTTTACTCCGAGGAGCATTGGACGGTGTTGTGGAGGACTGCGTCAGTTTTGTGGGAGTGGACCTGAATATGGCGGGAGTCAGTATGTTAAGGTAATCACTGAAATGTTGGCCATGTGGCAGTTTCTTGGCCAGCAATCATACTAACCTCTGGTTGTGTGAAATTAGAGACACTGATGTTGCATCCGGTTGGTCAGAAAAGCCTCTTGGTTTATATAACAGCTTGGTCTGCTAGAAAGGTTGTAAGTATCCTCACCCTCAATCGCTTTTGACAGGCGCATAGCTGGATTAAATGACAAGAAAGCAAAAGCCATTCTAGCCTGGAGAGAACAAAATGGCGCCTTCACAAACCGCGAGCAGCTCAAGTTAGTCAAGGGGATTGGGCTCAAGTCTTACGAACAGTGTGTTGGGTTTGTCAGAATAGTAAACGCGTCTGGTCTCCATAGCAACACATCCAGAACGTCCGCCAGCGGGCTCAGCAGCAAAGCGGATAACAATAGTAATGAAGCGATCGTTGTGTTGGATTCTGATGAGGAAGAGAACTCGACGGGACGAGGAAAGAAACGCAAAAGTGAGAGCAGTAAGGGAGGAGTGAAAAAGAAAAAGAAAACTGATGCACAAGAATTCACTGCTAATCCTCTGGATATGACCTGGATTCACCCAGAGTCATATCCTGTAGCTAATAGGTAAGCCATCATCAGAGAGCTTTCGTATGACCCGACAATTTCCAACGGTGCCCGAAATATCTGCGAAGATATCCGAAAAATTTCCTCATGGTAGGTGACAAGCTTAAACAAACATGAAACATAGATCTAACACTTATATTTTTTGCAAATTGTTATTCATTTAATTACGAATGTAAATTATTTATCGATAAATTCTTTATTCAAAACGTAAGCAGTGTATATCCTAGCTTTCCATTATTTTCGATCCGCGACTGACGGACGTCTGTTATTGCGGTGTTTTTTAGTGTGATGAGGATGCTGGGGATTTCGCCTGAACACATTGGTCAGCCTGTGGTTAAAACTGCCATCAATAAGCTTCTTCAGTCGCGCAGTAAGTGAAGGTTGGCTGGTTGAATGGCTGCTTGTGTTATGAAGTAAATATCCACACTCTAGTTCAGTAACAAATCGCGTTGGATGGTCGCATTGGTATGGTTTTTGGTCCTGTGCAGGTTTCCACGCTTTTTAGTGGGCTAGTTTATAGAACGATCTACAGACTGAGTTTTACAAAGCCACAGTCGACTGATTCAATCTTGTTAACCTGTCCGCGCAAATCACTCTACTATTGCTTTCACTAACGCTTATCGCATGAATGTTTCCAGAACCTGAGAATCAATGCCCTAAATTCTGCACACCACTTAACAACTTACCGCTAACATCTGCTACCAAGTATGCTACTATGATGACTTTTAACGCTCTACGGTTTAAAACAATGACCCACTTATCATAAAACTGACAAGTCTTGATTTCTTTCCGCCATATTCTACAGAATACGTTAGGCTTCGTTTACGGCACATCATATCACATCATCTGATTTGATTGATTTATTTAGAGTTGATACATTTTAGCTCACTTCTTAAACAGGGTGTTCTTCAGTGGTTTTTCGGACCTGGCGTCGCGCAACAAGCTCTCCATGCTTAGTTCGGTTCATTTAGCAACGGTGAAGGACACAACTAAGACATCAGTTTAGTGAATTTATCTGTCTTTGAATTGTAGGTTAAGCCCTGTATTATCTCGATGAGATTTCATTTTACATGTGTGTAGTTGCTATTGACCGAACATGTTCTGCCTGGGTACAATGATGCGCTTGAGCCCTTTTCTCCGATCACTTGGGGACCAAGGCGAAAGTCTGTGAACGTTATGCAAAACATCTCTATGGTGGCCGAGGACTGCCACTAAGTTTTGAGGTCCATTTTTGCTTTTTTTAAGCAAATAAATGTGAAACAAAATGAAAATAAAATTAAAATCAAATACAAATGCAATGCAATATAAAAGAAAATGCAAATAAAGTCAAAGTCAAATGCAATTAAATGTAAAACAAAAAGCAAAGTACAAATCATAATCAAACTTGATTCAAATTAAAATTGAATACATTTTTAAAAGAGGATCTAAATTCGAAGTTAAAGTAAATTAAAATTGAATACACTTGGAAAAGATAATGTAAAACAAAATTAGTGGCAGCGCTCGACCATGCGAAAATTTATTTTCGTTTGAAAAATTATTTCACATGGCCGAGCGCTACCACTACCATGATGCTTTGCGCGCTTCAATGCTTCGAGTACCGGAGCAACTACAGAACACAGGGCCAAATTTTGAGTGCTTGTCGGTGGTTCGCTGGCTGGACAGTCGCTTCAGAGCTTTAAGAACGAGGTAGATACATGTATACTTAAGAGTGGCGCGATAGCTCGCCGGCTCTGCAGAGGCTTGAGTGCTGAAGAACGAGGTAAATATGTTTTGGAGAGTGGCCTGGTGACTCGATGGCTCAGTAATGACTGGCAAGCCACCGAGCTGGGAGAAAAACCCTACAAAATTGGTCCTATCCTGTATCTTGTAGTGAAGCCGAATCGATAGTAGTCTCAGCTTCGCAGCCCAGTTTCCGTTGCGTGACATCTCAAAAACTAAAGCGATTAGCCAGCCACCGAACCGCACTGAAGCGACTAGCGAGCTGGCGAGCTTTTAGTGGTCTTTAGTATATCTGTATATCTACCTCGTTCTTAAAGCACTAAAGCAAATAGCGAATCGAACCGGCGAACCACCGAGCCACTCTTTAGTGGTCTTTAGTGTATAGAACGAGGCGAGGTAGAAATACTAGAGTGGCTCGGTGGCTCGCCGGCTCGCTTGTCGCTTTAGTTTTTGGGACGTCACACAACGGAAACCGGGCTGCGAAGGAGACTACCATGGATTTGGCTTAACTACAGGATACAGGCCAGGGCCAATTTTGTAGGGTTTTGTCCCAGCTCGGTGGCTTGCCAGTCATAACTGAGCCATCGAGTCACCAGGCCACTCTCCAAAATATATTTACCTCGTTCTTCAGCACTCAAGCCTCTGCAGAGCCGGCGAGCTATCGAGCCACTCTTAAGTGTATCTACCTCGTTCTTAAAGCTCTGAAGCGACTGTCCAGTCGGCGAACCACCGACAAGCACTCAAAATTTGGCCCTGTGTTCTGTAGTTGCTCCGGTACTCGAAGCATTGAAGCGCGCAAAGCATCATGGTAGTGGCAGCGCTCGGCCATGTGAAATAATTTTTCAAACGAAAATAAATTTTCGCATGGTCGAGCGCTGCCACTAATTTTGTTTTACATTATCTTTTCCAAGTGTATTCAATTTTAATTTACTTTAACATCGAATTTAGATCCTCTTTTAAAAATGTATTCAATTTTAATTTGAATCAAGTTTGATTTTGATTTGTACTTTGCTTTTTGTTTTACATTTAATTGCATTTGACTTTGACTTTATTTGCATTTTCTTTTATATTGCATTGCATTTGTATTTGATTTTAATTTTATTTTCATTTTGTTTCACATTTATTTGCTTAAAAAAAGCAAAAATGGACCTCAAAACTTAGTGGCAGTCCTCGGCCACCATACATCTCTCACCCGAGGTTGGCAGGACTCTGTTTCTTTCTGCGCAACAAAACAGCTACTTATGTTACACGTTTGTTCTGATAGCGCAAATAACTTTGAACTGTTTCTTTAATTCTTCAGAGATCAAAGAGCTGGCTACTCAATTCAGTGTAGGTACTCCCACATTACAGCATATAATTGACGGTCTCAAACAACCAACTGACCACGATATAAGAATAAGTAAGTACTGAGTAATGTAGACGTTAACTGTATGGGCAGAAATGAATTAACGCATTAAAGGGAACCTCCACTCTTACAACAAATTTGCGTTAAATTGTAGGAAATAATTACTAGATTTCAAATTTTGTTTTAAAACGTGGATAAAACATTTAAGTGCACAAAAAATGGATATCATCATCGCCTATTTTCGCTTTTAAATTTCCCAGGCGTGGCCATCAGTTTGGATTTGATTGCCCTATTGTTTAACACAAAGGATTTTCTGCTTCTTTTGCTTCCTGACAACAGCTGCAACCATTACATGTTATCAAATCCAAAATGGCAGCGCACGGGAAATTTAAAAGCGAAAATAGGCGATGATGACATCGAATCTTTTGTACACTTAAATGTTGTTTCATAACAAAATTTGGAATCTATTAATTATTTTCAACAATTTAGCGTGCATGTTTTGTAAGACTGGAGGTTCCTTTATAAAGTTCTGTCAGAGCAGTTTTCACTCGAGTGTCGAAAATAATCCTCGTTTCCTTTGATTTTGCCTCACTTCGCTCTCTGATTGGTTGGCAAAACTCGCGCTACTTTCTGAGCCAATGAGAAGCAAAACCAAAACCCATCGTGACTTTGCAGGTTCGCATTTTCCTGCGCTTGGTTTCGGCTTTATTTAATTGCATCGAATTGGGTTTTTTGCGCGCGTCTGTTGTTGTTAACCATAGTATATATGACTTTGGTTTTGCGAGTCTCAATCCATAATTGCACCAAAAAGGTGGGCGAACACAATTGCCGCATACAATTTACAACATTGCGTCAGTTGTAGCGCACAGATCGTTTTTTGAGCTTTTTAACTCGGTTGTTTCACCATAAAACGAAACGTGTCAAATCTACAAATTCAAAAGCACCCATTGGAGCAACGTTTGAAACTTTTGACGACTCTAAAAGATAAGAGTTCTTACCACGCTAGTGCACTGGTAATGCCATTTGAATGGGAGAAGTGTCATGGTCCCCCTTTTGCGACAAGCTCTTCTAAAATCCACAATAGGGGCTCAGTAGGCCTCCATCAGCCAGAGCGGAAATCCTTTCGGTATTCTTTTTCGGTATTCCCACTTTATCAGAACACTTGAGAGAATTGATTTCAATATTAAAAGGTTTTTGTTTTCTTTGTATCTTTGAAAAGATTTTCAAAAGCCGTTATTCAAACGCAACGTCACTTCGCTGGCTGACCTTCATCCGGGAACTCAGCTGAGTGGCCGAGTCACAAACATGACGTCATTTGGAGCGTTTGTGGACTGTGGAGTGGGCCGTGATGGCCTGATACACAACAGCAACATGGGACGATTTAAAGGCACGGTTGGCCTCGGAGATCTTGTCGAGGTTACCGTCAAAAGCGTGGATACCGCCAAGCAACATATCCAGCTGATGTTAACTCACATTTCTTCAAAGTTTGACCCGCAGTTGCTTGTCAAAATTGAGGGCGTATCGAAAACCAGCACCTAATGTTTTCGTTAGAATGTCAGACAACTCGCCCCCCGGACAATTAGGCCCAGACTACTCGCCCCCGATCTTTAGACTTACTGCAGTGTAGTCCCCAATATGAAAACGCCTATGTTACCTTGGAAAATATATCTTTTTATTCCCAGAGAGTAAGAATTTCTTGAAAGAAGAAGAAAGTTCTGTAAAGTACATGCGAGACCAAAACTAATGCTTATAATGATGATCGTAACGATCGCGTAACACGTGAATGCAAAAATTTCGTAATCAATAAGTACAGCCCCAAAATATGAAGTACCTGTGATGAAACAGATCAAACTATTTCTGTTTTATTTAAATCATTCTGCTGTGAGGGAAGGTTCACAACTAACACAGGAAATATGGCGGTTATGTTTACGTCTGCGATCAAAGTCATGTTCGTTTTTACGTCAGACTATTAAACTCAGCAACCAAAACGGACGAAGATATAGTGCATTTTGCAGTTTACCACAAGTAAACTAGATTATAAAAGTAACAGAGTTTATCTGTATATATTTTTATTGCAGGACATTTGTCTAAAGATCGGGGGCGAGTTGTCTGGGGCTAATTGTCTGGGGGGCGAGTTGTCCAGATACCTTGTCGTTGTCCCTGCAAGGTGAAACTGCACTTTTCAACTATTTACAGTCGTATTTGTATTTCTAAGCAGTTTTTGACAACGTTTCACACGTTTTTGATGGCGACCATTCCAACAGAGCAATCAGATAGCCTGCAGTGTTTTTAGCGGGCCAATGGCGTTTAAAATAGTCGTTGGTGTATTAGGCCGCCATCTTGGATTTCCAAACCGTGGAAAGTTGGAACGAATCAAAGGGAGCGAGGAAGGGGAAGGGGCGCCCCCACCCCCTCCCCGCTCCTTCCTCTTCCTGCCTGACACTCACCTCTTTGGTCATATTTACTTCCTTCCCCAACTCCTTGTTCCTAACCTAGGATCGTTTTCGCGAAAATACTCGGGTCTTATTCGCCCCAATATACGCCAGCTCAGCAGGCTAGCAATCGGAATACAATAGCAGCTAACGACATTGGTAGACGGAGTTGTTTACTGTCGTAAACCGGACGTGCGACTTGACAGCTCCGTCTCCCGTAGTAATTACAATTTGATGAACTTGTTGGAATGGAAGCGATCAGACAGTTGTGTTTATTTACTTAAGAAGAGGTTTTGACGCGCTGCGTTTAGCTGAAAAGCAATACAAATGAGAGGGGTAGCGAGTTTAATTCTCTACAGAAATATGAAAAAAGGAAAATGATGTTACGAATTAATTAATTTAGCCCCTTAAAATGTTGCACTTTGAAATTGTAATTTTGACCGTTTGCCCCCACAAAGGACTGGATCTACCCTCAATTCACCAGGAACTGATCATTAGCAAAATGGTGTATATTAAGGCAATTTGGGTAACCTCAGAAGCTCCAACAGTTGGAGTACCTTGGTTTTGATGCAGACCCCCTGTAACCATAGTCTGTCCCGCGTGTTTTACGTGACTGCTGTAACTATAACAAACTGAATTGGTTGCAAATCGCCAGGCCCTAATCATCATAAGCCAGGACCAAACAACACCTGGATTGTTCACTTCGATAGGGACTAACAAAGAAAATGAAACGGTTAGGTGAAAAATGATGCTTTTAATAAGAACGATCATGTCTTAGGGTCATATCAGCATAGAGAACACCTAAATAACTGGCTAATTGAGCGAAAGTTTGTCTTTGAAAGTCATGAGGTCAGCATGGCTTCTTGTTGTAAAGCAAAAGAGGTACAGCCATACTCCAAATATAAATTAAAATACACATTGAACTCGAAGTCATCTTTATGCTCATGACAGCCCAAGCAATCGACAGCTTGATAGTCGAGCCATCCTTTGGTGAATACCAGTTAGTTAACACCATCGTAACGTGAATGGCGGCTATGAAATACACGAAATGGAAGAAAGAGTAACTGTAGGGAACCTTCTCATCCAACAGTTCCGATTCTGCGAAGTCGTCAGTCTCATCAACTTCCGCGCATGTGTTCCTTCCTTCCTCTTCATCCGGGTTTTTGACTTTTCGCTGGCGAAACCCGAGGATGAGCCGAAGCGAAGTCGCGACTAGTTTCCGTAGAGAGTCGGTTAACGGCGAAATCCTAACGCTGAAGTATATGATAGTTATTACCAGGAAGAACAGGTCTAAGGAAGCTTGAATGTTGAGATTAGGTCTCATGTCGGCTTCGGAGATGTACGTCGCAACGGGATTACACCTCTCGTTTGGATTGTAAGATAATGCCGACCAAGTAAGATACATGGAGTATGTCACTACCACTGCAGATTGCAAGAGTCCGCCATCTTGTATCTTTGGGTGGATTGATAGAATGCCAGCTACGGCGCACAATACGAGATTAATACTCACGAACATTTTGTTTGTTTTACATTTTCGGGAAGCACCGAAAAAAACATAGAAGCAAACGATGGCCGTCCCTGAAATAACATACAGGAGTAGAGTACAAGCAAACACAGAGTAAAACCAACATTTGTTTCCTGTTCGTTCCATTCTGACAGACCAGGTTTTATTCCAAAGACGCGTAAGATCGATCAGCAAAAACAGCTGAATCACGATGAAGAAAAAGGTACTCACCAGACCAAAATACATCCACACTTTGCTGAATTCCATAGGAATGAAAAAAGTAAACAAAACTAGGCCGAAAAACAGGCCAAACTTTACCAGCCACAGGCCATTGTGGATAAGTGCTCGAGGATCGCTGTACGTTTGTACGGAGTAGAGAATGAGCGAAAACAGCAGAAAGAACGCTGCCATTGAAAAACAGATTCGATACACGGCTAAGTAGGCTGGGTCCATGCTGAGACAATTTCCCATTTTTGTTAGTTTGTTACAAAAGTACACGTTACTCTCAAGCGCGCGCCGCACGCCGGGAAGGTACATTGCGCATGACACAGCCGTTCCGACCATTAGGAAGAAAGTATAGACAAATCTTGTCGATTTTGATTGGTTCCACAGCGGACACGGTTGAATGAACAATGCGTACAGTGATCGGCATGTGAACGTGCCCAGTGACGTCAGAATGCCTTGCACGGAGTACGCGTCTCTATCAGGGAATATACTCGGAGCTATGAGACTCCAAATGTATAGTAGTATGGTCACTAAACTGGCCAACGTCTTTACCGTTAGTGCGATCCAGTTCACCGCTATTTCTCCGTATGTGCTTTCCCTAGGGCTGTACCAGTTCGTGATTGTCATCATGACGTGTAACGAGAACATCGAAAACACGAAATATGGCAACGAACAATTGAAACGTCTTTGCGTCTCTGAAGAGGTTTGGCTTCGACTCGAGCTCGAGGTCCTACCATTTGAAATCGCTTGCCGTCCAAACTTTCTGTAATAGGCTTGTGGGTCTCGCAAACAAGCGAACACGAGCAAAGAGAAAATAACGAACACATTTACAGCCGAAAACAAGTTCAAATCAGGGTCGTTCCCAGTTTTGATAGCATAATCTCTCTCCGCGCTGCATTCAGACTGACCTAACCTCAGCGACGAGTAAGTTAAATACGTCGTGTACATCGTCGCGAAACTTGTTTGAAGCAATTTCTCGGCATATGAGTCGACAAGAAACGATATGAGAATTGCCAATAAACACAACAGTACTGTTATCGTTAGAAGCACTAAGTTTGTTCTACAGCTGTCATTCTTGCTGTAACCATAGAAAATAAACAAAAGTCCAACCACAATGCCTGAAGAGACGTACATTACACTCGCTGAAAATATCCTTAAAAAGTTCCAGAACATGGCTTTTTCTCTGTCTATCTTGTCCACAAGAAATTCGTTCCAGCACTTCGCTGCGTCTAACAGAAACACAAACTGTATTAGCGTGTAAAAGAATGAGCCTGCTATGCCAAAATACATCCAGATTAATCCAAAACCGCTTCGAGGAACGTTCAGTGCGCAGAACATAAAAATGGCGAGAAAAACAAGTTTTGGAATCCAGAATCCAGAGTGAACTCTTTGTCGAAAATTGTCTTCCTTCGGGAAAGCGAAAAATAGCGCGCAAAAAATGAAAAAAAATACTGAACAAGAGAAAAATATTCTGTAAATTAACGAGTATGGTAGCATTGTTTGGCAGTTCGTTGTTTCACTTTGATTCGAAGCTGAGGAACAAAAGAACTTCTCAGCTAACGTAGTTTTCACCGCTGGGTGAAATAAAGCGTAAGACACACCGATAAATGTAAGGAAGATTACCAGATAAAACATATGAATTGCTGTAAAATTTTTGGGCTCCGGCGCTCCAGGTCCAATTAATGAAATAAAGTGGAATCTTTGTGGCGGCAATTGTAGATAACTTCCAGTTTGTTTTGAGTTAAACTCGTTGTTTTGTTCTCTTGTTTTGCATGGTTCTGTTTCCGTCAAGTTCTCCGCGCTCTTTCTCTCTTTTGCGTGCACTGTCTCTCCTTCGAAGTGCTCCATGTAAATAACTGTTTCTCTTGCTTCGAATCCGAAGTTTGAGATTTTACGTCAGATGGTTCAAGTAGCTTGTCGTTGCGTTACGGGAATAACGTTTGTTCATACAGGCCCATAGATAGTGTGACAGTTTTGTTCTTTGATGTCCTCCAGTTACCCTTAACCGCATAAAATTCCTGCAAGACGGCGAACACAAGTGTTAACATGCCATGTTAGTCTCCGAGCTTCCGCAAGGATGGAAGAGGAATCAAAACGGCAAGGATGAAGTATTTTCACCACGAGACGCCCAATTTCGCTGGCGTAATTTTTAAAATAATAGTACTTGCTTGCTCACGTCCAAATTTATTTTCTCAAAGAACATACAAAGACCAATTCTGTCACTACCAAGTTCAAACGACATATTCTCCTTAGAGAATCAAAGTATTCAATTAACTCCCAGTAATGAGAATATAATGTCACATTAAGGCAGAAACGTAAAGTTGATAATTTCCTCTTTTCTCTTTACTTGTTGCAAGAAAACTTATTGATACTGTAAGGAGAAATTGAACATTAATCATTCTTAAGACTAACGAAAATAAAGCTGATGCATTTTTATTAACTGGTGGTTGTTCAGGGCCACCTGTTAAGAATGAAAGCAAGGCAAACTATGCATTAAACTAGTTTTTGATAGTGATTTTACGCGCGACTGCAAAAGACCTGTGTAGCTTAAATTACACCCTGCACTGATTTTGATGCAACAAGAGACGAGTCTTCCTGCATAGAAGTTCGGTTTCCTGTTGGGCCCCCAAAGGCGAACTGATAATGTTGCTGTTCACCGCCATCAGTTGTTCAATCTGATTTTCCATTAGCACAAGTTTAAGAATTGCCCACTCTAGCCTTTAAGCACAGTCCTTTTGAAATCCCGTTCAAAACTAAATCCTCGGTTAATAACTTTTGTAATCAGTTCTACAGAAATCAAAATTGAGAATCCAATGATTTGTGAAAATATGAGGTTTGTGATAAGGAGGTGAACTCTTTTATCTTTTATTTTATTTTGCTTTATTTTTAATTCAATAAATTCTTCCTCGTAAAAGGAATTTGGGAGCTCTCAAAATTTTCGTTTAGGTTCTAAATCCGGTAACCACCTCAGAAATTGGGACCTAATATCAATAAAATTAGCATTAAATTGTGCTATTCGAGTTCAAAATGAAATCTTGATAGAATGCAGGCCCGTACGGAAGGCGGGGGGTAGGGGTGCGACGGGTGCGTACGCACCCCCCCCCCCCCCCCCCACGGGCCGCAAAAGTCCGTTTACTAGATACCGGCGAAGCGGCGATTAAAAAGAAAGCGGTAAGTTATTACAAAAAAGATAAACGCAAAGTAACTGTAGTACTTGCGTACTCACTCGCTTGTAGTGTAGTTTCAAATGACACCAATGAAACCCTTTCTACTGAACAGTCTTCATTCTGTGTTCGCTTTGTTATCCCCTGCTATGTCGATCCTATTAAATTGTTGAAAGACTATTTCGGATACAGCTCAGCTGCTCGGATGCTTTAAAGTCAAGGAGTCTAAAAAGATGTTCCTTTTGTTCTCACACATAATCCCAATTTACCGCCTATTAATGGGTTAATCAAAAAGCATATTCATCTTTTGCTTTCATCATGTTCATTCCCAAAAGTTTGGGAGCTTTTCCCACCGAATTCTATTATTTCATCTTTTGGCAGACCTAAGAACCTCAAAGATATTTTGGCACCTTCTAAGTTAAGAACTCGCTTCAATCAAATATAGCATCCACAGCCGGCTGTTTCACATGTGATAAATCTAGATGCGATCTTTGTAAGAACTTCTTTGTCAACTCTCAAACTTTTTCTAGCGCACAAACTGGTAAAACCTATTTTGTTCGGCAGAAACTATCGTGTAATTCCTCAAATGTGATTTATTTGGTTCATTGTAAGAAATGTAATCTCCAGTATGTTGGCTTGACCACCACAGAATTTAAAGTTAGATTTAGAAATCACAAATCGTCCATGAGAACCATTTAGAAGACTTGCGAGGTCGCCACACACTTCAACGAAACACGTGCTATCGGACTTTACATTTCAATGTATCGATCAAATCCAAACTAACACGTCCGAAAACACTGAACAGTCATTAGTTACGAAAGAAGCATACTGGAGTGCGCAGTTGTTTTCCCTTTCACCTTATGGACTTAATAAAACACAAGAATTTCATTCAAAAAACCGCATCCATTATACTTAATTTCAGCAGAGTTTGACAATAGGTTGCGATTTTCTTAAGGTGCGCATTGGCAGTGAATTTGTTTTTATATATATTTTAATAAGTCAGGGCGTACCGACTCATTAATTGTAATCTTTAGCACTTGTAGTTGTTTCAGTGCTCAGGGGCCCTCTTTTAGGGATTCTGTTATTTTTGTGCTCGCCAGGTCATTCAAAGGCTCTTTGTTGGGAAATTATTACTTATTGTTTAAGGGCCCTCTTTAGGGATTTTGTTATGATACTGACAGGTATGCTGATTCAGATCCCCTTGATGGGGAACCTGTCGCGCTGTGACAATTACATAACATTTATCACTAGTTCTATTATTTTTTGTTATTTCGCATCCTGTTAATCTACCGTAGTTGTTTCAGATTTTTTGTACACCTATTGTTTTTTGTTTCATTTTCGTTACCACTATCATTGTCTTAGTTACGTAACCTGTATGTAATTTGTAATCATTGTTGTAAAATCGTATTTAAGTCGTAGGTTTTTAACATTCTGTTTGTAACTGACGAAGGTCGAGAGACCTTTTTTCAGGAGCCCATGCTCCTGCTTTTTTTTTATTCATAAATTTTTTTAATTTTTATCTTTTTTGAACCAAAAGTTGTCCATTTTAGGTCTCTTTTAACTATATATATATATATATATATATAATAATGTCAAAAACATCCACTGTCGTGGTTGTGTCTCCAGACGAATTAA
>JAEMWC010000304.1:800000-887804 GCA_016490735.1 Pachyseris speciosa | reverse complement strand
AACCTGGAACTCAGAGCAATCAATGACCACTCTGGTTCTAGGATACCGAGCAAAAAACTGAGGCCTGTGAATTTCAACAAGTTCCCTTGATGACCAGGCTATTAAACCTATCAGTTCATAGTACAATAAATTGATCCAAGTTTTAAACAACTTAGAAACTGTAGAAAAAGTAACACCAAAACTATCTGCTAAATGTTGCTCTGTTAGACCTAAACGAAGCTTCACTAGTACAAGCACAAATTCTTCATATGATGTTAGTTTCCTTTTCTACCTGCCTGCTTCCTGTCAGTATCCTGAAAACATTATAAAACAGTAGACTCTGGATCAGTGATATTTCAATATCACATCACAGAATACATCCGTAAAAAAGCATAAATAAATTTAAAAGAGTAAACTGAGTTTTCGATCCCTTTACGACAGCCCACAGCTACCTCTTAATACAGACAAATTATTTCAGCTCAATCATGAAATAAATGGCTAATTTCAAGGCTGTGCTGCAAGAAAAATTTTGGGAGCCCAAACTCTGAACCTTTGAAATCCAGGGCACCCAGCATAATAATTGTGTGAAAAAACTAAGATTTCCTTGTCGCCCAAAGGCAAAAGTAAGTCACCAGGGGCCCCTGGGCACTGGTAGAGCACAGCCTTGACTTTACTGTGCGCAACATCTATGATTTTTATACTCAGTTCATAACCAACCAGTCAAACAACAACACATAAAAATGGAAGGATATGTGCATAGAAACTCTCTATTCCATTATTCCACTCTATTCCAAGTCACTATTCCAACCCCTTATACCCTAATAAATGAAAGACCCCTTACATTTCTGAAACTACTTGGTCCATGCAAGTACCTCATGGACTTAGCAACAGGTTCAAGTAAGGCAAATAAGTCGACAAGTAAACTGCGAGAGGATACTTCACAAATTAATGTGATCAAGTAAGCTGAAGCCACTCAAACGGCACTAAGGCCACATGGTAGCGGGCATTACCCCTTAAATCTACCAAAGCAAAGATTGAGCCCAATCTCCAGCCACATCCCACAAGCTTTGCGTTTTCATTGCTTGTTTTATTGATATGTGGGTACTTGAGCCTGAGTATTAGCTATGCCATGCTGATGAGGCCTAATAAGGCCGAAACAGCTGTCCATGGCTGCTAATGCTTGGGCTCAATCTTTGCTTTGGTAGATTTAAGGGATAATGCCCGCTACCATGTGGCCTTAGTGCCGTTTGAGTGGCTTCAGCTTACTTGATCACATTAATTTGTGAAGTATCCTTGTCACTCCAGCCACATCCCACAAGCTTTACGTTTTTATTGCTTAACCCTGTGTAAAATCTGACACTCTTGTCATCCTTCAAGACTTGCATCATAAATAACTCTCTTCTCAATTTCTCCCTGTCTTGAAGTGTCTCTTCGCTTTGCTTGGTCCTTTCGGTGAGTTTGTCAAGGTCTTCAGAGGTGAGGAACGTTTGTGAACCAACTGAACAGTTCGAGGAACAGTAATCATGTTCAGCTAGAATTACTGTAGAGATGAAGGATTCATCACCACCACCACCGCAATTCTCACTCACTTCTTCCGAGACTTTTGATGTCTCAGTTGATGGTTTCGTAATCTCTTCAGGCAGAGATTTTCATACGCTTGGAAGGGGTCGACTGAGTCTCCCTGTCTCGAGAGGCCTTTCTTTTGGAAGGATGGTCCTGGCAACGATCCAAATTCTTACAATTGTAAACCAAAGGTATCAGGTCAGCTTTGCAGTATCCCAAGCCTAGACTGAAATGTATTGAACAAACACGGTAGTTTCTCGATATGTCCTTTAGTTTCAAATCTCTTCTCTTCAAGAATAAAAACCAGGATTTTCTTAAGGTGTTTTCCTCTGGAAATGGATGGAATTGTACTTTCAGTAAATCAGGGCACTTCGGAGGATGGCCACAAATACGAGCAGAAACATTTGGTTACATCCTCTCACACAAGCAACTTTCTCTCGAGTGCTGTTGTTACATCCGTACACTGCACAAAAATGCCAGGTCATTCCTTTTCGTCTAAAGCCTCCAAAGGCAGCTGTGATGTTTGTGTTCTTCAATGCCTTCCTCGACAATCCCTCGACTTGCCCGCATTAGCCTCACTTTCGTGCTTGCGCCCGTTGGCGTACAAAGACGCGGTTTCATTTCGAAAAAGAGCTATTTAGTTTTGGCTACGTGCTGCCTGTTGTCGTTGCAGTGTATCTTCAATACTGGATCTGACAGTGCCCTAGGTCCTTATTTGTCTGTTATGCATGCCATCTCTGATCTAAGTTTATCACTTATACTTATCATTATTCCCAGGTGTAATTATCTATATTTTTGTACTCAGCCAACAGTCCATTTCCATGCATACAGTTTTCCTTTTCTTGGACCGTAAAGAATAACGGTTATCACTCTCGTATGGGAGGTAAATTAAAAGCTTCAAACTTTTTGGCAAGTGATTGGGGACGTGAGAAACGTGTGCCATGTTTTCTTATCCGGTTTGAAGAATTTTCGTTTAAGAGTTTTTAATACGTATCTGCGCTTAGTTAACAAAACTTTTAATCAGCGCCAAGAAAATGGTGCTCCTTTTTCTTCCTACTGATTTTTACTTATTTTTTTTTTAATTTCTATTGTTCTGCTAACACGACTAAAATGTTACCAATCTGTCAGCATTTACGATTTGGCTCCAAAATGTGCAGTCAATAATGTTGCTAGTTGTCCCAGCGGCCAAAAACGAGTCGATCAACAACAACAACAACAACCATTTTATTTTGTTAGATATAGAAGATATTTATACAGATTTAGCCAAACCTAAAAGCGAAACTCCACGATTAGATATATATATTTTTGCACTGCTACTGAACAACTTCGCATGGCTTTCCTTCCGCCAATGTTTTATGAGTAGAGCAGTCAACAGGAATTGACCGCGGTGCAAAAATCTCAAAACATTAAAACATTACAAGAAAACAATATACAACACGTATTTTTGTACGAAAATAAAATTAAAACAAACAAACGATCAAACATTTCATCCAACATCGTGTTGGACCTGAGCATGTTTCACCGTTAAGCCACATCTCTCAACATTGCACGTTTGATCTAGATCAAATATTTTCATCCAAAATTTCGCGTTACGAACAAATGTTTCATCATTTAGCCACCCCAACCAACAAAGCGTGCAACCAGATGAACCAAATAACGTCGAAATTTCAGCGATAATGCGCAAAAAATCATTCTGTAGACTCACTCTATCTAGTGTTTGGTCAAGCAATGTTTGTGTGTTTAGCCACCCAACGTTATGTTTCACAAACACGATGTTGGATGAAAATGTTTGATCGTTTAGCCGGGGCGTTAATCCTTTTTTACAAGGACTCATTGCGTTTACGTTTTATAAGATAAGGGCAAAAATTTCTTAACGCTATTGAGGCAGAGACGTCGTAAAACAGTAAGCCAAGCAGAGTAAAAACACTCGTTAGCGATCGCTTGCAAGCAAAACAGCAAAACAAACAAACAATTCAACTACTTCTTTGCGTCCAAAACGAGTAGGGATGATCGTTACTTAGGTCCAGTCGAAAGTTTCATTCCTGATACAAGAAAAGTAACAACGATTATCCAAATGTTAAGCTCCAATTTATTTAAATCTTAATTCACCTGTGATGTAGAGGTTCTTGAAAATACATATCCACTTTAGTAAAAACACGAATCTCCAAAAATAACGAGCGGTTTGCATAAAGGAAGAACTTCTTCCAGTAAGTTTGAGCTACTTGTTCGTCCTATTAACGCTGGTGAACTGTTAAGTGACCTTTCTTGGTGAGCTGCAAGATGCCGCGCCGTGGTAAAGTGAAAGCCCTTGAAGCATTGAATAATTTTGTTTTTCAACCACACAATCCTAGCGCCATGCATGCATACATGCATGCATACATACATACATACATACATGCATGCATGCATACATACATACATTATTTGTTAAAGCAGGTCGATAGTGGCAGCTAAAGAGCTGATGTGGACCTAAACTCCTACTATATACAATTAACATTCTACATTAAAACTAAGTTACTAAAACAATTAAACTATAATACTTATTAAAACTAAGATGCAAACGTTAAGACTAAGTTAAAACTGACTATTTACAATAGAAAAAAAATAAAAAATAAAATGAAATAACCTGCTAATTTTAGATAGATTCAAAAATTTAAGAGGTGTAAATATTAAATATTAACATTTAATAATACAAAAAGTTGATATCTTTATTAAATGTTATTTTGTTGAGGCTGGTTTTGTTACGGTTCAGCGCTACTTTGAAAGCATCTAGCTTTTCCAAGTTCCTTGTCGTTCTGTCCAGTGAATTCCATACCTCAGCCATGTATATGAGAAGCTATTTCTTCCTAGCTCTGTTTTCTTCCGTTTTCACCTAGACTCAGTTAAAGTAAAGAATGGCAATAAGCTATGGTTTAAGCCCTGCTTAACTTTAAAAACTTCAGTTAGCAAGCCTACGTTTGTAAAGGTATCCTAGATCTTGCCACTTCATATAGCTCAGTACTTCACTTTCCAAAATATTCTGAGGAACTCTGTGGATAAATCTACCCACTTTAATATGTAACTTCTAATTTCATATAAGCATTTGGATCCAAGCTTTAAGCTTTTCCTGAGAAAAATCTTTTGCTCTTCCGTTTTAGCACTTGGAAATCCACCTTCCGGCGTATCTTTAAACTAGTTCCTGATTTTTATCCTTTTACGCGAAGAACTTCGAAAGAAGATGAAGTTCGTCGCGTAGAATTCCCGGTCACATCCGGGGCTTTAATAGGCTAAAGCCGCATTTGAGCCATGCGGTGATCTTTAAAATATGGCGGAATTGTAAGATTTTAACGACTTTGAGTGGATCTTTGTCTGTTTTTGCGTTTGGTTCGTAGCGATTTCTAAATGGGTACCACCAGAATTGAGGTGACGAGAAACATCATATTCAAGATCTGACCTTAGATAAACACCAGGTTATCGGATCGCTCTGTTTTTTTTCCGCTAAAAATCAAGCTCAATCTCGCCATTTCAGTAAGGAGAAGCACGTTCGAGGACTTTCATCGAAGGATTAAGGCCAAAGTTAGCTGAGAATCCGAAGGGTACCAGTGGAAATGCTGATGTCTATTGTATACCTTCAAAGCCATGCCAGCCTTTCAATGCGAGGAATATGATAAAAACTGGTTTTCTGTTTTCCTTTGCATTTAGCCTGAGCCCGTCAGGGGAGGTCCGCGCGAAGAAAACTTTCAGAAAAACTTGTTGTAAAGTCGTAACCAATGTATGCTTCATTTAGTGATGTGACGGTGAAAACGGCAAAAAGCTGACCCCACCCCGACGGGAATTTTTTTTTGACCGCAGTGGATAGGGAATTCTACGCGACGGTCTTGCTCAAAATGAAGAAACTAATTGAATGCGAAATTTCGAGCGGCAGAGAGCGCACGAGAAAATAAGCCTCGTTTTTGGTTTGGGTGTCCCACACCTGGCTTGAGCCTTCAATGCAATCAACAGCCAGTACCTGGTCAGAGGTCAACTTAAGAAAAAAAACGTCTGACCTCGATGACCTTAAAACTTGAGCCCGCGATATGGTTACGTGATACTGGTCAGCGGGTGCCTTGTTTTGACAGGTGTCAATTGACCATAACGTGGATGTTCGAGGATGTCTAATATCAAAGATGTATGCTGTAAATTAGGTGATCACCTGGGGTATGGCCGCCATGCTGGATGATGATGATGATGATGATGATGATGATGATGATTATAAGACATTTCACAGTGCATACATGAAGCGGGGGGGACGTACGTAGGCGCGTACGTACGGTGACCAAAACCAAATTTTCTCGAACAGATGGGCTGCCATATTTTCTTACCAATGGTGCTCCGCTTCGCGGTCCTCCGGGCCGCCGGAGCTCCGCTATTACAGCAGAAAGATAAACTTAAATAAGCAAAACAAACCATTCAGAATAGTAAAACCTAAACGAGCTGAATAGTTACAAAAATTATTAAGCTTTAAATGGGTTGAAGGAAGAATAAGAAAAGAAGGAAAACAAACAAACAAACAAACAAAAAACAGAAATACAAACAAGTAGCAACAGTACCAGTTATTAACAGAACAAAATTTGTGCATTAATTAAGAGCGACAGGAACTTAAAAATACTAAGCTAGCATTAGGCGTAAGAACTTAAGATCTTAATCAACCCTTCCTACTGCTTGTTCACCCGGGCCAAATTAATGTCTGGAGGTCTTGTTTAGAGCTTATGCTAACGGTTCGCGTGAGAGGAAATACGATAGCCTACAAAATAATACAGGCGCCTCTTATTGTCCCGGGACCGTTCGTAAAAAAAAATAGCACTTCTTGAAAAAGTAGAGTTCGACGTTACGCACCGTAATGAAACGTCTACCCGTTTTCCTTTTAGAGGTGATTTGATTTACTCTCCTCAATAAGTAGAGCTCCTGTGCTTGGCTATAAAGATTTGAGACTTTAATTAAGGCCTTATGACGACGATGATGATGATGATAATGATGATGATGATGATGGTGATGGTGTTGGTGACAAATGACTTGGTGACGTACCTATTAGCGTAAACAAACGCAAAGAATAATGGAATCCGATTCACCCTCATAATAACCCTGGTAAAACCATTGTTCTATCTCTCACTAAGTACTCGCGCTGCGATTGGTCAATTTTTGGGGCCGTGTTCTTCAGTACGGCCCGCTTGACTTCAACTAGTTTCTTTCCCGCGCGCCGCATTAACCTCAGGGATATAGTGAATATCTTACTAACCTCGTTTACTCGGTCCGTACTGTAAGTTACGGATCCTCGTTTTTTGCCATCAATTTATGGCCCGTCCATAACTTACAGTGCGACTTTGAACTCTGCTAGTAAGAGGTATTCATTCTTGATAATTTTAAAATAGTGCAAAATGATCCCGAAACTACTAGAATCATTTTGCAACCACCGCTGATTTCATTCAAACGTGACAGAAATGTAGGCAATCTTCTAGTCAGAAGCACATTCAAAATAAAATGAACAACCTGGCACCTTTAACTCATTCACGACAGGCTCTGCAATTTTCGGTCACTGAAGACCGATGCTTTGAAAACCTGTAACTTTTCCAAATCCCGGACTATGTTTGAAATGAGAGATTATTATTGCCAAATACTGAGTTTCTGAGACTTTATCACCCTGTAAACCTACTGAAAGTCCCGATTTTCCTTGAATATGACTGTTTATTCTGTTGCAAAACCAAAAAACGCTCTAGAACAGCACCAAATATAAGCAATTTTGTTTTGAAGTTTTGAAGACAAAAAACCCTCTTCAAGCTAAAAGTCCACATTGGCAGTAAACTTCGATTCAACTTCTTGCAATCTGTTCCAATTTGCCCGCTCACTTCCTTAGCCCGACCAGGGTAACGCTATTTGATTTCAGTTACTCTCACTGGTCTGACATGTTCGCTTTGTCACCCAAAGGAATTCTGGGATATTCTTGGATAACTGCCGCGTGTTAGTCCGCCAATTTCCATTTCAGATTTTTTTTACAAGTGTCGAAGGTCAAGTTAAAATTCGCCGGAATTGCCATGCCAGGTCCCGGATCCACTCACAAAACGACTAAAGACACAACCTCACTCCGTGAATTGCCAACACTCGCTCGAAGATTTCGAGCGGACCACTTCGTGTGAAATTGCTTCTCACCTCTGTTTTCTTTCAAAGGATTGCCTCTACCCATCAACCCAGCTTTATGATGCCAGGCAGGGGGCTTCTGAGGTAGAAAATGGCTCAAAAAACACATAAATCAAATAAGTAACGAATTGTAGCTACAGTGTTCGTTTAGAAAAGAACTACAGCTAGCGTGACGAGCGTGACAACAAAGCTAGAGCCTTCGGTGTTGTGGAACAGCGAAATCTCCGTGTTAACCCCTTATATGGGGTAGCCAGCTCGATTTGACCTCCTACCCTCCGGAAATTGCAAAAAGGCGACCAAATCGCTTGTAGAAAAAGAGTTAAATGCGTGCGCTCGCGATGCAAAACTTGTCCCGTCATTCAAAACGCTGACCGTTTGACGTGTACCTGCGTAAATGTTATCCATTGCATAACCTGTACACTATGCAAAAAGTTATACATCTGCGAAACAGGAAGGCGACTAGGCTACCCATTCCGAGAACACCTACGCGATGTTGAGAAGGATGACAAAAACGCATCCAAACCAGTCGCTCGGCATTTTAATCTCTCGTATAATCTCGCTAAACATTCCAAACAGCACATGTCGATCTGCGGCCTTTTCCTACATCAAGGTACGACGGAAAGCCGTAAAAATCTGAAGCAAAAAAAAGTCTACGTGATGTTTGTCGTGTTAAGGAAATTTGTGTTAATATTTGTAGACCATTCTAACTTTGTTTGTAGAACAGTGTTATTTTCAGCACGTAGTAACGTATCACAATTACAACAAAGAAGAAATAAAAGTGGAATTCAATTGCTTGCCGTGGATTCCAAGCATGATTTTGTGAGACGATGGTAGCGGTTTTATGAAGTCGAACCTTTGCTTTAACTTTTTTCCAAAACACTTCACCCATTTTATCAAATTTAAGAGAGGGTATTCCGTTTTACGTTCATGAATTTATGTTTTATGAGCATTTTATATTCAAAGTATGTCATCGATCATTTTCGCAAACTTGCACAATATCAAGTAATAATTTGAAAAATCACTAACGGGGATATACATTACCTAATGTGACATGAATATTTTGTCACCTGCCATGGATTGAATGGCGAAGGAAAGAAAGAATAAAAATAGGTAGTTTTCTGGGAGAGTTATTTTTGTTTGTACTGTTCCGAGATCTCGTTTAAACGAAATGGATGAAGGTGATGTCTCAGTTTTGAGCAAAAACTGTTCCATGGCGACGTGGATCTCATCGTAATTATCTGACAGAAATGTCACCCATCAGTAAATCAGCATGACTTAATGAGCGTGATATTGATATTAGAAAAACTAATTGGGATATTGCTCAACTCCAAGTTTTGTGACGCATTGATCAAAGAAAGTTAATCACGCTTTTTTTGATTCTTTGGCATTAAATTCGAAAAATATCTGAACGCATGAAAAACATTTGCTATCGGTTCAGACCACATAACGCGAAGAGAGCCTACCAACCGAGGAAGGAAATATAAAAACGGCGACATCTGGCAAAGCCCGAGACATGCTCCTCTCAGCAGCTCGCATTATATTCATCGTAATAAATGCACTGGAGGGAGTCCTTATCATCGTTGGAAATTCGTTCACAATTTTTGTTTTCTGGAAACAGATGCCCAATCAAAAAAGAACTTGTTTTATCCTGATCAACCTCGCAGTGGCTGATTTACTGGTGGGAATAGCAGAAACCATCGTGTTGGCTACTGAGAAAATTCCTACTCTTAAAACAAGTAGAAGGATAGAAAATCATTCATCAGCATTTCAACTCCTTGCATCGGGTACATCGCTGTTTCTCCTTGGCCTTATTTCTCTGGAAAGGGCTTATGCGGTGCTATGGCCACTCCGTCATCGTGTAGCAAAAACTAGAGTTTACATTTACTGCATCATTGGCGCCTGGGTAGCTGGGTTATTGGTCGCTGCACTCTCTACATTCCCGATGTATTACCCAAATGTGGAAAGAAGATATGTCGCTTCTACCATTCATTTTTGTCTTTTTATTCCCCTGTTGATCATTTGTGCAAGCTATCTTAAAATACGCACAAGACTGAATTGCACAGCAGCTGAAATAGTACCGCACAGTAACCGATCCACGCAACATAGCTTGCGACTTTCAAGAACAGTGTTCCTTGTAATTGCTGTCTCGCTGATGTTTTGGCTGCCAGCTTTTCTTGTGTACACTTTCCGTGGGTTCTGGCCACGGTATTTTCCCGAGCCAGCTGTTTGGTGCGTGAATGCTCTCCATTTGGCCAATTCTATGGTAAATCCATTTGTGTACACCTATAGGATGCCAGCATTTAAGGATTCTTTGAAGAAACTGTGTCGCAAACGTCGGCGGAACGCTGAAATAAGAGCTGTTGAGACAGGAAGGCCAGCTGTGGGCACGGAAGAACGTATGACGTTCCAAATGGAGCGAGCAGTCCACACGTTGGATATGCCTCAGCACCAAACTGGGAGTAACAATGACAAGCAATCAGCGGTTCCCCACGAAAGTGGTTTACAGTTACAGCTTTTCATAATAAATGGGAATGAACGAAACAGCACCCCAGGATGCGAAACTTTTCTGATGGTCAGGGACGGCGAATGTTAGTTGCTCCAGGGAAGACTAGACCCTCTTTTCCAAGTGACCCTGTCAGGCCACTCCAAGTCGTGCGTATGTTTAACTATCTTTGTGACACGCCAGTTTACCACCTGGAGCCAAAAGACCAGTTTCATGCTTTATTGGGTTGGGTCTTTAATTTGATATAGGTTTCTTACTCTGCATGAGGGCTTAGCTTTCGGGATCGTAGAATAGTTTATCCTCGAGCTGCTGACATAGCGAACATTACAAATTACAGCGCGATCTCTATTAAGCGGCCACCCTCGGGACTTTGAAAAGTAGCCGCTTAATAGAGGTTGGCCGTTTAATAGAAGTACAATGTAAATTGGGTAGAAATGGCAGTCAACGTGATTTATTGACTCTATATAGCAAAATGCTTGTTGAAAAGTGAAGATACATTCAAAATCATTGTAACAAAACATCAAGTGCCCTGTATTGGCGCATTTCCAGTCCGTGTAAAGTTGTCCTCTACTTCTAACACAGTACAGGTGTTGCCTATGTGCAGAAAAATGTGCTACAAGACCACGTTTCTTGGACCTTTTTTTACACCAACAGTCTGTGTAAATTCTACTGTAGTTCAAAAACTTTACTTACAATAATCGGTCACTGCTGTTTGACATTGTGGGGCGCGAAGTTGTAAAGAGAAGATCAAGGCAAGGTCCGCTTAACCATGAAACTGGGAAAGATTTGCTCGTGTATACATTTTGTGGCATGTGACATGTCATTACCGGCGATTAAATTGCAGGTCTTGTTGTTATCAGTTATTGCCGTCTCCCTGTCACCATTTCGCTTGAAAAGATAATTTGCTGGCCGCTTAATAGAGATAAAAAAGCAATAAATAATAACCTTGCATCAGCGAAAAGGTGGCCGCGGCCGCTTAATAGAGGTGGCCGTTAAATAGAGGTATCGAATACAGCATTTTAGTGAAAAATAATTCGGACTTTAGAAAGCGGCCGTTTAATGGAGCGTGGCCGCTTAATAGGTGGCCGCTTAATAGAGGTCGCGCTGTATTCCAATCCCGGTGGACAACTATCTTGCACTCTCTTAGTGGTCATTTGGTTTTTGATGCAGTCTCTTCGCGACGATATTTTTTCTCTTGTGCTTTTTATTAAACCTCTTTTTTCCCTATTGTAACGTCACAAGCTGCTGTGGTTGTCCTTTGTGAGTTTGGTCTTTTAGGGCGGAGTCACGTTGCAGAGTGTTAAGGTATCATGCTATGTGGATTTGGCCGTAAATTCAAATAGCTCTTTTTTTACAATTCAAATTAGGAAGACTGAAGCCTTGCAAAAAGAATAAGAAAAAAAATCTATTTTCGTTTTCAAAAGAAATTTGAAAAAACGTTTTTAAATTCTGCTTTCGCTAATTATGCGTTGACAAGCTTATATCACAACGTTGCACTAATTACTACTCACCGCTGGTCGTCACTTGCAATATGAACGCCTAGGGTGACGTTTCGTCGCAACAAAGTGAACGGGTATGTGAGACGTTCATTTTTGTTTAGTCAGAAATTGGCTGCTGTGTTTCTTACAGTTATGTCTTCGAAAAGCTCAAGAAAAATAAAATGCATGCCTATTTTTAATGAACCCAAAACGGCGAAGGATCAGAGTAAAAGCAGACTCGTCATCGAAGAGGAAGTTTAAGCGATCGCGACTTCTATTATAACCAGGAGATCGCGATCATTTTCCAGTTCGAGGAATGGTTTCTGCAAAATTGTTTTACAAAGAAAGCTCTGCTCGTTGCATTACAGACTACTTCCGATTTTGCGCCAGTTTAGTTGACGTCTGTTTACTAGTACAGGTTGTCATTTTTGACTTGTCGTAAAAATCACTCGAAAACCAAGCTGCGAAATGGTGTGTCGTTAATATTTCTGGTTTCAACCTAAGAATTCAGGTCCGACAGTATACGAGGTGAAAATCAAATGGCGATCGTTACCGCCGTCACAGTCAAGTTGGGTAACGCAATACGGAAGGGGAACAGATTCGACTGAATTATTGCCGGTTGTAGCAATTAGTTTTCTTCCTGGGTCCAGGTGGCAGGTTGATGTTGTGAATGCTTTGACAGGGGTCTTGTAATGCTTTCCAATTGTAACCAACTGGGTTCGTATGTTGAGGGGTGATTAGCCCCACGCTCATACCCCAGCCGGAGCGCTGGGGATTGTCCTTTGTCAGACCTCTCCACATGCAAGCTTCATTACCATCAGCAAGGTGACAGGCTCTATCCTGAACCCCAGGAGGTTAAGGTTATTGAAAAATATTTATTGACTTCAGTGGGGTGATTAAGTGATGGATTTGGAAGTAATAAGCAATAAAAAACAAGTAACCAGAAGAAGATATTGAAAGACTGATGCGATAGAAAATGTGTCACAGGAAAGTGAACGCATGATTTCCACATATTTACATGCATTTATCCATCATTCATGGGTATATACTTAATTGAGGAAACGTTGTCGGAAGAAGGTATAAAGTACAAACGATATAACCATATTGAATTACGGAGGTCTAAAATAGTGCACAGAAATATTTGGAAACCAGATGGATACTGTCCACGCTTTTTTGAAAGTAGCCAAGTAGGCAAACAAAGTGCAGTAGTGGATGTAGTTTACAATTCCTTCAGAAGCTACATGCATATTGAAATGCAGCCATATATGGCTCATAAACGAAATGAAGTAAGTAAACAGCTCTGACAATGCAAATAAGTAAATAGTTCAGAAATTTCCCAGAAAACCACTTGCTCGTATCGTTTATGGTTTTTACTTTTCTCCCGACAAAATTTTACTGCTGAAGTTAATAAGATTATTTTTGAATACATATGGAAGCGCAAAAGTCCGAAGATTAAAAAGTCAACTATAATCAACAGCAAGGAAAAAGGAGGCTTTAATATGATACACTTCACAACGTTTGATAAAGCCACTAAAATTATGTTGGGTTAGACGCCTCTGTTCTGAAGGTAACCGTGGAAGTTTATCCCATTACATCTGCTAGCTAACGTAGGTAGAACTATTCTCTTTTTTGTAATTACGAGACTAAAGACTTGTCTATTGAACTTACACCCTGAACTACCCAGTTTCTTGAAGGATATAACTTTACATTGGCAAGAGGTAAACAGAGTCGTCCCGTTAACAAGAAAAGACGTTCTTGAGCAGATTGTCTGGAATAACAGATTTATTATTAAGATCCATAATCCTCTGTATATTACCAAAGATGGCATCACGCAGGTTTTAACACCGTCCAGTCTGGTTGTAAAAGTGAAAATCGTTTTCTATCTTTTAATGCGTTCATGCGAAAATTTAACATAAAGTCGAACTTTTTACAGTATTATGGTCTTGCCTCAGCAGTACCTAAAACCTGGCGAGACTACCTGAAACAAGAACAACAAACCGCCACAAACAACGTTACTGCAGTTGATGAACTTACCTGCAAAGCCAGTTACAAACTCCTAATTAATCGGCAGAATCTCCCTCCTCCCACGGCAGAGAAAAAACTAGTAGAATACGGCTTTGAAACCCACGAACGACAGAAAATTAGTTGTTACCTTTCTCCGTAACGAAGGAAATCAAACTTTCTGTTTTTCAGTACAAAATTATTCACAATATTCTGTATACCAATGACATCTTGTACAAAATGTAAAAGGTTGAACAGCCCGACTGCCCCTACTTTAAGACTGAATATCAAACGGTACGCCATCAGTATTCGTATCATGTTCTATCGCTGTTGGTTTCTGGCATGACTTTGTCAAATGGTATGAGTCCATATCCAAAATTCCTTGAGACTATCAAATAACGAAATCATGTAAAGAATGGTGCATCTTGTTCAATTCTCAACCATTTAATTCTCATTGGTAAATACATTCTTTATTGTAAAGCATGAATAACGTTAAGCCCCAGTTTCTAGATTTCGTAACTTTTGTGCTGGAGAAGATAGAATTAGAAAAATATATTGCCATTATGTCAAACAAACGTCGTACTTTTTCGGAAAAATGGTCAGATTTCGAAAATCTGCGTTGATAGGTAATGACAACGGTGTGTAATTCGCGTCAACAACGAGCTTTCGGTTATATGTTGCTGTAAGTACCCGTTTCTATAAGTTAATTAGTAATATATGCTTAAGCTGTTTCAATCTTTTGTAAGTAATTCAATTGTAAATGTAATTGTAAGTAGTTTCTCAAGTAATCAATTGTAACTGCAAGTAATCGTGTAAGTAAGCAATGTAAAGTTAAATTAAATTTGTATTTCAAATCTTGCAATTAAAAAAAAATTTTCTTAATCAGGTATATATTATGGACCAGGAAAATGAGCAATTTCCACTGTTGGCTTGTTAGCTCAGTTGATAGAGCACTAAACTACTATGGTGGTGGTCACAGGTTTCAATAGATAGCCTGTAACTTTCCAGATGCGCCCTGTGATTAACGAACGAAATAATAGCTCATAAAACACAAACAATACCCCTAGCCCTGAAAACAAAAGAAATTGCAGGTCATGGGGACCAATGAAAATAAAGGCCTGAAAGAGGTAAAGGGTTACTCGTTGGAATCCCGCAAAACCGTGATTTTGTTAGGCTTTTATAACACAACGGCAAGTGCGAAGATACGGAATGGGGCATGTCAAGTCATATGGCAAATACGAGCGTCAAGCTTTGGGTTTCACATTTGGACGTTTGCTGTCTCTAACCCTCGCACTCAATCGCGAGTACTGCTAAAATTAACGCCTGAGACGTGGACCTTATAACAATATCTCCGCCCTAAAATGGACTGGGCACTAAAGATGAATGGGAAGGGAACAAAAAACAGATATTAAATAAATAAACCTTACAAATGAATAACATAACTACATGTGTTATTCTGGTGCATCCGACGAAATCTATAACAGAGTTATTATGTCCAGCCTAGGTTGGCCACACAGTCACTCCCAGTTGTCAATGGAGCTGCATCTGTTAGGTTTTAGCTCACTGTACTGAGGGCATTTGAGGCAGTTTTTATAACTTGACTTGGGTTGGTAATTACTGGTTTACTGTAGTTATGCAGCATTGGCAGGGTCCTCGAAGGTTTTAGCTTTACTCTGTAACGTCTCAGTTCAGAACCGTCTGCTATCTTGACTATGTAAGACCTTGGCTTGCCTGCTGTCCCTTCACTTCCGCCTGAGTTTAGGTCTTCTCTGTGGTTGGAATACGTTCACTTGTTGACCCGGCACCGCCTTTCAGGTCACGTGTTGACTTTCTATCTTACTGGTTTTTTGCATGTCTTGGCGGAACAGCAATTGCTCGTGATGGTTGTCCATGGCTTGTATGCGTTGGATGCGTCTCGTAGAGGGCAGCTGTGTGATAAGTCTTTGGTTCAATAGCCGTGCTGGAGACGGTAAGCTCAAATCAAATCAAATGAATATGATTTATTTCATATACATCATTCAGACGGTAAGTTGTTGTCGACAGGTGTAGTTCGATACCCGGAGGTCCAGGGATCTTGACCAGAAGCATCTGCGTTCTGCACAAGGATTCCACCATTGCTTTGTGGATATTTGGCGACCTGGTTACATGGTTGATACCTCACACGTCGCAGAAAGATGAAAACTCTTGACTGCTATACTGAAGTCCATTTTCAGATAGTAAGGCTTCAGCTAGAGTTCAGTTCTCTCAGGATCAGGTTTTTCCGTAGTCAGCAACAAGAAGGTACTGGGCCTCATGATAGCCAAACAGATACCTATTCCTTCCACCATTGTATCAATACCCTGGCTGGATAATTTTGTTCTCGAAACATCCAACAACAAGAGTTGGAGACTAGGAGCCATTTTAGTTCCCAGTCGAGTACCTTTCTTTTGAAGGAATATTCTTTCATCAGTGGCAAATGTGTTCTTCGTCAATATAAAAAAGATTGATATTCTTTGTTGAAACGTATGTTGGGGCTCTCTGGATGTTTGTTAATGCTGTATTTCATGGCCTTAAGGCCGTGGTAATGCATGTTTTCCAAGTGCTTTAGAAAATATTCAAATCAGCTTTCATAAGCGCAGTATATATCTCGCTATAGATATTTAATGGTCTTCCTTCAAGTTGCCTTCAACGGTTTAAATCGTTTTTTATAGCTATAGACTGATATGCACGTGTTCATTTATCTTTGCCTATAAAACCCCGCTGAAACGTGCTTGAGTTATATGAAATATCCAGAAAGACAGACGTCCAGGATTAATGTTAAAAAAAACTCGTCTAATTATACAAAAAAGTGTGATTAAGAAAATATCCTTTGTTCATAATATTCGCTAGAATTTTAAAATGAACAATATTCACAAGGCTAAAAAGATTTTAAAAGTAAAAACCGAACGTTTTCGGCATTAAGCCGAAAGAAGAATATGGCTTAGTTCCGAAAACGTTGGGTTTTTTTCCTTTTAAAGTTTTAAATGATCAGTCAAAATATCCTTTGTGGATCCAAGTGTGGAAAATTGGTGTCATGCATGGAATAAAATTCAGTTTATTCCTCATGAATAATGCGCTCGTCCAATAACGCTAACTTTTTTATCGAAGAGACTATCGTCTAATGAAGTCAGTTAGAATTCAGTCGCAGAACGGAACATTCCGACGAGAAAGAGGACCCACACACAACAAGTTGAATAAAACGATTTCTCTTATCAGTAAATAGTGTTATTGGTGTTCTAGAAAGTTGTATAATTTCCTTCTATCCTGCCATCAGTCCATCAATCTATGAGAATTATCTTAAGATGTTTACTTTCCAATTGCCAAGGTAAAACATCTCCATGAATGCTTAAAAAAGGTGGATGGCCATGTTAATTGAATAGTGGGTGTACAGAATGTCCACAATAAATTTTACCTATGTACCAAACGGAAAATATGAAAAGAGGAAAAGAGCAAAATCTGCATCATCTCGCTTTTTCCCCCTGCCATCAGTCCATTAATCTGTGATCATTATTCGCTAAGGTTAATCTCCGTACATGCTTTAGTTGTTAATTTATGTTTTGCAAGATCGCTAAGGCGGTTGGATGAATTCTGCGTATACAGAATGTTCACAATAGAATCCTATGTAAGTACCAAACGGAAAATACAAACACACCAAAACGGATAACAGCAAACTTTACATCATTTAACTTATCTTGCTCGATTTTCACGATTCCATAATTTCTCTCAAGTATTCATATACTTATATTCTATGTCCATATATTACCATATATGCTCAGATCTTACATTTTATTTATTTTATTTTATTTTATTTTATTTTATCTTTGCGCAACTTGTCGTTACAAGTGAAATGCCAGAAAAGTACGTTATCAGCGTCAGTCAGGTCAAATGCGTGTGATACAGTATGGACCCAGAACACTCACCCATCCTGTGAAAAACTGTCGTCTCCACTCTGGAAAGCTAGAATTTCTAACCGTTAAATGGATCGTCTAGCGATCTGTGAACAGTTCAGGGATTATTTGTATTACTCGCCTTTATTTACTGTGTACAGTGACAATAATCCACTATGTGTTATCCACAGCCAAACTTATCCCACGGGACGCCGCTGTGTTGCGGAACTGACCGATTTAATTTCTACATCAAGTGTAGACCTGGGAGTGTTAACAAGGATGCTGATATATTGTCAAGACTGAATATAATAATAATAATAATAATAATAATAATAATAATAATAATAATAATAATAACAACAACAAAAATACGGAAGCTACTTACCATCCACAGAATGCACCACCCGAAGGCAGACGTGAACAGATTGTACCTCCCTAGGAGAATTGGAGGAAGAGGCCTCAGCAAGCTAGAAACTACGTACAAATAAACTACGATAGGGCTGGAAACATATCTAAGAAACACTGATGATGCTCTGCTCCAATTAGTACTTCAGCATGAGACCAAAAAGAAGCTTTATTCCATCCAAAAAGAGGCAGAGAAATTCAGAAGAGAATTTGAGGTACCAAATCTCGATAGGGCAGCAAATGAACGAGTTACTAAGTTTGCTAGGAGAGTAAAACAGAAGGTAAAGCAACAGGCCCAAGATATAGAAATGAAGCAGTGGGAAGAAAAAGAACTTCACGGAAGATACCCCAAAAGAATAAGGGAAGCAGATGTTGACGATTACAAAACCAACCAGTGGCTCAGAAGTGCAGGACTGAAAGCTGAGACAGAGGAACTGATAATTGCAGCCCAGGACCAGAGCCTTCCTACCAAGTCTTATTTTGCAAGGATTGTGAAGGACGGCACCAGTCCACTGTGTAGGATATGCCACAAGCATGAAGAAACAGTAGACCACATCATATCTGACTGTCCCGAACTTGCACAAACTGACTATCTAGAGAGGTACAATAAGGCAGCTACATATATCCATTGGAAAGCGTGCCAGCATCACAGTATTGAAGTCCCAGAGAGGTGGTATGAACACAAGCCCGAGACGGTTACCGAAAATGAAGAAGTCACAATTCTCTGGGATATGCAGATACATACGGATAGGGAACTCTGAGCAAACAAGCCCGATATCGTGATCAAGGACCATGCCAACCGGTGTTGCAAACTTAAAGATGTATCAGTACTGTCCGACCGAAACACCTCAACGAAAGTCATTGAAAAGCTTTCAAAATACAAAGATCTTGAGATTGAAACCACGCCAATGTGGGGAACGAGGACAGAGACTGTGCCGGTTATTGTTGGTGCGCTGGGACTTATGAGAGAGGGAATGGACCAGAATTTAGGAAAGATCCCCGAAACCAGCAACATTAACGAGCTGCAAAAGATCGTCCTCCTAGGAACGGCGCACATACTGAGAAGGTTTCTGTCCATCAAACAAAACCCCTTTCTGGTACCTCTGGACGAAGGATTGGCCCCGGTTCTAGGAGACTGTAGGAAGCAATTCATAGCACTGAAAGCGATAATAATAATAATTAAATAACAATATATAATTATAATAAGAACCTTCCCAGAATCCTTTGCAGCTGGAAAATCGTCAATCCCAAATAACTTGGTCAGTTTGAGGGCAGCAAGTCCCCCACGTTGTCTAGAAATAAGTCTTACCATAAACTAATTATTGTACAAGACTAAGGGCGATGACGTCATTGGTCACGTGACTTTGCTCACAAGTGCGTTTTTGCTCACTGTGACGAAATTATTTTGTTATTGAAAAAGCAGTCAACGTGGTTTGAAGCACGATGGTGTGAGCCATTTCGGACTGTCCGGGTACCGAACAAAATATAAATATTAAGGGAGGTATATACAATTTTCAAAAAAGTGGGAGTCTGGGTACAAGTGCTATCTCGCGTTGCATTAAACGCGAGGAAACAAAAATTTGGATATTGGTAGATATTTTTATGAAATATACATTTTTGTCATTTTTAATGCTGTGACGTCATCGGTCACGTGACCAGAACGGACCGAAGTTTAATATTCGCTCTAAAAGTTTACTAGAACCTTTCTCCAAGAATATTTTTAAGCGAAGTTGTAGTTTAATAAATAGTGTTTTAAAAAATGGCCATGATTACTTTTTCCTAAAAGAGTGCGACAGTAGAAAATCTAACTGAAAAGTTTGTCAGCTTCCTGCTCAACGACCATTTGAGGTAGGAATAAAAGAAAATTTTGCCTAAGGCTTGTGAGTATGCTCTTTATGATGGCGTTGTCAGTTTCTTCAAATTTCAATTGCTTTTGGCGAGGATCGATGTTTAAGATTTTTTTCAGAGGAGAGGGCCTGGAGGAAAGAACGAAAACGAGGCTATACTTTCGCGCGCTTTTTGTTCACTGCGACGCCGCGCCACAAAAGGTTAGCTAGAAAAAAAATTCCAAGGACTGGACAACGGACTGGACTTGCATTTTCTTTAAACGGAACTTTTGACGACTTTTTTAATTATTTTTTTTTTATGGCTGCTGTCTGCTCAGAGACAATGTATACTTGAGAAGGTAAGTTGATACAGATAGTTGTTGCTGTTTGTTAAAAAACAAAACAAAACAAAAAAAGCGCGTTTGTGGTACACTTAAATGCACTTCCCACCTAAAAAGTGTTGTTTAATTCTTGAAATTATACAACTTAAACTAGAAGTTGCAGCAATGCGAATGAAATCAAATTAATGCTAACATTAAATGAAACAATTTAAGTTGCTTAAGGCAACCGATGCAAGCTCAGTAATTTTACTAAATACGATATTTGAAGGTTAAAAACGTATCTTAAACAGTGACGGAATAAATGATTACTTTATTTTCAACCGGATCTTAAAACGTTACCTTCATTCGCGCAGACATCAAAACTTTATTTTATACTGTCCATGAACTAAATTCCCTATTACAATTATAACAAAGTGTACAATAAAGCCATTATTCAAAGTATTGGCCTAAGAAAAATAGTTGCGCATAAACAAATACTGGAACAGTTCGTGCTTTCAAATGGATTACCCTAACGAATTACACGATTCCGCCACATAAGTTTAATTTGAGTGGCGAAACATTTTGTTGTATCTGAAAAGTTACTGTACTACAAAAAACGTTTTCACAGAGGTTGTAATGCATGGGGGTTCACATAATTTAATTCAATTCTATAAAGCTAAAAATTGTATGTCAAAGATTCAGCAGAAACAGAGAAAAGTTTTAAAATCACGGCTGTTTGTGCGAGTTCGTGTACGTGCGCGCTAAACGCGAAAAGTACCTAAGCTTAATAACTCTGAAGACGTCAAGTACTTAAGTTTATGTCAAAACCGACCAAGAACCAGTCGAAAAAAAAACCAAGAAAGATTAGCAAATAATTGTTTTAATAGATTTGGCAGTTTTACAAAGTGTTACGCTTCTGGTTTGTGGCACCTATTTACAATGGTAGTCTGAGGAAAAACCTTTTTACAACAATGTTTAAATTATAAGCTTAAGCTTACGGTAAATTTCATTTGAATCTATTTTTTAAATTGAGGGGAAATTAAAATGTAATTTGCTATAAGAATGGGTCCAACACAGAAATCCTGAAAACCTTCTTCACAAACAAACTGACGATAAACTTGAAAACCAAATTTGAGAGTAGGCTTAACTTCTTGCCGAGCCATACAAAAGTTGGGCACATAAACAAAGACAACGCTTATCTGGCTTATCGGTTGACCGTAAGGTTTTTGAAGAAAACGACTAAATAAAAGTCAACGGTAAATACCTTCTCTAATTGTCGAAAAGGCTACATCGGGCCACTGCGTAAATCGCACATCCTTCGTCTTTAGTCATGCTCAAAGCACGGCGGGAAAATTTATGTGTTGTCGAATGCAGTCGCGGCGCGAATACAATCCCTTTCACAACGCTTTAGATACATCCAAAAAGCCGTCCATCAAGCCTTGATATAATTCTTCCCAGAGTGGCCAGTTAAAAATATTTTCACAGTCTAACACATCTTCAGGTGACCTAGTCGAAGTGGCGGAAGGAGAGTGGAGTCAAACGAAGTATCGCACAGCGTTGACGTGACGTCGTTAATCCACTGACTTGATCTAAAGTTTTATGCTTCGGACTAGAAATTTTCCATTACTTAGTTGAATTTGACGGAAAATCTCCCATTTTGGCGACCATTTCAGCTTTTCACCACAGCTCTTTCACCACACAAATCTTTCACAGTCTAACACATCTTCAGGTGACCTAGTCGAAGTGGCGGAAGGAGAGTGGAGTCAAACGAAGTATCGCACAGCGTTGACGTGACGTCGTTAATCCACTGACTTGATCTAAAGTTTTATGCTTCGGACTAGAAATTTTCCATTACTTAGTTGAATTTGACGGCAAATCTCCCATTTTGGCGACCATTTCAGCTTTTCACCACAGCTCTTTCACCACACAAATCTTTCACAGTCTAACACATCTTCAGGTGACCTAGTCGAAGTGGCGGAACGAGAGAGTCGAACGAGGTATCGCACAGCGTTCATGTGCTCGTTAATCCACTGACTTGGTCTAAGGTTTTATGAGACAGGATGAAAAATCATCTCATCGTTTTGAATGTAGTTAAGCTTCGGACTAGAAATTTCCCATTACTTTGTTAAACTTGACCACAAATACCACTTTCACCACAGCTACAGCGCTGTCGCAAGCAAACCGTCGCTTCGTTTCAGAAGGTTGATTCACTTTCTGTGATTGGTTAAACAAAATGACGTGTGAATCGCGAGGTGTGGAGAATCTCTCTCTCTCTCTCTCTCTCTCTCTCTCTCTCTCTCTCTCTCTCTCTCTCTCTCTCTCTCTCTCTCTCTCTCTCTCTCTCTCTCTCTCTCAACTAACACTTGTGATTTCTGGTATGAATGAATGAATATGCAAAAACTAAAAAAATGTAAAAATAATAAGAAAAATTGTCAACTATTTTCCCAAAGAAGTACTTCCCAAAAAACTACTTCCCAAATTTCAATACAACCATTTTTTTTTACATTTATTAGTAAGCTCTGGCAAAAATTTAAACTATTTATATTTCTTTTTTTTTTTGGTAGCCGCTTCAGTACACGTCTATTATTTCTATTTCTGTATTGTAACCGTTTTCTCCATTTTTACTTTGCTTCAGTGTTGCCCCTGAAGAAGTTTAGTCATGTCTCGCCGTAATATATGGCATTAAAAGTTACCCTTTTCGACCATCATTTTGTTTCTTTGCCTTATATCTACCTTTTTATGGGATATATAATTATATATTGTTATTTCCGGTTTCACTTGTAATAATAATAATAATAATAATAATAATAGTAATAGTAATAATAATAACATATTTAACCAGGGTAAACCCGTCAGCTGAAGTCAGCTGAATTATATAACTAAGTAAATTAAGACCCTACAAACTCCAAACTATTTACCAAAACTCTAAAAAATAATACCTTCCAGCTGTGTTTTAAAAATCACTATGGATTTAACTTCCTTTACATGCAGTGGCAAGTTATTAAAAGCTTGGGCTCCAGTATAAGATATTCCTTTCTTGGCAGATTCTATACGGACTTTAGGAATTACAATATCTAAACCATTACGCCTAGTGGAATAAACATGTGAAGACTTGATAAAATAATTCTTTAAAAGATCTGGAGCAATGTTATGGAGGCACTTAAAAACAAAAGTTAAATTGTGCATAATAGAACGCGCCTTAAGGGACTTCCAACCTAGTTGGCATAGCAGTGACGGTATCATCAGCGTATATTAACACATTACAAGCTTGCAAACGGTTCGGTAGGTCAGTGACATACAATGAAAAGAGCAACGGGCCCAGTATAGAACCTTGCGGAACTCCAGAAACAACTTGTTGAGGACTGGACAGAACACCTCCCAAGAAAACAGATTGGGTGTGGTCAGTGAGGTAATCAGACATCCAAAGATGTTCACTACTACAAATCCCAAACAACTGCAGCTTATCAAGTAGGATCTCGTGGTCAATGGTGTCAAATGCCTTAGGGAAGTCCACAAAGATGGCACCTGTTAGGAGTCCAACATCCATGTTTCTTCTAATGGAGTCAGTAAAGAAAGTAATTGCTGTCTGTGTAGAGTACTTACGACGGATTCCGCGTTGGTAGCTTGAAAACAGGTCACGGGACTCCATATAATCTACTAGTTGCTGTTGAACAGCCCTTTCGAGAAGTTTTGATACCACAGGCAAAATTGAAATCGGGCGATAGTTATCAATATTATCCCTCGCGCCATCCTTGTAAATAGGGATTACCTTGGCATGTTTCCAATCATGGGGTATACATTGGGTAGTTATAGCGGAGCTCCGACGGCCCGAAGGGCCGTCAAGCGGAGCACCATACCTATAGAAACCCGTCAGCTGCTTTTCTCATGGTAAAAATGGCTAGCGGTATTGCTCGTGGGCCCGTACGCACGACGACGACGACGACAACGACGACGACGGAGTCGCCCAATAATTAATAATATCCTAATAATAATCATAATAATCCAACATGGCGGCCATACTCCACCTGGCCCAGCTGACCAGCTACTTTACAGCGTACATCTTTGATACTGGACATCCATCTTATAGCCAATTGACACCTGTCAAAACAAGGTATCCGCTGACCAGCGTAACGTGACCATATCGCGGGCTCAAGTTAAGACCTCATCGAGGTCAGCTGTTTTTTTGAAGTTGACCGCTGACCAGGTACTTGCTTTCGATTGGATCGCAGGCTCAAGCCAAGTGTGGGACACCCAAACCAAATCGAAGCCGTTAAAATTTTTCGCGCGCTTTCTGCGGCTGGTAATTTCACATTCAGTTGGTTTCTTTATTTTGAGCAAAACAACTTCATCTTCTTCGATCGAAGTTTGTCTTTCGCGTAAAAAGCATAAAGATCAAGAACTTGTCAAAAGATACTCCGGAAGGTGAATTTTCAAGTGATGAAAGGAAGGACGGAAGATTTTTCTCAGGAAAAGCTTCAAAGATTGTGCGGTTGAAAACAGTATAATTCAACGCTTCAAGGGCTTTCATTTCACCGCGGCATCTTGCATCTCACCAAGAAAAGTTACTTAACAGTTCACCGGTATTAATGGGAAGAATGAGTAGCTCAAACTCTGTGGAAGAAGCTCTTTCTTTGGACAAACCGTTTGCTATTTTTGCGGATGCTTGTTTTTACTTTACTGAAGCTTACGCATTTTCAAGTGGTAGAAACCTCTACAACACAGG
Source organism: Pachyseris speciosa (assembly GCA_016490735.1). Taxonomy (NCBI): domain Eukaryota; kingdom Metazoa; phylum Cnidaria; class Anthozoa; order Scleractinia; family Pachyseridae; genus Pachyseris; species Pachyseris speciosa. The sequence continues at coordinate 862,951 of JAEMWC010000304.1, read as the reverse complement.
ACAGTGAGGTAAATTAAATAAATAGAAGCTTAACATTTGGTTTAATCGTTGTTACTTTTGTTCAGGAATGAAACTTGTATTTTTCTCTCGAATGGATATAAATAACAATCATCTGTACTCGTTTTGGACGCAAAGAAGTAGTTGAATTGTTTGTTTGTTTTGTTACGTTGTTTTCTTTGCAAGCGAACGAGTGTTTTTACTCGGCTTGGCTGACTGTTTTTCGACCTTGGTTCCTCACAGTAGCGTTAAGAAACTTTTGCCCTTATCTTATCAACACGTAATCGCAATGAGTCCTCGTAAAATTAAGCATTAAAGGGGGAGACTCGAGCTCGAGTAAAAATAAAAAATCCGATCAAATGCATGTGCATGTGCACTTCTCAAAATCTGACATTAAGTTGTCAAAATGCTGCCAAAACAGTCAAAACCCAGCGCGCTTCACTTCGTCAAGTCTTTAAGAGATCTTCGTCGAAAGCAGGCTCTAAACAACAATTAAGTTTCGCCGTCTTTAAACATGTCGTTTGTTTGAACCGGTAAGAATCAGCGTTTGGATGTTAAAAACAGCGAAATGGGTTGACTGGCTGGCTGGTTTTGATAAATTTTAAAGTGGACGGGTCTGCGAGAGAAATGCTCGTTTGGTTTGGCAAGCGCTTTCTTCGTTATCTGGATGATGTTTTGCCACTGAGAATCATTAATTGAAGAAGGTTCTTCGGAAGACATGGGAAGTAACAGTAAAACCATCAAAGCACTTAAGTGTTTTGTGTAAGCCAAGGAAAGATTTTGTGGGAAATGGCTCTATTATTCAGCTCTGTCGCATTCCGAGTGATTGCTGTCTCAGTGATTCCTGTTGACTGCTCTAAACGATCAGGTACGGACCTCTTTTTTGTCTTTTCTACGGACATTTATGTCAAATCTGCTAAGGAAATTTTCTAGCTTAATACAAGATAGTTTTGTTACCTGTCCAATTTCTGCACCTTCTCCAAGAATCTTCGAAGAAATATTATTCATATTGTGCTTTGTTTCCTTGTAATAAGTCTTATGTTTGTTGTTATATTGTTTCTGAACCGCGGTCAATTCCTGTTGACTGCTGTAAACGAAGAGTTTGTACCCTTTTTTTTTTTTCTAGGGGCATTTATGTCAAAATAAATACCGATTTTCCTAGCTTTATCATTACAAGCTATTTTAATTACTAGCTAGTCTTGTTTAATTTCTCCACCTTCTCCTTCTTCGAGCAAACACTCGCCGGCATCGTACTTTGTTCGCTTGCAGTGTTTTTGTTTTGTTTTGTTTTGTTTTTGATCCGCTTTGAATCCCTTTACGCTTTCATCTCAAAGTAGTTAGACTCAAGAATGTCCGTCTTTTTTTTTTCTTTTTTGCAAACGTTTACTATCGAAAACTCTTCGTTTTCCCTGCTGCTGCTCAATTGTTTTGGACACAAATTAAACTGGCCCAAATAAACTCTTGCGAAGTTGCTCGGTGAGAGTGTGCAGCTCCGATTCTAGGCTTGGCATGGCTAAATATATATATGGCCTTCAGCTTTTCTTTTTTTAATCGCTACATAACAGACTGGAATGGTGTTCCATCGAACATCATGCATGCACCTTCTTTAAGCAGTTTTAAGTCCTATCTATTACATTATTAGTGTCAATTTTAAATCAGATGTAGCCTGTGAGTGACAAGTATGTAATTTAATTAGGTTTGCTTTGGATTACTTCATGATTTTGTCTCAATCTCAAATCAGGGGTGACTTGTAAGAGACAAGTATTTGATTTAATTTGATTAGGTTAGCTTTGGGCCACGTTTAAATTTCACCTCTTAGTTTTTAGAATGTGTAATATTAGATAATATTCTTTGTATGGGAATTTAGTTTCTCCCAATTATTCTCCAGTCATGCACTTTTTTGTTTTGTATCAACTTAGTTGTATTCACATGACAAAGTATTATTAAACTTAAAACTTAAAATTAAACTTAAAGTAAGCTCTTTCTCATCAATGTACACATCCTTTGGACTTCCTCCTCCTGCATACAGTCTTTCAATTAATTTTATTAGTAGCTGGTCACACCAATCTTGTGGGATGTTTGGATGACATTTGGCATTAATGTCTCATGGGAGGCTGTGGATAATTGAAATTGCATTCATTATGAAGTGATGATCTGAATCACTATATATCTGATGTGATACTGATTTCAAGGAGCAATCATCAGGCTTCTCCACCAATTTCTAGTGGCTCTAAACCATACCTAAGTAGCTAAGTATGTAACTAAGTTGCCTACAGTTGAACGGGGAAACAGACCTGTCCTTAGGTATTGCTCTAAGATGTTAAGAAATGTTTTGTTTTAAAAATTTATAGATGAAAACTAGCTTTGCAGGTTCTTTTTTACACAAGGTATTAAAGATTATTTTAAAAAAAACCTACCTCAATATTTTTATTTTGCTTTTTTAACATCTCCAAACTCAGTTTGGAAAGGAATTTTTATTACCTTACTCAATAGAACGCTTGTTTTTAGGAGGGGTGGGGGTCCAAATTCGTAAAAGGGGATTCATATCTGCTAGCAGTTCTGGACTAGGGGGTCCAAATCTGATCCACAAGCAGATCTGGACTGGAGGGTGCAAATCCACGTGGGGTCCAAATCTACTGTGCCACTGGCTCAGATCACCTTTCCATACTATTTTCTACAGCATTGGGTCTGTAGCTTGAGTGAGGTCAGATGGGTGATATGACAAGCAGACTATATGTAAATGCCAGTAGAAAAAGAATGCTTTTGGAGCTCCGCTTTTAGGCTTGGCTAAATATATATATTAGACAGATTGACAATGTGTGTTAAAAATACGCTGATAGTTACAGCACTATCCTTAATCAAGCTGGACGGGAGGCCATCAAGACCCGTTGCCTTTGATGCCTTTAACTGCACCAACTGTTAGTAAATAAAGCCATTAGTTACTAGAGCTAAGTGAAATCTATCATCAGTAAAGTTGTAACAAAAGGAAGTAGCAACGGAGCTACTCTGGAATTGATTTGAGAGACGCAATTTAATCTCTGAGAAGTATTTACAAAAGCAATCGGCGATACTCTCTTTATCCGCGATCAACCCTCCATCGAGTTTCAGTTGGTTTATTGATCTGGAGCTTGACAATTTATTTGGGAAGAGTTTAATAATAACAATAATAATAATAATAATAATAATAAATGGAATATTTACCCAGGATAACCCTTCAGTACAAAGTACTGTTATCAGCGGGGTCCTGCTGACTAAGAATTAAAAAACTAATAATAAAAAAGTAGATACTAAAGCAAAAAATGCACTAAGTTAAAAAACCATCAAAAACTATCATAGAAATTACAAGTAATGTTCATCCAAGGCTTTCCTAAATAAAACTCTAGAATTAATGTTTCTTATACTTAACGGCAATGAATTAAAAATCGAAGCACCTAAAAGTAAAAACTACGGCGCGCAAAATCCAGTTTGACCTTTGGTAGTCTTACTGTTTTCCCATTGTTTCTAGTGTTTAAAGCGTTATGATGTAATCGTTGAAAGTAATCTTTAAATGGATAACACGCAGTTCCATTAAGGCAGTCAAATACAAAACAGCACGCTCTCTTAAGTAAAACGTTGTCAATTGTTAAAAATCGAAGGTCACAGTTGTGCGGACTGCATTTTGGGGAAATGATTTCGAGGCTTCAGGTCTCAATGGAGCGGATCATGCGTTTATTATAACCGCAATACGTAAATATTGGCATAATCATCGATTGATAAATTCGTTCGCTGGAACGGATGCGCCGTAAGAGGTTCACTCTTCCTGCTGCCTTCTTGTACATTTTTTGAAAATGCGTTTCAAAAGTAATTGTCGGGTCCAGATGCACGCCGAGGTATTTATAACATGTAGTGGTGTTGATGGGAGAATCATTGACCGATAGCTTGACTTGACAGCCTTGAAACTAGTCTTCCAAAAGTTGCGCGGATCGTCCAGATTTTCTTGAATCAAGTTTCGACACCCAGAGCATACCACCTGTATTCAAGAGACATCACAAGACTTGATCAGTGCAACTTTGACTTCACTGTATAATACACCTTCAGAATGGTGACACAGTCAGGATCACAACGGTGAATGACACAACGGAAGCACGGAACATGGATTCTGGCCTTGTTGATTCGCGAAAAATTGCACAAGATTCAACCCTTTGTTATTCTGGCATCCCAAGTATCATTAGGGTACTTGCATACCAAATGGTGGAACACAGACCCGCTGCCCATGAGATCGGTACAAAAAAATGCTGCATGAATGCAATTTCACTCTTTTTTTTTCAGAAGGAACTACATCAGGACGTGGGTCATTTATGAGCCCACAGAGTATTACAGTTGACTTTGGAGAGGTTTTATCGGCCCTGCATGCAACGCGACATCACTCTCTTCGTGACCAATGTCTATCGCTGTCTAAAGCAAAGAGGCCCACTCGTGCACCTCCCCAGGCTATTATCACGACAGCACCATTTCAGTTAATATCTACTGACTATCTACAATTGGAAAGACGTTATGGTGGACATGAGTATAGCCTTGTTATGATTGATCACTTCACACGTTTCGCCAAAGCCTACCCCACAAGGAATAACTCAGGCCGAACAGTATACTACACAACCAAGGGAAAGAATTTGTTTTACCAGTTACAGCAGTCGTGTGGAATGGTCCGCTCGAGGACTACACCGTATCACCCAATGTGGAATGGAAAAGCCGAAAAATTTAAGCGGACCTTGATAAGTACCCTACCCGAAGAAAAGAAGTCAAAGCCAAAGGATCAACAAAACGTACGCAAAGGGTCAAAAAACTACCCCAACTAATGTTAGCCTTAAACAGAGCAAAAATTGGAAAAGCTCTCTGGAAAAGCTTAGCGTTAAAAAAACTATTGGAATTAACCACTTTTAGGAGATCCCAAAGGTGAAGTCAAAGCCAACGAATAAAGAAAAAATAATCAAAGGGTGAAAAAAAATTACCCCAACTAACAACAACCTTAAAAATAGCCAAATTGCAAATCTCTAGTAATGCTTAGTTTTAGACGAAACTATTAGAAATACCCATAGTTAAGACATCCCCAAAGCTGAAATGAAATTTAAAAAATAAACAACACATGCCCAACGGGTAAAAAAAAAATTACCCCAATTAACCCCAACCTTAAACCAAAGTCAAAATTTCATATCTCTAGAAAAGCTTAGGGTAACCAAAACTATTAGAATTCCCCATATTTAAGGGATCCCCAACGCTGTAATCAGAGCCAAAGAATAAAGAAAACATACGCAGAGGCTCAAAATAATTACTCTAAACTAAACTCAACCTTAACCACAGCAAAACTTGCAAATCTGTAGAAAAGCTTAGGGTTAGACAAAACTATTGGAATTCGCAAAGGGTTTAAACAATTACCCCAACTAACGAAATCAGAGCCAAAGAATAAAGAAAACATACGCAGAGGCTCAAAATAATTACTCTAAACTAAACTCAACCTTAACCACAGCAAAACTTGCAAATTTCTAGAAAAGCTTCGGGCGAGACAAAACTATTGAAATGCCTCATAGTTAGGAGATGCCCAATGCTAAAATCAAAGCCAAAGAATAAACAAAATTAAAACATTGGCAAAGAGTAACACAAATCACCCCAACTCATCCCAACCTTAAACACAGCCAAAGTTTGTTACTTCTAAAAACGCTTAGGGTTAGACAAAACTATTGGAATTCCCCTATGGTTAGGACATCCCCAAACCTGAAATCAAGCCAAAGAATAAACAAAATATACGTTTACAGTCAAAAAAAAAACCCAAACTCAGCCCAACTTTAAACAGCCAAAATTGCATATCTCTAGGAAACCTTAGGGTTAGACAAAACTATTGGAATTCCCCACGTTTAGGAGATCCCAAAGGTGAAGTCAAAGCTAACAAATAAAGAAAAAATAACCAAAGGGTAAAAAAAATTTACCCAACTAACAACAACCTTAACAATAGCCAAAAATGCAAATCTCTAGAAACGCTTAGGGTTAAACTAAACTATTGGAATTCTCCTCGTTTAGGAGATCCCCGAAGCTGAAATAAACGCCAACGAATAAACAAAACATACAGAAAAGGAAAAAAAATAACCCCAACCTTAGAAAAAATCTCTAGAAAAGCTTAGATTAAACTACTGGAATTCTCGATACTTAGGAGATCCCCAAATCTGAAATCAAAGCCAAAGAATAAACAAAACATGCGCAAAGGATGAAAGAAATAATCCCAACAAACCCCAAACTTTAGAAAAGCCAAATTGCAAATGTCTAGAAAAGCTTAGGGTTAGATAAAACTATTGGAATTCCCCATACCAAGGAGATCCCTAAAGCTGAAATGAAAGACAAAGGAGCAACAAACCAGGAAAAGGTAAAACAATTTCCCCACATAACCCAACCTTTACCACAGCTAAAATTGCAAATCTTTAGGAAAGCCTAGGGTTAGACAAAAGTATTGGAATTTCGCATATTTAGGAGATTCCCAAAGCTGATATTAAAGCAAATGAATAAACAAGACATACGGAAATGGTAAAAAAATTACCTCAACTAATCCCGGCTTTACACGCAGCCGATATTGCAATTCCCAATAGTTAGGAGATCCCCAAAGGTGAAAACAAAGCCATTATTTACGCAAAACATGCTTAATGTGTAAAAAGTCGTCGCCTAACTAACCCCAACCCTAACAAGAGCCATAATTGCAAATCTTAAGAAAAGCTTAGGGTTAGAGAACGCTACTGGAATCCCTCATATTTAGGAGATCCCCAAAGCTGAAATCAAAACCAAACATTAAGAAAACCATTCGCAAACGGTTTAAAAACTTACCCAAACTAATCCCAATGCTAACAACAGCCAAAATGAAAGCTGTAGAAAAGCTCAGGTTTAGACAAAACTCTTGGTATTTCCCATATTTAGGAGATCCCCAAAGCTGTAATCACCGCCAATAATTAAGAAAAGCATTTCCAAAGGGTATGAAAACTTAACGAAAATAACCACAACCTTAATAACTGCCAAAATTAGAAATGTCTAGAAAAACTTAGGGTTAAACAAGACTATTGTAATTCCCCATATTTAGGAGATCCCCAAAGCTGAAAATAAAGCCAATCATTATCCAAAACATACCCCAAGTGTAAAAAATCTTACCCCAATTAACCCAAACCCTAACAACAGATAAAATATGAGATCTGTAGAAAAGCTTAGGGTTAAAAAAAACTATTGGAATTCACCATATTTAGAACATCCCCAAAGCTAAAATCAAAGGCATTCATGAAGCAAAACATACGCAAAGTGTAAAACATCTTACCGCAACTACTTCCAACCTTAACCACACTCAAAAGAGCAAATCTTTAAACAGCTTAGGATTAAAGAAAACTACTGAAATTCCCTATGTTTAGGAGATCCCAAAAGCTGAAATCAAAGCCAATTATTACGAAAAGCATTCTCAAAGGGTATAAAATCTTACCCCAACTAAACCCAACCCTAAAAACAGCCACAATTACAAAACTGTGGAAAACCTTACAGTTAGACAAAACTATTGGAATTCCTGATATTTGGGACATCCACCAATTTAAAATAAATGCCACTCATTAAGCAATACATACGTGAAGTGTAAGAAATCTTACCCCGACTAACCCAACCCTAACAACAGGCAAAATTGCAAATCCGTAGAAAAGCTTAGGGTTACAGAAAACTATTGGAATTCCCCATATCTAGGAGATCCCTAAAACTGAAATCAAAGCCAGTCATTAAGCAAAACATACGTAAAGTTTAAAAAATCGTACCCCAACTACTTCCAGTCCTAACCACAGCCAAAAGTGTAAATCTTTAGAAAAGCTTTGGGTTAGAGGAAACTATTGGTATTCCCCATATTTAGGAGATCCCCAAAGCTGAAATAAAAGCCATTCATTCAGCAAAACATACGCAAAGTGTAAAAAATCTTACCGCAACTAACCCCAATCCTAACAACAGCCCAAACTGTCAATCTTTAGAAACGCTTAGGGTTAAAGTAAACTATTGGTATTCCCCATATTTAAGAGATCCCCAAAGCTGAAATCAAAGCCATTCATTAAGCAAAACATGCGCAAAGTGTAAAAAATCTTACCCCAACTAACCCTACGCTTTTCTAAGGAATTGCAATTCTGCCTGTTGTTAGGGTTGGGTTAGTTGAAGTAAGATTTTTTACACTTTACGTACGTTTTGCTCAATGAATGGCATTGATTTAAGATTTGTGGATCTCCTAAATATGGGGAATTCCAATAGTTTTGTCTAACCCTAAGCTTTTCTACAGTTTTGCAAGTTTGGCTCTTTTTAGGGCTGGGATAAGTTGGCGTAAGATTTTGTACAATCTTCCTATTGTTTACTTCATGAACGCTTTTTGTTCTCAGCTTTGGGGATCTCCTAAATATGGGGAATTCCAATAGTTTTGTCTATCCCTAGGTTTTTCTAAAGTTTTGCAAGGTTGGCTGTTGTTAGGGTTGGGGTTAGACAAAACTATTGGAATTACCAATATTAAGGAGATCCCCAAAGCTGAAATCAAAACCAATCATTAAGCAAAACATACTTAAGGTGTACAACATCCTAACCCAACTACTTCCAATCTTAAGCACAGCCAAAAGTGTAAATCTTTAGAAAAGCTTAGGGTTAGAGGAAACTATTTGTATTCCCCATAGTTAGGAGATCCTCAAAGCTGAAATCAAAGCCATTCATTAACCAAAACATACGTAAAGTGTAAAAAATCTTACACCAATTAACCCAACCCTAAAAACAGCCAAAAGTGCAAATCTTTAGGGAACCTTATGGTTAGAGGAAACTATTGGTATTCAACATATTTAGGAAATCCCCAAAGCTGAAATCAAAGCCATTCATTAAGCAAAACATACGCAAAGTGTAAAAAATCTTACCCCAACTAACCCCAAAACAAACAACAGCCAAAAGTGCAAATCTTTAGAAAAGCTTACGGTTAGAGGAAACTATTGGAATTCCCCATATGCAGGAGATCCCCAAAGCTGAAACAGTCAATCATTATGCAAAACATATGGAAAGGGTAAAAAATCCTACTCCAACTAACCCTAACCCTAACAAGACAAAAATTTGCAAACCTGTAAAAAAGTTTAAGTTTAGACGAAACTATTGAAGTTACTCGTATGTAGGAGATCCCAAAAGCTTAAATAAAAGTCAATCATTAACCCTTTAACATTTTTTATGCAAATTATCGTCCGCCGGCGAACGATAACTTTCCTTGCTTGGTGTATAAAGAGAATGAAATGTATTACAACACCAACAACACCAGTCACATCGATCCTGAAATAAAGCTGTTTCCTGAATAGAACCCTTTAAATAAATTGATTGAAATGCTCCTTTGTAATTTTGGGTAAACCTTGTGCTAACGAAGTTGTTGAAAACGAGGGAATACTTATGAAAACCATGAAATGTTCATATGCACCTAAGAAACACAATAGACAACAATTTGTACCCAAGTTTGGTCAGTGACATGAACCTATTGCGCCATTACTGTTCCTGCCCATGAACCGCTCTCAGCTCCAATTCTTCAGCCACAGCATACCAAAAACATTCGTTTTGCCCGGTTTGAGGGTTCAAATTGCGACACATTTGACATCACAACTCCCTAGGGAGTCAACTGTCAATCCACCAACAAGTATTAATGGAAGGGGCTCTCTATGTTCGTAAAAACGGTATATAGTTATAAGCACTTTCTGTCGATTTGAACATTACCAAATGGCTCCATAACAAGGACTTTCTGAATCATCCAAAATAAAAGAAACGTTAAAGGGTTAACTAAACCTTCATTGGAAACAGCTTGTAGTGCATATCTTTTTCTTTGTATATAATCGGCCTTAGTCCAGTGAAAAGAAAACCTGGCAAGCAATAAGTATTATGACGTTCAAGTTTGTGGCTACGTAGCATCAACAACACAACAGTAAATCCCACATGATCGAACAAAGATCCAATCCTTTACCTTGTAAATGAGGATTTTTAGGTATCTTGCTATTTGCCTGGTAGTTGAAGGACATCATGAAGTCTGAATACTCGTAAGTCACTGGCATGTTTCGAAGAAATGAAACGTGCTCTGCTCGTTTGAGTGCTGACAGTGCTGACTAAACGTCTTTAGGCACTCGAGGTGATAATCAGCATTCGAAGGCAGATCGATCCAGGCGGTGAGTCTATGAGCAGGTCTTGTCATCAAACCATACCAACATTAGTTGCGGCTCATTTGCCATGGATTTCTGAGTTGGTAGTTTGGGAATTAAGATCTGCTTTTGGACTTGTAAAATGTTTTTGAAAATGGCGGGACGGGACTAACGCCTCATGTTGTCATCGAATGTCCCATGATGCAGTGCGAGATGAATGTCTTCTTTCTAGCTGTCTTACATACACATTTGTGGCTCTGATAGAACATGTTTACAGAATGCAAGGAAAAGAGTACCATATTTGTATATTTAAGATACAGACCGTCTAAAAAGAAAACAAATGCTATTCTTGAACGTTAAAAAGGAACAGAAATGCTGTGCAAAATATATCGGATCAGATTACACGGTTTCACATTGAAGGTTCAATTCTCTTGAACTAAAAATACTTCTCATTTTTTTTTCTTGATCGATCCAATAAAAGGTAGCGAGCAAAATTCAACTCACTGCTGATATCAATTTAATATCATATTTACTTCCATTTCCAAGACTGCCAAAAATGATTACTGTTTAACGATCTCAGCAAATGAAACATGACTGGTAAGCCTTTTTCTTAAATGGCAGTTGACGTGCTTGACATGGGAATCCTTAATTGGCCTATTCCCTAAATGGTATCTTTTTTTTAAAGTAAAACTGTATTAATGTTTAATTAAAGTTTCAATACTCAACGAATTTTCTAGAAAGCACAGGATTTTAAGAAATGTAACCAAAAGCGAAAAAGGAAGCTAACGAAAATAGCAAAGCGGTTGCTTCCTCCACTCTGCAAAAATCTCAAAAGAATTAAACGAAGAAATGGGTATCATGTGCAAACGTGGTCTCCTTCATACGTCAAAAACATTTACAGGTGAGCAAAAGCCTTCATATCTTAAATTACGTCCTAACACATTCTACCAAGTCTTACTCACTTGGTAATGCAATGATATATTTGCCATTTTAAGGTTAGTAGTTACAATTATGGCTTTGAGTGTGTCCAACTCCCCTCAGTAAACACTATGTTACTTGCATGCGCCAAACCAAATAACATCTATCACATGAACTGCTAACACCTTTCAAATACAAAACTCAAACCATACTAAGCGACTTACTTGTTCTCCTATCCCATGAAGAAAGAAAGGAATAGATGCTTCATTCAACCCATACATTGGCTCCTAGAATTCCTCGAAACGTTCACCAACACCCCTACCATAAAACTAACCCTACCCCTCAACCCTAACCAAAATCCTAACCCTAGCCCTAGCCCATATCCTAACCGTAGCCCTAGCTCTAACCCTAACCCTAACCCTAACCCTAACCCTAACCCTAAACCCTAACCCCAGCCCTAATCCTAAACCTAACCCTAACCCTAAACCTAACTAACCCTAAAGCTAACCCTAGATATGACCCCAAAACTAACCCTTTCCTTGACCATAGCCCTACCGTAAGCCCGAAAACTAACCCTAAGCCTAACCATAGCTTTAACCCGACTCCTAACAAACCCAACCTACGATCAAAGCAAATTCATACTTACAGGTAAAAAAGTGATGCCGGCAAGCACCTTAAGCCACGTTGCTTAAGGAAAACATACGCAAAGGGAAAAAAATCTTTCCCCAGCTAATCCTTACCCTAACAAGAGCCAAAATTGGAAGTCTGTAGAAAAGCCTAGGGTTAGACTAAACTATTGGAATTTCCCATATGTAAGAGATCCCCAAAGCTGAAATCAAAGTCAATCATTATGATAAACATATGGAAAGTGTAAAGGTCTTACCCAAATAACCCTTACCCTAACAAGAACCAAAATTGCAAATCTGTAGAAAACCATAGGGTTACACAAAACAATTGGAATTCCCCATATGTAGGAGATCCCCTCAGCTGAAATCAAAGTCAATCAGTATCCAAAACATATCCACATCGTAAAAACGTTTACCTCAACTAACCCTAACCCTAACAAGACCCAAATTTTAAAAATCTGTAGAAAAGCTTAGGGTTAGACTAAACTATTGGAACTCCCCATATGTGGGATATCCAAAAGCTGAAATCAGAGTCAATCATTATGCAAAAGATATGCAAATAGTTAAAAATCTTACCTCAACTAACCCTTACCATAACAAGAGCCAAAATTGACAGTCTGTAGAAAAGCTTAGGGTTAGACAAAATTATTGGAATTCCCCGTATGTAGGAGATTCCCAAAGCATGAAATCAAAGTCAATCATTATACAAAACATATGCAGAGGGTAAAAAATCTTACCCAAACTAACCCTAAACATAACCCTAAAAAAACAAAAAAATTTGCAAATCTGCAGAAAAGCTTAGGGTTAGACGAAAGTATTGGAATACGCCGTATGTACGAGATCCCCAAAGCAGAACTTTAACTCAATTATTATGCAAAACATATGCAAAGGGTCACAACTCTTACCCCAACTAACCCTAACCCTAACAAGATCAAATTTTTCAAATCTGTAGAAAAAATTTGGGTCAGACTAAACTATTGAAATTGCCCATACGTAGGAGATCCACAAAGCTGAAATCAAAGTCATTCATTAGCAAAACATATGAAGAGGGTAAAAACTCTTACCTCAACTAACCCTAACCCTAACAGGACCCAAAATTGCAAATCCGTAGAAAAGTTTAGGGTTAGACGAAACGATTGAATTCCCCATATGTAGGAGATCCTCAAAGCAGAAGTCAAAGTCAATCATTATGCAAAATATACGCAAAGGGTAAAAAATCTTACCACAATTTACCCTAACCCTAACAAGACCAAAAATTGTAAATCTTTAGAAAGGCATGGGGTTAGACGACACTATTAGAACTGCCCTGATTTTGGAGACCCCCAAACCTGAAATCAAACTCAATTATTATGCGAAACAGATGGAAAAGGTAACAAACATAGCCCAACGAAACCTTACCCTAAATAGAGCCAAAATTGCATATCTGATGAAAACCTTAGGATTAGACAAAACTTTTTGAATTCCCCATATGTAGTGGATCCCCAAAGCTGAAATAGAGGTCAATCATTATGCAAAACATATGGAAAGGGTAAAAATCTTACCCCAACAAATCCTTACCCTAACAAGAGGCAAAACTGCAAATGTGCAGAAAAGCCTAAGGCTAGACAAACTATTGGAATTCCCCACATGTAGGAGATCCCCAAAGGTGAAATCAAAGTCAATCATTATAAAAAACAAAAGCAAAGGGTAAAAATCTTACCCAAACTAACCCTAACAAGACACAAATTTGCAAATCTGCAGAAAAGCTTAGAGTTAGACGAAAGTATTGGAATTCGCCGTATGTAGGAGATCCCAAAGCAGAAATCTAAGTCAGTTATTATGCAAAACATATGCAAAGGGTCAAAACTCTTACCCCAACTAACCCTAACCCTAACAAGATCAAATTTTTCAAATCTGTAGAAAAAATTTGGGTTAGCCTAAACTATTGAAATTGCCCATACGTAGGAGATCCCCAAAAGCCGAAATCAAAGTCAATCATTATGCAAAACATATGCAAAGGGTAAAAACTCTTACCTCAACTAACCCTAACCCTAACAGGACCCAAAATTGCAAATCCGTAGAAACGTTTAGGGTAGACAAAACCATTGAAATTCCCCATATGTAGGAGATCCTAAAAGCAGAAATCAAAGTCAATCATTATGCAAAATATACGCAAAGGGTAAAAAAATCTTACCCCAATTTACCCTAACCCTAACAAGACCAAAATTTGCAAATCGGTAGAAAAGCGTAGGGTTAGACGAAACTATTAGAACTGCCCTGATTTAGGAGATCCCCAAAGCTGAAATCAAACTCAATTATTAAGCGAAACATATGGAAAAGGTAACAAACACAGCCCAACGAAACCTTAACCTAAATAGAGATGCAAAACATATGGAAAGTGTAAAAATCTTACCCCAACTAATCCTTACCCTAACAAGAGGCAAAATTGCAAATGTGCAGAAAAGCCTAAGGCTAGAAAACCTATTGGAATTCCCCACATGTAGGAGATCCCCAAAGGTGAAATCAAAGTCAATCATTATACAAAACACATGCAAAGGGTAAAAACTCTTACCCCAACTAACCCTAACACTAACAAGACCCAAATTTGCAAATTTGTAGTAAAGCATAGGGTTAGACTAAACTATTGGAATTCCCCATATGCAGGAGATCCCCAAAGCTTAAACAAAGTCAATCATTATGCAAAACATATGGAAAGAGGAAAAAAATCTTACCCCAACTAACCCTTACCCTAACAAGAGGCAAAATTGCAAATGTGGAGAAAAGCTTAGGGATAGACAAAACTATTGGAATTCCCCACATGTAGGAGATCCCCAAAGCTGAAATCAAAGTGAATCATTATGAAAAAGAAATACAAAGGGTAAAAGTTCTTACCCCAACTATCCCTCACCCTCACAAGTGCCAAAATTGGAAGTCTGTAAAAGCTTAGGGTTAGACAAAACTATTGGAATACCCATATATAGGAGATCCCCAAAGCTGAAATCTAAGTCAATGGTTATTCAAATCATATGCAAAGGGTGAAAAAGTCTTACCTCAACTATCCCTAACCCTAAGAAGACGCAAATTTTCAAATTTGTGGAAAAGCTTAGGGTTAAACTAAACCATTTGAATTCGCCATATGTAGGAGATCCCCAAAGCTGAAATGAAAGTTTATCATTATGGAAAACATATGGAAGGGGTAAAGATCGTTCCCCAACTAACCCTTACCATAACTAGGGCCAAAATTGCAAGTCTGTAGAAAAACGTAGGGTTAGACAAAACTATTGGAATTTCCTATATATAGGACATCTCCAAAGCTGAAATCAAAGTCAATCTTTATGCAAAACATATGGAAAGGGTAAAAAATCTTACCCCAAATAACCCTAACGCTAACAAGAGAAAAATTTGCAAACCTGTAAAAATGTTTAAATTTAGACGAAACTATTGAAATTACTCGTATGTAGGAGATTCAAAATGCTTAAATCAAAGTCTGTCATTAAGCTGAACATACGCAAAGGGTAAAAAATATTTCCCAAACTAATCCCAATTGGAAGTCTGTAGAAAAGCCTAGGGTTAGAATAAGCTATTGGAATTCCCCATATGTAGGAGATCCCCTCAGCTGAAATCAAAGTCAATCAGTATCCAAAACATATCCAAAGCGTCAAATTTTTACCTCAACTAACCCTAACCCTAACAAGACCCAAATTTTAAATGAGATTTATTACCAGAGGGATAAATAAATTTATGCAACTTGGGCCGTGATTAGTTTCCCGGATGGAGTCACATCCGGGACTCGGATAAATTTAGATTTATAAGCATTTGAGCATCTGGTTGCAGGACTCTTTCCTAGAAGCTTCGGTGAAGGGCAAGTTTCTTTACTCGGTTATCTAGCGTAATACTTCTCTTACGGAGTGCCCTTCAGTTGGCATGCGGCTGGAGAGAAGTCCAAGACGGTTTTCGCAAACATTCGTCAGAGATCAAGTTAAGTAAGCTGTGCCTAGTAGTTTTAACAGCTGTTTAATTCTTCTTGCTGGAGTCACATGGCGGCGGCGAACGAGAAACCACGTGCGCTTGTGTTAGGACATTCGTTTGTGCGAAGACTTAAGGAATTCGCGGCTCAAAATCACTCAGACAGACCATATGATCTGAACCTAGGATTGAGTAATGTATGCTCCATCATGTTTCACGGGATCGGGGGACGAACAGTAGATAAAATGATCAGAAACGATCTCGATAAGATTCGCAGCGCCGCCCCCAACATTGTTGTTCCTCGAGCTTGGTTCGAATGATTTATGTGACTAGGATAGTGACCCCGAAACAATCGCCCTTTCAATAGTCGCACTAGCAGAACTGTTACTTACAGAACTGAGCTTACGATTTATAGCAATATGTGAAGTAACCGATCGTCAAAATGAGCCCTTCGTTGGGTATAACGAGAGAGTTGCACTTCTGAATAGCCATCTGAGGGAGTCATTACACGTCATACCTGCAGCGAAGTGTTGACAGCATCGTGGTTTGATTAATCCAACAAATAATGTAGTCTACGCGCCCGACGGCATCCACCTGAACTACATAGGAAATAAGGCCCTTTACCGAAGTTATAAGGGGGCCATTTTATGGGCATTGTCCCAAGTCAAGAAATGTTAAGCTAAATTTTCTGATGTTATATTACCTCATTGTAGAGCTCTGGTCATTTCAGTTATTGAGCTATATTAATTTAACCAGTGATACTGAGCACCCTGTGTTTTGATGCAGTTATTACAATAGTTATAATACTTATTGTTTACAGCCCAGTAATTATTAGCTGGAGCCCCAGCTTTGTTAAGGGTGGCTGTTTTTTTTCACCACCCATTTGTTTTGTAAGGACACACCATTGGCTTTGGTCAGCATTGGTCATGATACTTACTTCGGTGGGAGCAGTAAAAGGGTTCGCACAGAACAGGGGTACAGTTTTTTTTGTCCAGACGTGTAAATTCACCGAATTTAAAAGTACAGCTACATTTGGTTGTGTCCTAATTTTAAGAACAAGATACAAGGGTCAATGTTATATTTTGGAAACTTGTAGGACTCATGTAACAGGTCATAATAAGATTTAAATTTCTAAGCTCAAAGTGCATCGACCCTGAATACTGCTCTGTGCCATTTATGTACCGGATGTGCTGTTGCATCATTTGTATGCCTATAACAACATTGTGGTATTATAGTAAAGTTCGCAACATTTTGTTGCAGTGTAAAGCTATTTTAATCAGTGGTCTTACTGTCAACATTCTGGTCCAGGGGCTTTAGTTTATTTTAGTCTTTTCCTCATGGGTGCTCAGTTCACCATTGTTTCCAGCAGCACTCAGTATAATAATTTTGATTTTCGTTTGCTTACATGAATAATTATTCCCCAAAGTTTAATTTACTTGCTAGAATGCCACCCAGGAGGGCACAAGGCTACCCTGAGAGAGTTGCAAAGAGACGTCGGGTGGTGGGCCACAACACTGCAGCTCCAGACCAGCCGGGGCACCCACACCCGTCCCTACTACAACCAGTTCATTCAGGGTCTCCAGAATCCACCCAGGGGACACCAGCGCCAACGCAGTTCGCATTATCCCAGGAGATGCTATCAACCCTGACCAGTACGATTGCAACAGCAGTAACTCGTGCCTTGCATGAGGTTGTCCATGTTCCTCTATCCGTACAACCAGCAATCCCAGCGATACAGTTTGTACCGGATCCCACTGTTGGGGCTAGTGCAACTGTTAATGGAGGTTCAGAACTAGTAGAAACCCACCCCTCTCCTAGCAACACCGATCAAACTGTGCAATAAACCGTGGACTCGGCAATACAGCAAGTAACTGGTTCTTTGTTTCCCTGTGAAGTAGTCCCACAACAAAGTAAGAACACTTTTTTATCCTCAGCTGTCCCATTAACACACCGAGTACCGGATAAGGTGAAAAAGCAAATATGGGCCAATGAGTACGTAGACTTTGCAATCCTGTTAAATAATAACCTTACTCAGTCAGATGAACATTACACGTTCAGGGTGGAAAAAGGAGAAGGCGGGAAACCAGCTTTAACACTTGCCCCTAATCCTAAAAGGCGGGCGGTGCAATCCATAGACCAGCGGGTATCAGCCTTTCAGGTTTTTGTTGCCATTTATTCAGAGAAAGTCCCACGAGATACCCCAGCCCTCATGAAATACGACTCAGTGATACGAGAGTTAGCAACCCTGGGAGAGAATTGGAAGTTCTATGACGAGAACTTTCGTAGTACAAGGCAGACCCAAGGGGCATCATGGGACCAGATTCACGCTGAGTTGTGGTTGAGGTCTCATTCCTTTCGTGCCAAACTTAGTCCCCAGGCTGGGAAAAGTAAACAAACAGGGCAACGCATTCCAAAGGGGGTACGCATTCCAAAAGGGAGTCACATGCCCCGGGTGTGCCTTCAAACACCAATGTTTCCGGAACAATCATCCAATTTCCACATGTCAGCAATCTTATACCAAACCACCAGCAGGGAATTCAGGGACTAAACCAACTGGTTCCAACTATGCCACTTTCAACCGCAGTCCTAGCAACCGAAGCACTCCCAACCCCGGTCAAGGCTAAGAGCCTAGAAGTGTACTTAACTGGTTATCAGGAGGCTTCTCGTCAGCATTTATTAGCTGGCTTTTTACATGGTTTTCGTTTGCATTTTCAAGGGCCTCAAGAGGGCTCATGTTCCAACAATCTTGTTTCAGCGTCTTAGCACGCCGACATTGTTGATCAGAAGTCAGCTAAAGAAATAGAAGCCGGTCGGATAATTGGACCATTTGAAATGCCCCCCTTACATAATCTCAAAGTGTCTCCTTTGGGAGTTATTCCCAAAAAAGTGCAAGGTGAATACAGAATGATTCACCACCTGTCATTCCCCTTTGGTGGTTCAGTTAATGACTTTATTCCTCCAGAATTCTGCTCAGTACAATATGCTACAGTTGACGATGCCGTTCACATTATTAAACGTTTAGGTAGAGGTTGTGCTCTGGCTAAGACTGACGTTCGGAGTGCTTTTCGCATAATCCCTGTTCACCCTTTCGATTACCAGCTGCTGGGGATGAGGGGAGGGGGAAATATTATGTCGACCGCTGCCTACCAATGGGATGCGCCAGTTCATGTAAGACCTCTGAAGCCCTCAGCACCGCAATGGAGTGGGTAGCACGAAACAAATTAGTGATTCATACATAAATACTTTATTCGTCCCAAATAGGCTTTTCAGAATAAAGAGATAACTAATGCTATATACAAGTAAATTAATTAACTAATTAACTAGTAAATGACATAATCAAACCGATCAATTATTAAAAAAATAAATTAATGAAATAAAAAGTGGAGCAATTAATTCACTAAAAAATTCGAGGGAAGGCTTCTCCTCAGGCAACGTTTGAAGTCCTGTAGTGTTGGTTTCAACTTAAGAGTCGAATCTAGTGAGTTCCAGAGTTTGACTGTCCTGAAGTGGAAAGTTCTTTGCCCTGTGGCTGTTTTAAACAAAGGAATATTTAACATCTGGGAGTTCCTCGTTGTACGCCTGGTGATCGTAGTTCTTTGAATATATTTAGAAAATAAAGAGGCTGGTGCGCACCCTGGCATACATTTGAAGGCCATTATTGCGTGGCGATAATACAACTGCTGTCTTACAGGTAGCCACTTTAGATTTTTAAGGATAGGGGAAATATGGTCGTATTTCCTTGAGTTGCTAACGATACGAGCCGCGAAGATCTGTACAGCTTGGATCCTACTTAAGTTGTACTCAGAGGTGTTGCTCCAAACATTACAACAATAATATAGCTTGCTAAAAACTAAGGCATTAACTATAATAGTTAAGGTGGTTGGGTCAAAAACATGTTTAACTCGATTAATCTGGCCTAGGCGCGCCATGCAACTGGACACTGTTGAAGCTATGTGATCGTTATATGTCAAGCAGGGATCCAGGATAACTCCCAGATCCTTAGCAACGGTAGCCGGTGCAATTTCTTTTCCTAACAAATTTAGACGAAAATCCTCTCCTTTGCTGACCATCACTCTGGTGCCAAAGATAATTAAGAGCCAATTTCTGTAAATATCGAGAATCCGGCGTCACTCGTGAAATTTCTAAATTCTTCATATCTTGCCTGAATAACACCCTTGGTGAGTTATTTTCGAAAGCAGAATTCAAAGATCGTGAAGCGCTTGCTTTTTCCTGAAATCGAGGAAAGTTTGAAAAACGCCATTTTACCGCCATGACGCTGCTGAAAATAGTGTAAAATGATGCATTTTGTTATCGCTCGTGTAGATAAACGCGGTGTCACCTATCAATGCGACTTGGACAGATCATAAAGCATCTCTTGGTCTTTCCAAAGCATAAAATTATTTTGGAAAAGCTATTGGTATATAACTGTTTTTGACCGTTAATAATACCCCAGTTCAAACGCTTCAGCGAATGAGCTAATTTTAGCTACCTTCCACACCACAAAATGCCCACTGGTACATACAATTTAACGTTGAAATTAGTATTTTCTTAAAGTGCACATTTTGTGCTCTGTTGTGTTAAAATTTCTTCCGCGGCCCGACAAAACTGCTCCGTCGAGAGACAGAAATGGGAAGTCAAGTTTTGCATCGCCGCCATTCTTGAAATGAACATGAACCTTGCCTTCTTCGAACCAGAGCTTCGTCAAGAACTAAAAGTCTGCCGATGGATACCTTAACTCGCTATTCTGAACGCCTAAGGATTACAGTACAATTCTAAGCTTACTGTTTTCAATCTGTCTGAGAGTGATAACCTTCAACATAAATTTTGACAAGGTCAGAGTAGGTGATTAAATTATGTAACTCGACGCTGATTAACACGGCAATTTCCAAGTGACTTTAATTACGTACGCTCGTTCTGAACTGCTTCTTTCCTCGAACTATCACCTTTGTAAACTTATGATGTTATGATATGTTCATTGAATACTACTTGGCTACCATCTTTGGTTACAGAAACGTTGCTGTACTTTGCCTGTAAAGAGAAATTTGTTACATGTAGATGCGTGACGTTGACCAAAGGATTGACACAAACAATGCTTTTGGATAACCGATAATATTTTCATCTGAACTTTGCAACAGCGTTCGAGTCGAACAGCTGATATAAAAAAAAGACTACAAAAATATCTTACCTTTTAAAATTGCCTTGTACACATGTCCAGTCAAGGAAAGCACGTTTGGAAGAGATGCGTAATAATCAGGTGTTCAATTGAATGTCATCCCATTTTTGATACATGGAGATACGTTGTTTAGGGAAACTGTGACAAATTCCATGAAGATCCAGCGATTTGAAACTTGTTCACTGTGAGTCCAGTGATTCCATTCGATGACGTGCGTATCTTTCCGTACCAAGCAAACGAATGTTTCGATTGAACTGTCTAGCTCGAATAGCGCATTTTCTTTGTATAATTTTGGTACCAGTGGGGAGGGGTAGTGGACTAGCGAAGTAAATGGGGTAGGGGGTAGTGGTGGGATGAAGATATGTGGTCGCAAGAAAATTTTGTAGAATTAAAAGCAAATTTGACAAAAAATATTTCTTTTCAAAAAATTGTTTACTCACCTCCACCACCTGTCCCTGCTCAAAAAATACAGTAAGGTCCTATCTAAAATTGCGGCATGTCCTCTCGTATATTTTCACTCTTTTGATTCCATACTCCAGATACCCAAATAAATGTTTTGTCCTAAAGTTCAAGGTATTCTTTTCGAAGGTCACAAAAAATAGTAAAGGGAAACTTAACGGTATCTATGCAAATAATTAATATACCGTATTTATTCGATTAACCGCCGGGGCGCTTATTAAATTTTTGGACCTTGAGAGTGGGCGCTTATTCGAGGCTGAGCGCTTATTAAATTTTCACCATTTTCAGCAAGTACAGTATGTTTATTTTGCAAGAAAACAATAAATGGTAATAACAAAACGCGAAGATGTAACAAAGTCTCTGTAAAATACTGTGAAGAAAACTCCGTCTTGGTGAAGTCTCTTATTGCCACTTATTCAATTTCAATCCTTGAAGACAATGAATCTAGAGATTGTAAGCCACTGAGTAAATAATAATCAATACTACTTTCGTGCACTTCAGTGTCATATTTTGGGGGATCTGAGAGGAGAGGTGGTAGGGTAGGGATGGGCGTTTATTCGAGGCTGGGCGCTTATTAACTTTTTCTACCTTTAGGATGGGCGCTTATTCGAGGTGGGCGCTAATTCAAGGTTGCGCGCTTATTCGAATAAATACGGTAAGGGCCTTTTCTGTTAAGGAACGAGGAGGACTACTGATTCTTGCGTGAAGGCTATGTATGACTCTTTCTTTCGAAACGTTGGACTCGGCACATTGCCCCGGAAGTAGGCCCTCCCACAGTTTTCCAACCTTTTGGCTTTCACCAAAGAGCATAGCGCGTACTGGATATGCGGATCTACAAGAATTGGGTGGCTGATGTACGGAAAACCACAGTCACTTGCCGCAGTGATATTCACTTGTTCCTCTGCTTCAAGGAGCATCTTTCCTTACCAGCAGTTACTGTCGCAGTTTCGTGGCGAAAACTGTAAAATGAGATGAAACTTGTTGGGGAAATAGAATTTCCGTGGCAGTGAGCTTTCTACAGTCTCTCGCCATCGAAGTCCCGTGTCCCGTGTGCTCGCCGAATTTCTTTGGCGACTACATCCGAATGCAGTTACCTTCCGGTGGCCTGGTCAATGGATAAGGTTCTCCACAAGGTAACACTTCTGATTTGCCCGAAGCCTTACGGTCCCGGCTTCCTGTCCTCTTGGTTTCTTTTAAGGCCCAGCCCTCCTTACTGGGCAACCTTATTCCCAGGGCTTTTTCCCTTTGTCCCAAGTGAGAAAAAAAGTCCTGGGAACGAGGTAGCTTACTGGGCTGGTAGTAACTGGAAGAACTGACGATGGTAGCGACTTGGACAGATGGAGGAAGGCCTGCACTCTCCGTAGGACACATAGTTCAGTTTGGCAAATTCCATCATGGGATGACTCTTGTGAGACAGTTTTCTTCTGTCTCCAGAGACAAATGTTGCTCGAGTATGCCGCCGAAGCCTTCAAATCCTGTCCCTGTTTAAGATATGCTCATTTTGGATACCTTGTTTGAGAAAAGCCGCGCATACAAAAAGCATTACAGAATTCGACTTTTTAAAAAAGTTGTTGGTTCCGGCACATGCAGACACCGCGCCACCAGCGTTCATACCCTATTTAAGGCATCGGGTCCAGGAAGGCATCCTGTTCAAGACGCTAAATAGTGAAATTGTATTAAGATTCATGACCCAGAAAACCATACACTTTTTGGCGGCACAAACCCGCTTTTACATCAATAAAGGGAGTGGCCGCCGGGAGGCTAGGGCAGGGGCCCGGGTGACAACGTCGTCTCCAGGAAGCTTATCCCTTCACCTTTGAAGAGGAAAGCGCCCTGGGGACGCGGCTGGGTGGTGTATATATATCGCCTATACGAGAACGTGCCGCTGGATAGGGTGTATGGTTTTTAATCTATTTGTCTTAAACATGTTAAACAGGGTATACAATTTCAAGCGAGTCTGTCCTAATCAGGGTTCGCCTGGATCTTTCCTAACATGGTGTGGTTACAGAAGACTATCGTCGAATATTTACAAATCCAAACTCGAAAACTTTTATCTGCATTTATTTAGCATTGCAGGTCATGAATCACCATTAGCTCATTTTCAGGACTAGATATCAGCGCTATTGTTTGAAAACAAGATGGCGTTGCCCAACACAGGACAGGTATTCCTAAATTTTCCTCGCTTATTCGCGTGCGCTCGCCCCAAATATCTGAGAGCTTCGAAAAGACTACTAAACAAGGTAAGGGTTTCAAAACCCGAGCAACACTCTTATACCCAAACATGTGTCAGGTACCTCCCTCCCTAATGGGTGGGGGAGGGGGACAGGTGTTGCGAGAACTTAACACGCATCATACATCATGAAATGTTAAGTGCGGCGAGCCCTTGGCTCAGACGAATAAATAATGTTCTCTACCACGGAATTTCTGTTTCTACGGCACGTTCTTCCTTTTTTTTTTCTCACGTTTGACAACGAAATTGCGACAGTAAGTGACGAAGCAAGATGGGCTTCCAGCAGAGGAACAAGTGAATTTCCCTGCGGAAAAAGACTGTCGGTGCTTTCGTCCCTGCACTGCTACCATATTGTTGTACATCACTGCTCTTTAATGAAAAACAAGAAGTTTGGAAAACTGGGAGAGTGACTACTTCCGGGTGCTATGTGACAACTACATGAAGCTATGACTGCCAAGCAGCGCCATAAATAGCCTTCTCGCAACACAGAAGCCTATTCCACAAGATAATTATTTGCAAAGATACCGCTACTTTTCCCTTTTATATTTCATGTGACCATCGAAAAGGAAACCTTGGACAAAACATTTATTTGAGTATCTGGAGTATGGAATCGAAAGAGTGAAAATAAAATGCGAGGGCATGCAGCAATTTTAGGTAGGAACTATTGCATTTTTGAGCAGGTAGGAGTGGTGGAGAAAAGAAAAGAAAACTGAAAAGAAGTATTTTTGTCAACTTTGCTTTTAAAAAGAATACCTTTCACTCTTACTCCACATTTCCTTCACAGGGATATCTTTCACACCACCACTACCCCCTACCCCATTTACTTCGCTAGTCCACTACCCTCTCCACTGGTACCAAAATTATACAAAGAAAAATGCGCGCTCGAGCTAGACAGTTCAATCGAAACATTCGTTTGCTTGGTACGGAAAGATACGCACGTCATCGAATGGAATCACTGGACTCACAGTGAACAAGTTTCAAATCGCTGGATCTTCATGGAATTTGTCACAGTTTCCCTAAACAACGTATCTCCATGTATCAAAAATGGGATGACATTCAATTGAACACCTGATTATTACGCATCTCTTCCAAACGTGCTTTCCTTGACTGGACATGTGTACAAGGCAATTTTAAAAGGTAAGATATTTTTGTAGTCTTTTTTTATATCAGCTGTTCGACTCGAACGCTGTTGCAAAGTTCAGATGAAAATATTATCGGTTATCCAAAAGCATTGTTTGTGTCAATCCTTTGGTCAACGTCACGCATCTACATGTAACAAATTTCTCTTTACAGGCAAAGTACAGCAACGTTTCTGTAACCAAAGATGGTAGCCAAGTAGTATTCAATGAACATATCATAACATCATAAGTTTACAAAGGTGATAGTTCGAGGAAAGAAGCAGTTCAGAACGAGCGTACGTAATTAAAGTCACTTGGAAATTGCCGTGTTAATCAGCGTCGAGTTACATAATTTAATCACCTACTCTGACCTTGTCAAAATTTATGTTGAAGGTTATCACTCTCAGACAGATTGAAAACAGTAAGCTTAGAATTGTACTGTAATCCTTAGGCGTTCAGAATAGCGAGTTAAGGTATCCATCGGCAGACTTTTAGTTCTTGACGAAGCTCTGGTTCGAAGAAGGCAAGGTTCATGTTCATTTCAAGAATGGCGGCGATGCAAAACTTGACTTCCCATTTCTGTCTCTCGACGGAGCAGTTTTGTCGGGCCGCGGAAGAAATTTTAACACAACAGAGCACAAAATGTGCACTTTAAGAAAATACTAATTTCAACGTTAAATTGTATGTACCAGTGGGCATTTTGTGGTGTGGAAGGTAGCTAAAATTAGCTCATTCGCTGAAGCTTTTGAACTGGGGTATTTTTAACGGTCAAAAACAGTTATATACCAATAGCTTTTCCAAAATAATTTTATGCTTGGAAAGATCAAGAGATGCTTTATGATCTGGCCAAGTCGCATTGATACATGACACCGCGTTTATCTACACGAGCGATAACAAAATGCATCATTTTACACTATTTTCAGCAGCGTCATGGCGGTAAAATGGCGTTTTTCAAACTTTCCTCGATTTCAGGAAAAAGCAAGCGCTTCACGATCTTTGAATTCTGTTTTCGAAAATAACTCACCATAGGTGTTATTCAGGCAAGATATGAAGAATTTAGAAATTTCACGAGTGACGCCGGATTCTCGATATTTACAGAAATTGGCTCTTAAAGTAGTTTTACTGGGGTTTATAAGGAGTTGATTTCTAAAAGTCCAGTTACTGATTCTGCATAAGTCTTCATTTAATTTGGTAATCGCGTTTGCCTTCACTTTGCTCATGGTATTCTCACCGATGTTTACAAAGACGTTATTGAATTCGTCGGCCACAGTGTTTACGTCCCCTGAAAAGAAACTCTGCGAAGCAGATTTTTTAGGAATACAACTACGAATGACTTTCCACATGGTATTGGTGTTGTTCCGATTTTCTTTGATTTGTTGTTCCATAAATTCCTTTTCAGCAAGACGGATTTTTCGTTTCACCTGCCAACAATAGCTCTTGTAGCTCGACCAAGCCAATGGATCTTTAGTTTGTTTGAACTTACGTTTCCAGCCATCTCTTGTTGTCATTAGATCGCGAATCTCATCGGTGATGTAAGGATTCGGTCGTCCTCGCAGGCGAATAGTTTTTAGAGGTGCATGTCTATCCAAAATCTCATTAAACAACAAATTAAAGGCATGAAGTTTATCGTCAGGGTCATCGAAGGTTTCCAGAACTGACCAGGGTGCCCTTATGATGTCATTATTAAATCTCTCCGAGGAATAATTATTGAAACTTCTGATAGTCATAAACGTGGATGGAGTTCGCTGCTTCTTCAGCCTCAGCGTAACATAAACAAGATCGTGATCACTTATTGATGATGGTAAAACTTTAGGTTCGATGATTTGCTTCGCATTTGAGGCAAGAATTATATCTAATAAAGCTTCGGTGGAATCCGTTATACGTGTTGGCTGAGTAACCATCTGGTTTAAATTGTATGTGCGACAGAAGTTCACAAAAGCTTGAGAATCAACAAGTTCCGGCTGTAACAAATTACAGTTCATGTCCTCAAGTATGTAGATCGGTTTGTTCAGAAGAGATGCAGAGATTAGGCTTGCACCGAGGTCAGTGTCGAGCGACGTAGTTGGCGTTCCAGGAGGCCGGTTGGTCGTGCATACAAGAAATGAATTTCGTACTTGTATCTTTACCCAAAGTTGATTGAATCCATTGTCCGATATTCCTGAAATTTCGTCGAGTACCTCGGTCTTCAAAATTTGTCGCACGTAAACGCACACTCCTCCACCTCTTTTGTTTTGGCGATCGATTCTATAAATATCGTACTCAGGTATTTCAATCTCCAGATTAGATACAGCGTGGTCTAGCCATGTTTCAGAGATTGTAAAAACGTCGAAGTTAAGTGATGTAACGGTGTCCTTGACCTGAACAAAGTGCCCTCTACTCTTGAGCGAACGTACATTTAAATGCGCAATTTTAATGTTGTTGTTGTTCTTGCTGCTTGACGGACTCTCTTTGGAAGGCTTATTAGGACCTGGATTCACTTCGATGTCATGTACCAGTTTAATAACTGGATGAAAGACCAGTACTGAGTTGCTGTACAAGGTGGTTGGAGCAGCGGACCGCTTGACTTTGGCCGTGAGAGTGATCTTTGTGGGATTCCGCCATATTGTGCTCGAAGTTAGAATATAAAAAGCCTTCATTTCCAATGTAGGTTTGATCTGGTATTTGCCCTAACGGTAGTATAGATATTTTCAAAGCTATTCCATTGCAGTTGGGATTGTAATAGATGCTGGTAGCGAAAAAAGAGCTAAAAAACTTCAGAACTAAAAGTAAACCAACTAACACGTGCATTATGCTAATGTGTGATTCCTAATATAATACATATTTTAGATGATTTTCTTATTTTGGAAAAATCCCACGAGGCATGTGCTGTTAGTCTTCAACGGTTTTTACATTTTTGTGAGGATATTGGCGTCCCCATGGCCCCCGAAAAAACGGAGGGTCCTAATCAGGTATTGACATTTGCAGGTATAGAATTGGATTGTTTAAATCTCGAGGCCAGGCTTCCAATGGAAAACGTTGACAAAATCTTGAGGGCACTCCGCAATCTGCTGCCCAGAAAAAGAGTTCAACTGACAGAGCTCCAATCGCTTGTAGGCCTCTTAAATTTCGCTTGTTCAGTCATTACCCCTGGCAGAGTTTTTATTCGGCGACTGATAAACCTCACCATCGGTGTCAGACGTGCACACCACAGTATACGTCTAGCCAGGGAAACTAAAAAGGATTTACGAATCTGGGAAACCTTCCTAGCTTCTTTCAATGGGAAGTCCTTTTTCTTAGAGGAAGCCTGGTCTACCTCCTATAACTTAACGTTTTACACAGATGCTGCACAATCTAGTGGGTAAGGCATCCTCTTTGGCAAGCACTGGGCTTATGGTACATGGCCCGATGCATGGAAAGCAAATAATATTTGCTTTCTGGAGTTTTTTCCTATTGTCGTCGGTCTCAGTACATGGTGTTTTGAATTGCGAAAACAAGAGGGTACTCTTTATGACTGATAACGAGAGCGTAGTAAGCAAACCGCGAAACACACTTTATGCTTGGGTTACTGCGCACAATGGTTCTTGTTTGCCTGAGGAACAATATTTTCTTTAGGGCACGCCATATTCCATGAGTTAAGAATGTGCTAGGTGATAGTTTGTCTCGTTTGCAAGTCGACAAATTTCACACATTGGGGTATGGATCCAACACCAACCCCGCTGCCAGCACACCTTCTACCAGAGAACTGGGTAATAGGCAAGCCCAGTTATTGGAAGCGAGTTTGAGTGCCACCTCATTAAATACGCATCGTCGTCCATGGCAGATTCTGCGGCCATTGAAAAGGGATAAGCTTAAGCTCCAAACCCCCCTATTTCCAATTTCAACTCATACGTTGGCCCTGTTTATTGCCTTTCTAGCTGAACAAAAATATGCAGCCTCTACAGTTGCAAGCTACATATCAGCACTTAGTTGTCCTCATAGATTAGCCTCTTTGTTTGACCCAACTAAGTCCGAAATGATTCAGCTCGCTCTCCGGGGCTATAGTAAACTTAACCCTTCTGCAGATTCTCGGTTACCCATCACATTGCCCATACTTGAAGATATTATTTTAGCATGTGAACACAAAAATCCTCATTATATAGTAGGAAATTAATTCGGGCCATGTATGCTATTGCTATCTTCGCTACCCTAAGAGTTAGTGAAATTACCTCTCGAGCTCATCAACCCCGTCAAAATATAATTGCCATTACTCAAATGGTATTTTTGAAAACCCGAGAGGTTACTGTCAGTGCGATCAAGCTAACACTCAGAAATTACAAGCATAGTGACACTTCAAATCCAGTAGATATTTTCATATACCGAGAGAAGCCCATTTGCCCAGTTTCTCACCTGTTAGAGTTTCTAAGTTTGCGGGAACAGTCTCCGGGACGTCTTTTCTGCTGGCCAGATGCCTCTCCAATATCTCGATCTTGCTTTGTGGCTGCTTTAACAGAAGGCCTTCAGTTTTTTCAATTTGAATGTTGCTCAGTATAAGACGCACAGTTTTAGAATTGGGGCTGCTTCTTGGGCCGCATCTAAGGGCATGTCTGGCACACAGATTAGAACCTTTGGGCGCTGGAAATCTAATGATTTTCTACGTTATATACGCCCTTCCACAATGGGGATTATTTCGGCAGTCCAAACTTAACCTAGTACCATATGCTCATGCTTGCAAGTCAAAACATCTGTCTACATAGCATTATTCTTTAAGGAAAGCTCAGAGAGAGTCTGCATTGTGTGTATCTTACTGTAACCAACAGTACTAGATATATTATACGTGTAGAGTTGCCTGATTGGACCAGTTGTGCAGGGGTCAACTGTTTCCTGAAAGGTGCAACTTTTGTTTGAATGGTCTTATTGTACAATTTCTTGATATAACTATGTGTGCAGGGGCCACTTGGTTCTTCCAGAGCTTGTTGCGCAGGGGCTAACAGTGCAACATACATTTGATTGGTGTTAAGTTATATAGCTGCCTGATTGGGAACTTTTGTGCAGGGGCCAATCGTTTCCTGAAAGGTACAACAAACCTTGAGACTAACGTTGATATTTAGCATGTCGGAAGGCAGGTTATCAATTTGTGCATCAAACCTAGCGTGCTGGGTCAACCTGGTTTATAACCTTAAGACAGTTTCAGTTACTAGAGGATAGTCCCTGCAGATCTTTTGTCCTGTTATATAGTTGCCTCATCGGGAACATTTGTGCAGGGGCCAATTGTTTTCCTAAACGTTACAACTGACTTTGAACATAACCTAAATATTTTATGCCATAGTTTACAAGTCAACAGTTGTAGATCAAACCATGTGTGCGGGGGCCACTTGGTTAGATGCAATAATCATGTTTCAGTTCTTATTGGTTAGGTATTGTTTGGGCACGGTGCATTGCTTTGGTTTTGGGTGGGGGGGGGGGGCCTGTCACGTTATCACGTTCAGGGCTTTGGCGTGTTTGCCCTCACCTTTGCTCGGAAAAGGTACTCATTTCCAGTTCTTTTGTATTTTTACATTATCTTACAATAAACGGCCACTTAACTTAGTGGCCAAATCATGGCAAAGATTTGTGTCAGTTTAGTTCTCTTCCCAGCAAACCAAGCTTAGCCTTAGCAATGCACACTGCGAAATACAGTCCATAGTGACGGAGCAAGGCGCATGAAAATCTGTAGAAAAGCTTAGGTTTAGACTAAACTATTGCAACTCCCCATATGTAGGATATCCCAAAGCTCAAATCAAAGACAATCATTATGCAAAAGATATGCAAATGGTTAAAAATCTTAACTCAACTAACCCTTACCATAAAAAGAACCAAACTTGCAAGTCTGTAGAAAAGCTTAGGGTTAGACAAAACTATTGGAATTACCCGTATGTAGGAGATTCCCAAAGCTGAAATCAAAGTCAATCATTATGCAAAACATATGCAAAGGGTAAAAAATCTTACCCAAACTAAGCCTAACCCTAACAAGACACAAATTTGCAAATCTGTAGAAAAGCTTAGGGTTAGACGAAAGTATTAGAATGCGCCGTATGTAGGAGATCCCCAAAGCAGAAATCAAAGTAGATTAAAGGGTCAAAACTCTTACCCCAACTAAACCTACCCCTAACAAGATCCAATTTTTCAAATCTGTAGCAAAGCTTAGGGTTAGAATAAACTATTGAAATTACGCATACGTAGGAGATCCCCAAAGCTGAAATCAAAGTCAATCATTATGCAAAATATATGAAAAGGGTAAAAACTCTTACCTCAACTAACCCTAACCCTAACCCTAAGAGGACCCAAAATTGAAAATCTGTAGAAACGTTTAGGGTTAGACGAAACGATTGAAATTCCCCATATGTAGGAGATCCTGAAAGCAGAAATCATAGTCAATCATTATGCAAAACATACGCAAAGGGTAAAAAATCTTACCACAATTTACCCTTACCCTAAATAGACCAAAATTTGCAAATCTGTAGGAAAGCTTAGGGTTAAACGAAACTATTAGAACTGCCCGGATATAGGAGATCCCAAAAGCTAAAATCAAACTCCACTATTAATTAAATCGTATGGAAAGGACAACAAATAAAGCCCAACAACACCTTAGACTAAATAGAGCCAAAATTGCATATCTGTGGAAAACCATAGGGTTAGACAAAACTATTGGAATTCCCCATATGTAGGAGATCCCCAAAGCTGAAATCAAAGTCAATCATTATGCAAAACATATGGAAAGGGTAAAATTCTTACCCCAACTAATCCTTACCCTAAAAAGAGGCAAAATTGCAAATGTGCAAAAAAGCTTAGGCCTAGACAAAACTATTGGAATTCCCCACATCTAAGAGATGCCCAAAGCTAAAAATAAAGTCAATCATTATGCAAAACATATGGAAAAGGGTACAAATCTTACCCCAACTAACCCTTACGCTAAATAGAGGCAAAATTGCAAATGTGCTTAAAAGCTTAGGGCTAGAGAAAACTATTGGAATTCCCCACATGTAGGAGATCCCCTAAGCTGAAATCAAAGTAAATCATTATACAAAATATATGCAAAGGGTAAAAATTCTTACCCAGACTAACCCTAACCCTAAAGAGACCCTCAATTTTAAAATTTTTAGAAACCTTAGGGTTAGACAAAACTATTGGAATTCCCCATATGCAAGAGATTCCCAAAGCTGAAATCAAAGTCAATCATTATGCAAAACATATAGAAATGGAAAAAAATCTTTCTCCAACTAACCCTTACCCTAACAAGGGGCAAAATTGCAAATGTGTAGAAAAGCTTAGGGTTAGACAAAACTATTGGAATTCCCCACATTGAAGAGATCCCCAAAGCTGAAATCAAAGTCAATCATTAAACAAAACATATGCAAAGAGTAAAAACTCTTACCCCAACTAACCCTAACCCTAACAAGACTAAAATATGCAAATTGGTAGAAAAGCTTAGGGTTACACTTAACTATTGGAATACCCCATATGCCGGAGATCCCCAAAGCTGAAGTCAAAGTCAATCATTATGCAAAACATATGGAAAGTGTAAAAGTCTTACCCTAACTAACCCTTACCCTAACAAGAGCCAAAATTGCAAATGTGCTGAAAAGGTTAGGGCTAGACAAAACTATTGGAAATAACCACATGTAGGAGATCCCCAAAGCAGAAATCAACGTAAATCATTATACAAAACATATGCAAAGGGTACAAACTCTTAACTAAACTAACCCTAACCCGAACAGGACAGAAATTTCCAAATTTTTAGAAAAGCTTACGATTAGAGTAAACCATTGGAATTCCCCATATGCAGGAAATCCCCAAAGCTGAATTCAAAGTCCATCATTATACAAAACATATGAAAAGGATAAAAACTCTTACCCCAACTAACCCTAACTCTAAAAAGACCCAAATTTGCAAATTTGTAGGAAAGCTTCGGTTTAGACTTACCTATTGGAATTCCCCATATGCCGGAGATCCCCAAACCTGATATCAAAGTAAATCATTATACAAAACATATGCAAAGGGTAAAAACTCTTTCCCCAACTAACCCTAACCCTAAAAAGAGCCAAATTTGCAAATTTTTAGAAAAGCTTAGGGTTAGACTAAATTATTGGAATTCCCCATATGCAGTATATCCCCAATGGTGAAATGAAAGTCAATCATAATGCAAAACATATGCCAAGGGCACAAATCTTACCTCAAATAAATTCTAACCCTAAGAATACTCAAAGTTGCAAATTTGTAGAGTACATTAGGGCTAGACAAAACTATTGGAATTCCCCACATGTAGAAGATCCCCAAGGCTGAAATAAAAGTCAATCATTATAAAAAAACATATGCAAAGGGTAAAAACTCTTACCCCAACTAACCCTATCCCTAACAAGACTCAAATTTAAAAATTTTTAGAAAAAATTAGGGTTAGACTAAATTATTGAAATTCCCCATCTGCAGGACATCCCCAAAACTGAAATCAAAGTCAATCATTATGCAAAACACATGGAAAGGGTACAAATCTTACCACAACTAACCCTTGCCCTAACAAGCGGTAATATCGCAAATATGCGGAAAATCTTAGGGCTAGACAAAACTATTGGAATTCCCCACATGTAGCAGATTTCCAAAGCTGAAATCAAACTCAATCATTATTCAAAACATATGGAAAGCGTAAAAACTCTTACCCCAAGTAACAATACCCTAACAAGACCCAAATTTGCAGAATTGTAGAAAACCTTAGGGTTAGACAAAACTATTGGAATTTCCTACATGTAGGAGATCCTCAAAGCTGAAAACAAAGTCAATCATTTTACAGAAGATATACAAAGGGTAAAAACTCTTACCCCAACTAACCCTAACCCTAATAAGACCCAAATTTGGAAATTATTAGAACAGCTCAATGTTAGACTAAACGATTGCAATTCCCCATATCCCGGAGATCCCCAAAGGTGAAATCAAAGTAAATGATTATACAAAACATATGCAAAGGGTAAAAATTCTTACCCCAACTAACCCTAACCATAACAAGACCCAAATGTTTTGAAATTCGTAGAAAATCTAAGGGTTAGAATAAACTATTGGAATTTCCCAGATGCAGGAAGTCACCCAAGCTGAAATCAAAGTCAATCATTATCAAAAAAATATGGAAAGGGTAAAAATCTTACCCCAAGTAACCCTTACCCTAACAAGACGCAAAATTGCATCTCTGAAGAAAAGCTTAGGGCTAGACAAAGCTATTGGAATTCCCCACATGTAGGAGATCCCCAAAGCTAAAATCAAAGTCAATCATTATACAAAACATATGGAAAGGGTAAAAACTCTTACCCAAACTAACCCTAACCCGAAAAACCCCCAAATTTGTAAACTTGTACCAAAGGTTAGGGTTAGACGAAACTATTGGAATTCCCCATATGCAGGACATCCCCAAAGCTGAAATCAAAGTCAATCATTATGCAAAACATATGGCAAGGGTAAAACTCTTACCCCAACTAACCCATACCCTAACTAGAGGCAAACTTGCAAATGTGCAGAAAAGCTTAGGGTTAGAAAAATCTATTGGAATTCCCCACATGTAGGAGATCCCCAAAGCTGAAATCAAAGTCAATCATTATAAAAAACATATTGAGTGGGTACAAAATCTTACGCCAACTAACCCTAACCCTAAAAATACTCTAATATGCAAATTTGTAGAAAACCCTAGGGCTAGACAAAACTATTGGAATTCCCCACATGTAGGAGATCCCCAAAGCTGAAATCAAAGTCAATCATTATACAAAACATATGCAAAGGGTAAAAACTCCTACCCCTACTTACCCTAACACTAACAAGACCAAAATTTGCAAATTTTTAGAAAAGGTTAAGGTTAGAGTAAACTTTTGGAATTCCCACATGTAGGAGATCCTCAAAGCTGAAAACAAAGTCAATCATTTTACAGAAGATATACAAAGGGTAAAAACTCTTACCCCAACTAACCCTAACCCGAATATGACCCAAATTTGGAAATTTGTAGAACAGCTCAATGTTAGACTAAACGATTGCAATTCCCCATATTCCGGAGATCCCCAAAGGTGAAATCAAAGTAAATGATTATACAAAACATATGCAAAGGGTAAAAATTCTTACCCCAACTAACCCTAACCATAACAAGACCCAAATTTTTTGAAATTCGTAGAAAATCTTAGGGTTAGAATAAACTATTGGAATTTCCCAGATGCAGGAAGTCACCCAAGCTGAAATCAAAGTCAATCATTATCAAAAACATATGGAAAGGGTAAAAATCTTACCCCAACTAACCCTTACCCTAACAAGAGGCAAAATTGCTAATGTGCAGGAAAGCTTAGGGTTTGACAAAACTATTGGAATTCACCACGTTTAGGAGATCCCCAAAGCTAAAATAAAAGTCAATCATTATATAAAAAATATGCAAAGGGTAAAAAATCTTACCCCAACTAACCCTAACCCTAACAAGACCCAAACTTAAAAATTTAGAATTCGAATTCCCCTATTGGAATTCCCCACGTGTAGGAGATCTCCTAAGCTTAAATCAAAGTCAGTCATTAGACAAAAATTATGCAAAGGGTAAAAACCCTTACCCCAACCAACCCTAACCCTAACAACACTCAAATCTTAAAATTTGTAGAAAAGCTTAGGGTTAGACTAAAGTATGGTAATTCCCCTTTTGCATGAGAATTACCATAAGCTGAAACCCCAAAGCTGAAATCGAAGTCAATCATTATGCAACACATATGGAAAGTGTAAAAATCTTACCCCAACTAACCCTTACCCTAACAAGAGGCAAAATTGCAAATGTGAAAAAAAGCTTAAGCCTAGAAAAAACTATTGGAATTCCCTAAATGTAGGAGATCCCTAAAGCTGAAATCAAACTCAATCATTATTCAAAACATATGGAAAGCGTAAAACCCTTACCCCAAGTAACACTACCCTAACAAGACCCAAATTTGCAAAATTGTAGAAAACCTTAGGGTTAGACAAAACTATTGGAATTTCCTACATGTAGGAGATCCTCAAAGCTGAAAACAAAGTCAATCATTTTACAGAAGATATACAAAGGGTAAAAACTCTTACCCCAACTAACCCTAACCCTAATAAGACCCAAATTTGGAAATTTGTAGAACAGCTCAATGTTAGACTAAACGATTGCAATTCCCCATATCCCGGAGATCCCCAAAGGTGAAATCAAAGTAAATGATTATACAAAACATATGCAAAGGGTAAAAATTCTTACCCAACTAACCCTAACCATAACAAGACCCAAATGTTTTGAAATTCGTAGAAAATCTTAGGGTTAGAATAAACTATTGGAATTTCCCAGATGCAGGAAGTCACCAAGGCTGAAATCAAAGTCAATCATTATCAAAAACATAAGGAAAGGGTAAAAATATTACCCCAAGTAACCCTTACCCTAACAAGACGCAAAATTGCATCTCTGGAGAAAAGCTTAGGGCTAGACAAAGCTATTGGAATTCCCCATATGTAGGACATCCTCAAAGCTAAAATCAAAGTCAATCATTATGCAAAACATATGCAAAGGGTAAAAACTCCTACCCCTACTTACCCTAACACTAACAAGACAAAAATTTGCAAATTTTTAGAAAAGGTTAGGGTTAGAGTAAACTTTTGGAATTCCCACATGTAGGAGATCCCCAAGCTGAAATCAAAGTCAATCATTATGCAAAACATATGCAAAGGGTAAAAACTCCTACCCCTACTTACCCTAACACTAACAAGACCAAAATTTGCAAATTTTTAGAAAAGGTTAGGGTTAGAGTAAACTTTTGGAATTCCCACATGTAGGAGATCCTCAAAGCTGAAACAAAGTCAATCATTTTACAGAAGATATACAAAGGGTAAAAACTCTTACCCCAACTAACCCTAACCCTAATAAGACCCAAATTTGGAAATTTGTAGAACAGCTCAATGTTAGACTAAACGATTGCAATTCCCCATATCCCGGAGATCCCCAAAGGTGAAATCAAAGTAAATGATTATACAAAACATATGCAAAGGGTAAAAATTCTTACCCCAACTAACCCTAACCATAACAAGATCCAAATGTTTTGAAATTCGTAGAAAATCTTAGGGTTAGAATACACTATTGGAATTCCCGACATGTAGGAGATCCCCAAAGCTAAAATCAAAGTCAATCATTATATAAAACATATGGAAAGGGTAAAAACTCTTACCCAAACTAACCCTAACCCGAAAAAACCCCCAAATTTGTAGACTTGTACCAAAGGTTAGGGTTAGACGAAACTATTGGAATTCCCCATATGCAGGACATCCCGAAAGCTGAAATCAAAGTCAATCATTATGCAAAACATATGGCAAGGGTAAAACTCTTACCCCAACTAACCCATACCCTAACTAGAGGCAAACTTGCAAATGTGCAGATAAGCTTAGGGTTAGAAAAAACTATTGGAAATCCCCACATGTAGGAGATCCCCAAAGCTGAAATCAAAGTCAATCATTATGCAAAACATATGCAAAGGGTAAAAACTCCTACCCCTACTTACCCTAACACTAACAAGACCAAAATTTGCAAATTGTTAGAAAAGGTTAGGGTTAGAGTAAACTTTTGGAATTCCCACATGTAGGAGATCGCCAAAGCTGAAATCAAAGTCAATCATTATAAAAAACATATTGAGTGGGTACAAACTCTTACCCCAACTAACACTAACCCTAAAAATACTCTAATTTGCAAATTTGTTGAAAACCCTAGGGCTAGACAAAACTATTGGAATTCCCCATATGTAGGAGATCACCAAAGCTGAAATGAAAGTCAGTCATTATACCACACATATGCAAAGAATAAAAACTCCTACCCCAACTAACCCTAACCCTAACGAGACTCAAATTTTCAAATTTGTAGAAAAGCGTAGGGTTAGACTAACGTATGGTAATTCCCCATATGCAGGACAATTACCATAAGCTGAAATCCCAAAGCTGAAATCGAAGTAAATCATAATGCAAAACATATGGAAAGGGTAAAAGTATGGTAATTCCCCTTTTGCATGAGAATTACCATAAGCTAAAACCCCAAAGCTGAAATCGAAGTCAATCATTATGCAACACATATGGAAAGTGTAAAAATCTTACCCCAACTAACCCTTACCCTAACAAGAGGCAAAATTGCAAATGTAAAAAAAAGCTTAGGGCTAGACAAAACTATTGGAATTCCCTACATGTAGCAGATCCCCAAAGCTGAAATCAAACTCAATCATTATTCAAAAAATTTGGAAAGCGTAAAAACTCTTACCCCAAGTAACACTACCCTAACAAGACCCAAATTTGCAAAATTGTAGAAAACCTTAGGGTTAGACAAAGCTATTGGAATTCCCCACATGTAGGAGATCCCCAAAGCTAAAATCAAAGTCAATCATTATGCAAAACACATGGAAAGGGTAAAAATCTTACCACAACTAACCCTTGCGGTAACAAGCGGCAATATGGCAAATATGCGGAAAACCTTAGGGCTAGACAAAACTATTGGAATTCCCCACATGTAGGAGATTTCCAAAGCTGAAATCAAACTCAATCATTATTCAAAACATATGGAAAGCGTAAAAACCCTTACCCCAAGTAACACTACCCTAACAAGACCCAAATTTGCAAAATTGTAGAAAACCTTAGGGTTAGACAAAACTATTGGAATTTCCTACATGTAGGAGATCCTCAAAGCTGAAAACAAAGTCAATCATTTTACAGAAGATATACAAAGGGTAAAAACTCTTACCCCAACTAACCCTAACCCTAATAAGACCCAAATTTGGAAATTTGTAGAACAACTCAATGTTAGACTAAACGATTGCAATTCCCCATATTCCGGAGATCCCCAAAGGTGAAATCAAAGTAAATGATTATACAAAACATATGCAAAGGGTAAAAATTCTTACCCCAACTAACCCTAACCATAACAAGACCCAAATGTTTTGAAATTCGTAGAAAATCTTGGGTTAGAATAAACTATTGGAATTTCCCAGATGCAGGAAGTCACCCAAGCTGAAATCAAAGTCAATCATTATCAAAAACATATGGAAAGGGTAAAAATATTACCCCAAGTAACCCTAACCCTAACAAGACGCAAAATGGCATCCCTCAAGAAAAGCTTAGGGCTAGACAAAGCTATTGGAATTCCCCACATGTAGGAGATCCCCAAAGCTAAAATCAAAGTCAATCATTATACAAAACATATGGAAAGGGTAAAAACTCTTACCCAAACTAACCCTAACCCGAAAATCCCCCAAATTTGTAAACTTGTACCAAAGGTTAGGGTTAGACGAAACTATTAGAATTCCCCATATGCAGGACATCCCCAAAGCTGAAATCAAAGTCAATCATTATGCAAAACATATGGCAAGGGTAAAACTCTTACCCCAACTAACCCATACCCTAACTAGAGGCAAACTTGCAAATGTGCAGAAAAGCTTAGGGTTAGAAAAATCTATTGGAATTCCCCACATGTAGGAGATCCCCAAAGCTGAAATCAAAGTCAATCATTATGCAAAACATATGCAAAGGGTAAAAACTCCTACCCCTACTTACCCTAACACTAACAAGACCAAAATTTGCAAATTTTTAGAAAAGGTTAGGGTTAGAGTAAACTTTTGGAATTCCCACATGTAGGAGATCGCCAAAGCTGAAATCAAAGTCAATCATTATAAAAAACATATTGAGTGGGTACAAACTCTTACCCAAACTAACCCTAACCCTAAAAATACTCTAATTTGCAAATTTGTAGAAAACCCTAGGGCTAGAAAAAACTATTGGAATTCCCACATGTAGGAGATCCCCAAAGCTGAAATGAAAGTCAGTCATTATGCAAAACATATGCAAAGGGTAAAAACTCCTACCCCTACTTACCCTAACACTAACAAGACCAAAATTTGAAAATTTTTTGAAAAGGTTAAAGTTAGAGTAAACTTTTGGAATTCCCACATGTAGGAGTTCCCCAAAGCTGAAATCAAAGTCAATCATTATGCAAAACATATGCAAAGGGTAAAAACTCCTACCCCTACTTACCCTAACACTAACAAGACAAAAATTAGAAAATTTTTGAAAAGGTTAGGGTTAGAGTAAACTTTTGGAATTCCCACATGTAGGAGATCCCCAAAGCTGAAATCAAAGTCAATCATTATGCAAAACATATGCAAAGGGTAAAAACTCCTACCCCTACTTACCCTAACACTAGCAAGACCAAAATTTGCAAATTTTTAGAAAAGGTTAGGGTTAGAGTAAACTTTTGGAATTCCCACATGTAGGAGATCCTCAAAGCTGAAAACAAAGTCAATCATTTTACAGAAGATATACAAAGGGTAAAAACTCTTACCCCAACTAACCCTAACCCTAATAAGACCCAAATTTGGAAATTTGTAGAACAGCTCAATGTTAGACTAAACGATTGCAATTCCCCATATTCCGGAGATCCCCAAAGGTGAAATCAAAGTAAATGATTATACAAAACATATGCAAAGGGTAAAAATTCTTACCCCAACTAACCCTAACCATAACAAGACCCAAATTTTTGAAATTCGTAGAAAATCTTAGGGTTAGAATAAACTATTGGAATTTCCCAGATGCAGGAAGTCACCCAAGCTGAAATCAAAGTCAATCATTATCAAAAACATATGGAAAGGGTAAAAATATTACCCCAAGTAACCCTTACCCTAACAAGACGCAAAATTGCATCTCTGAAGAAAAGCTTAGGGCTAGACAAAGCTATTGGAATTCCCCACATGTAGGAGATCCCCAAAGCTAAACTCAAAGTCAATCATTATACAAAACATATGGAAAGGGTAAAAACTCTTACCCAAACTAACCCTAACCCGAAAAACCCCCAAATTTGTAAACTTGTACCAAAGGTTAGGGTTAGACGAAGCTATTGGAATTCCCCATATGCAGGACATCCCCAAAGCTGAAATCAAAGTCAATCATTATGCAAAACATATGGCAAGGGCAAAACTCTTACCCCAACTAACCCATACCCTAACTAGAGGCAAACTTGCAAATGTGCAGAAAAGCTTAGGGTTAGAAAAATTTATTGGAATTCCCCACATGTAGGAGATCCCCAAAGCTGAAATCAAAGTCAATCATTATGCAAAACATATGCAAAGGGTAAAAACTCCTACCCCTACTTACCCTAACACTAACAAGACAAAAATTTGAAAATTTTTTGAAAAGGTTAGGGTTAGAGTAAACTTTTGGAATTCCCACATGTAGGAGATCCCCAAAGCTGAAATCAAAGTCAATCATTATGCAAAAAAACATATGCAAAGGGTAAAAACTCCTACCCCTACTTACCCTAACACTAACAAGACCAAAATTTGCAAATTTTTAGAAAAGGTTAGGGTTAGAGTAAACTTTTGGAATTCCCACATGTAGGAGATCCTCAAAGCTGAAAACAAAGTCAATCATTTTACAGAAGATATACAAAGGGTAAAAACTCTTACCCCAACTAACCCTAACCCTAATAAGACCCAAATTTGGAAATTTGTAGAACAGCTCAATGTTAGACTAAACGATTGCAATTCCCCATATCCCGGAGATCCCCAAAGGTGAAATCAAAGTAAATGATTATACAAAACATATGCAAAGGGTAAAAATTCTTACCCCAACTAACCCTAACCATAACAAGACCCAAATTTTTTGAAATTCGTAGAAAATCTTAGGGTTAGAATAAACTATTGGAATTTCCCAGATGCAGGAAGTCACCCAAGCTGAAATCAAAGTCAATCATTATCAAAAACATATGGAAAGGGTAAAAATATTACCCCAAGTAACCCTTACCCTAACAAGACGCAAAATTGCATCTCTGAAGAAAAGCTTAGGGCGAGACAAAGCTATTGGAATTCCCCACATGTAGGAGATCCCCAAAGCTAAAATAAAAGTCAATCATTATACAAAACATATGGAAAGGGTAAAAACTCTTACCCAAACTAACCCTAACCCGAAAAACCCCCAAATTTGTAAACTTGTACCAAAGGTTAGGGTTAGACGAAACTATTGGAATTCCCCATATGCAGGACATCCCCAAAGCTGAAATCAAAGTCAATCATTATGCAAAACATATGGCAAGGGTAAAACTCTTACCCCAACTAACCCATACCCTAACTAGAGGCAAACTTGCAAATGTGCAGAAAAGCTTACGGTTAGACAAGACTATTGGAATTCCCCACATTTAGGACATCCCCAAACCTGAAATAAAATTCAATCATTTAAAAAAAAATGGCTTAGGGTATAAAATTTTACCCCAACTAACCCTAACCCTGATAAGTTCCAAATTATCAAATTTTTAGAAAAGCTTAGGGTTAGAGTAAAGTTTAGAAATTCCCCATATCCAAGGATCCCTAAAGCTGAAATCGAGGTCAATGATTATGAAAAACATATGGAAAGGGTAAAATTCCTACCCCAACTAACCCTTACCCTAATAAGAGGCAAAATTGCAAATGTGACAAAAAGCGTAGGGCTAGACAAAACTATTGGAATTCCCTACATGTAGGAGGTCCCCAAACATGAAATCAAACTCAGTCATTATACGAAAGTTATGCAAAGGGTAAAAACTCTTACCCCAACTAACCCTAACCCTAAAAAGAATAAAATTTTCAAATTTGTAGAAAACCTAAAGTATGGTAATTCCCCATATGCAAGAGAATTACCATAAGCTCAAATCCCAAAGCTGAAATCGAAGTCAATCATTATGGAAAACATATGGAAAGGGTAAAACTATTACCCCAACTAACCCTTACCCTAACAAAAGGCAAAATTGCAAATGTGCAGAAAAGCTTAGGGGTGGACAAAACTATTGGAATTCCCCAAATATAGGAGGTCCCCAAAGCTGAAATCAAAGATAATCATTGCACAAACATATGGAAAGGGTAAAAACTCTTACCCCAACTAACCCTAACCCTAACGAGACCCAAATTTTCAAATTATTAGAAAAACTTAGGGTTAGACTAAATTATTGGAATTCCCTATTTGCAGGAGATCCCCAAAGCTGAAATCAAAGTCAATCATTATGCAAAACATAGGGAAAGGGCAAAAATCTTACCCTAACTAACACTTACCCTAACAAGAGGAAAAATTGAAAACGTGCAGAAAGGCTTAGGGTTAGACCAAACTATTGAAATACCCCACATTTAAGAGAGCCCCAAACCTGAAACAAAAGTCAATCATTATATAGAACATACGCAAAGCATAAAAACTCTTACCCCAAATAACCCTAACCCTAACAAGACCCAAATTTGCAAACCTTAGAAAAACTTAGGCTTAGTCAAAACTATTGGAATTCCCCTTATGCAGGAGATCCACAAAGCAGAAATCAAAGTCAATTATTATGCAAAACATAGGGCAAGGGTAATAATCTTACCCCAACTAACCCTTAACCTAACAAGAGGCAAAATTGATAATGTGCAGAAGAGCTTGGGCCTAGACAAAACTAGTGGAATTTTCTACATGTACCATATCCTCAAAGCTGAAATCAAAGTCAATCATTATAGCAAACATATGCAAAGGATAAAAAGTCTTACCCCAACTAATGCTAACCATAAAGAAACCCAAATTTTAAAATTTTTAGCAAAGTTTAGGGTTAGATTAAATTATTGGAATTCCCCATATACAGGACATCCCCAAAGCTGAAATCAAAGTCAATCATTATGGAAAACATATGGAAAGGGTAAACATCTTACCCCAACTAACCCTTATCCTAACAAGAGGCAAAGTTGCAAATTTGTGGAAAACCTTAGCGCTAGACAAAACTATTGGAATTCCCCACATATTGGAGATCCCCAAAGCTGAAATCAAAGTCAGTCATTATAGCAAACATATGCAAAGGGTCAGAAGT
Organism: Pachyseris speciosa; assembly: GCA_016490735.1. Taxonomy (NCBI): domain Eukaryota; kingdom Metazoa; phylum Cnidaria; class Anthozoa; order Scleractinia; family Pachyseridae; genus Pachyseris; species Pachyseris speciosa. The sequence goes on along the minus strand of JAEMWC010000304.1, from coordinate 819,499 downwards.
ATTACCCCAACTAACCCTAACCCTAACAAGACTCAAATTAATAAATTTGTAGAAAAGCTTATGGTTAGACTAAAGTATGGTAATTCCACATATGTAGGAGATCCCCAAAGCTGAAATCAAAGTCAATCATTATGCAAAACATATGGAAAGTGTAAAAACTATTACCCCAACAAACCCTAACCCTAACCCTTAGAAAAGCTGAGTGTTAGACTAAATTATTGGAATTCCCCACATGTAGGAGACCCCAAAGCTGAAATCAAAGTCAATCTTTATACAAAAACTATGCAAAGGGTACAAAATCTTGTCCCAACTATCCCTAACCCTAAAAAGACCGAAATTTGCAAATTTGTAGAAAAGCTTATGGTTAGAGCAAAGTATTGGAATACCTCATGTGCGGGAGATCCCCAATGCTGAAACCAAAGTTAATCATTATGGAAAACATATGGAAAGCGTAAAAATCTTACCCCAACTAACCTTTACCCTAACAAGAGGCAAAATTGGTAATGTGTAGAAAAGCTTAGGGCTAGACAAAACTATTGCAATTCCGTATATCAAGGAGATCCCCAAAGCTAAAAACAAAGTCAATCTTTATGCAAAACATATGGAAAGGGTAAAAATCTTACTCCAACTAACCCTAACCCCAAAGAGATCCAAATTTTAAAATTTTTAGCAAAGCTTAGGGTTAGACAAAATTATTGGAATTACCCATATGCAGGGCCTCCCCAAAGCTGAAATCAAAGTCAATCATTATGCAAAACATATGGAAAGGGTAAACGTCCTACCCCAGCTAACCCTTATCCTAAGAAGAGGCAAAATTGCAAATGTGAAGAAAAACTTAGGGGTAGAGAAAACTATTGGAATTCCCCACATGTAGGAGATCCCCAAAGCTGAAATCAAAGTCAATCATTATGCAAAACAGATGGAAAAGGTAAACATCTTTCCCCAACTAACCCTTACCCTAAGGAGACCCAAATTTTCAAATTTTTAGAAAAGCTTAGGGTTAGAGTAAATTATTGCAATTTCCCATATCCAGGACATCCCCAAAGCTGAAATGAAACTCAATCATTATGTAAAACATATGGAAAGGGTAAAATCTTACCCCAACTAACCCTTACCCTAGGAAGAGGCTATACTCCAAATGTGCCGATAAGCTTAGGGTTAGACAATACTATTGGATTTCCCCACATGTAGGAGATCCCCAAAGCTGAATTCAAAGTCAGTCATTATGCAAAACATAAGGAAAGGGTAAAATCGTACCCCAACGAACCCTTACCCTAACAAGAGGCAAAATTGCAAATGTGCAGAAAAGCTTAGGGTCAGAGTAAATTATTGAAATTCCTCATATGAAAGACATCCCCAAAGCTGGAATCAAAGTCAATCATTATGTAAAACATATGGAAAGGGTAAAAATCTTACCCAAACTAACCCTTACCCTATGAAGAGGCTGTATCGCAAATGTGCAGATAAGCTTAGGGTTAGACAATACTATTGGATTTCCCCACATGTAGGAGATTCCCAAAGGTGAAATCAAAGTCAAGCATTATGTTAAACATAATGATGGGTAAAATCTTACCCCAACTAACCCTTACCCTAACCAGAGGCAAAATAGCAAAGTGCAGAAAAGCTTAGGGTTAGACAAAACTATTGGAATTCCCCACATTAAGGAGATCTCGAAAGCTGAGATAAAAGTCAATCATTATATAGAACATAAATCCTAACCCTAACCCTAACATGACCCAAATTTGCAATCTTGTAAAAAAGCTTAGGCTTAGACTAAATTATTAGAATTCCCTATATGCAGGTGATCCCCAAAGCTAAAAGCAAAGTCAATCATTATGCAAAACATATGGAAAGGGTAAAAATCTTACCCCAACTAACTCTTAGCCTAAGAAGAGAAAAACTTGCAAATCTGCAGAAAAGCTTAGGGTTAGACAAACCTATTGGAATTCCCCATATGCAGGAGATCCCCAAAGCTGAAATCAAAGTCAATCACTATGCAAAACATAAGGAAATGGTAAAATTCCTACCCCAACTAACCCTAACCCTAAAAAGAGGCAAAATTGCAAATGTGGAGAAAAGCTTAGGGTTAGACAAAACTATTGGAATTCCCCATATTTAGGAGATCCCCAAAGCTGAAATAAAAGTCAATCATTATATAAAACATATGCAAAGGCTAAAAACTCTTACCTCAACTATCCCTAACCTTAACAAGACCCAAATTTCCATATTTTTACAAAAGCTTAGGGTCAGAATAAACTATTGGAATTCCCCATATGCAGGAGATCCCCAAAGCTGACATGAAAGTCAATCATTATGCAAAACATATGGAAAAGGTAAAATTCCTACCCCAGTTAACCCTTACCCTAATAAGATGCAAAAGTCCAAATGTGAAGAAAAGCTTAGGGTTTGACAAAACTTTTGGAATTTCCCACATGTAGCAGATCCCCAAAGCTAAAATCAAAGTCAATCATTATACAAAACATACGGAAAGGGTAGAAACTCTTACCCCAACTACCCCTAACCCTAACGCGACCCAAAGTTTCAAATTTTATGAAAACCTTTGGCTTAGACTAAATTATTGGAATTCCCCATATGCAGGAGATCCCCAGAGCTGAAATCAAGTTCAATCATTATGCAAAACATATGGAAAGGGTAAAAATCTTCCCCCGACTAACCCTAACCCTAAAAAGACCCAAAATTTTTAGCAAAGCTGAGGATTAGGCTAAATTATTGGAATTCCTCATATGCAGGGGATCCCCAAAGCTAAAATCAAAGTCAATCATTATGAAAAACACATGGAAAAGGTAAACATCCTACCCCAACTAACCCTTACCCTAAGAAAGGGCCAAAATTGCAAATCTGCAGAAAAGCTTAGGGTTAGAATAGACTATTGGAATTCCCCATATGCAGGAGAACCCCAAATCTGAAATCAAAGTTAATCATTATCCAAAACATAGGGAAAGGGTGAAATTCCTACCCCAACTAACCCTTACACTAAGAAGAGGCATTATTGCAAATGTGAAGAAAAGCTTAGGGCTAGACAAAACTATTTGAATTCCCCAGTGGTAGAAGGTCCCCAAAGCTGAAATCAAAGCCAATCATTGTACAAAACATATAAGAAGGGTAAAAGCTATTACCCCAAATAACCCTAACCCTAACAAGACCCAAATTTGCAAACTTTAGAAAAAGTTAGGCTTAGACAAAACTATTGATATTCTCCATATGCAGAAGATCCGCAAAGCTGATATCAAAGTCAATCATTACACAAAACATATGGTGGGGAAAAAATATTAACGCAACTAACCCTTACCCTAACAAGAGGCAATATTGTAAATGTGCGGAAAACCTTAGGGCTAGACAAAACTATTGGAATTCCCCACATGTAGGAGATCCCCAAAGCTGAAATGAAAGTCAATCATTACAGAAAACATATCGAAAGGGTAAAAACTCTTACCCCAAATAACCATAACTCTAACAAGACCAAAATTGTCAAATTCTGAGAAAAGTTTAGGGTTAGTCTAAAATATTGAAATTCCAATATGCAGGAGATCCCCAAGGCTGAAATCAAAGTCAATCATTATGCAAAACATATGGAAAGGGTAAACATTCTACCCCATTTAACCCTTATCTCAAGAAGAGGCAAAATTGCAAAAGTGCAGAAAAGCTTCGGTTTAGACAAAACTATTGGAATTCCCCATATGCAGGAGATCCCCAAAGCTGAAATTAAAGTCAATCATTATACAAAACATATACAAAGGGAAAAAACTCGTATCCCAACTGAAACTAACCCTAACCAGACCCAAATTTGCAAATTTGTAGAAAAGCTTAGGGTTAGAGTAAACTGTTGCAATTCCCCATATGATGGAGATCTCCAAAGGTGAAATCAAAGTCAATCATTATGCAAAACATATGGTAAGGGTAAAAATCTTCCCCCAACTCACCCTTACCCTAACAAGAAGCAAAATTGCAAATGTGCAGAAAAAGCTTAGGGGTAGCCAAAACTATTGGAATTCCCCACATGTAGGAGATCCCCAAAGGTGAAATCAAAGTCAATGACTCTCCCAAACATATGCAAAGGGTAAAAACTCTTACCCAACTAACCCTAACCCTAACCCTAACACGACTCAAATTTGGAAATTTGTTAAAAAGCTTATGCTTAGACTAAAGTATGGTAATTCACCAAATGCAGGAGACCCCCAAGCTGAAATCGAAGTCAATCATTATGCAAAAAATATGGAAAGGGTAAAGAACTGACCACAAGTAACCGTTACCTTAACAAGAGCAGAAATTGCAAATGTGCAGAAAAGCTTACGGTTAGACGAAACTATTGGAATTCCCCACATGTAGGAGATCCTCAAAGCTGAAATCAAAGTCAATCATTGTACCAAACATATGCTAAGGGTACAAACTCTTACCCCAAATAACCCTAAACCTAACACGACTCAACTTTGCACATTTGTAGAAAAGCTTACGGGTAGACAAAACTATTGGAATTCCCCACATGTAGGAGATCCCAAAAGCTGAAATCGAAGTCAATAAATATGCAAAACATATGGAAAAGGAAAAATTCCTACCCCAATTAACCCTTACTCTAACAAGAGGCAAATTTCAAATGTGAAGAAAAGCTTAGCGCTAGACAAAACTATTGGAATTTCCCACATGTAGGAGATCCCCAAAGCTGAAATCAAAGTCCATCATTATAGAAAACATATGGAAAGGGTAAAAACTCTTACCCCAACTAACCCTAACCCTAAACGCGACCCAAAGTTTCAAATTTTATGAAAAGCTTAGGGTTAGACTAAACTATTGCAACTCCCCATATGTAGGATATCCCAAAGCTCAAATCAAAGACAATCATTATGCAAAAGATATGCAAATGGTTAAAAATCTTAAATCAACTAACCCTTACCATAAAAATAACCAAAATTGCAAGTCTATAGAAAAGCTTAGGGTTAGACAAAACTATTGGAATTACCCTTATGTAGGAGATTCCCAAAGCAGAAATCAAAGTAGATTAAAGGGTCAAAACTCTTACCCCAACTAAACCTATCCCTAACAAGATCCAATTTTTCAAATCTGTAGAAAAGCTTAGGGTTAGAATAAACTATTGAAATTACGCATACGTAGGAGATCCTCAAAGCTGAAATCAAAGTTAATCATTATGCAAAATATATGAAAAGGGTAAAAGCTCTTACCTCAACTAACCCTAACCCTAACCCTAAAAGGACCCAAACTTGAAAATCTGTAGAAACGTTTAGGGTTAGACGAAACGATTGAAATTCCCCATATATAGGAGATCCTGAAAGCAGAAATCAAAGTCAATCATTATGCAAAACATACGCAAAGGGTAAAAAATCTTACCACAATTTACCCTCACCCTAAATAGACAAAAATTTGCAAATCTGTAGGAAAGCTTAGGGTTAAACGAAACTATATAGGAGATCCCAAAAGCTAACATCAAACTCAAATATTAATTAAATCATATGGAAAGGACAACAAACAAAGCCCAACAACACCTTAGACTAAATAGAGCCAAAATTGCATATCTGTGGAAAACCATAGGGTTAGACAAAACTATTGGAATTCCCCATATGTAGGGGATCGCCAAAGCTGAAATCAAAGTCAATCATTATGCAAAACATATGGAAAGGGTAAAATTCTTACCCCAACTAATCCTTACCCTAAAAAGAGGCAAAATTCCAAATGTGCAAAAAAGCTTAGGCCTAGACAAAACTATTGGAATTCCCCACATCTAAGAGATGCCCAAAGCTAAAAATAAAGTCAGTCATTATGCAAAACATATGGAAAAGGGTAAAAATCTTACCCTAACTAACCCTTACGCTAAATAGAGGCAACATTGTAAATGTGCTTAAAAGCTTAGGGTTAGAGAAAACTATTGGAATTCCCCACATGCAGGAGATCCCCTACGCTGAAGTCAAAGTAAATCATTATACAAAATATATGCAAAGTGTAAAAATTCTTACCCAGACTAACCCTAACCTTAAAGAGACCCCAATTTTTAAATTTTTAGAAAACCTTAGGGTTAGAAAAAACTATTGGAATTCGCCATATGCAAGAGATCCCAAAGCTGAAATCAAAGTCAATCATTATGCAAAACATATAGAAAGGGAAAAAAATCTTTCTCCAACTAACCCTTACCCTAACAAGGGGCAAAGTTGCACATGTGTAGGACATCCCAAAACTGAAATCAAAGTCAATCATTATGCAAAACACATGGAAAGGGTAAAAATCTTACCACAACTAACCCTTGCGGTAACAAGCGGCAATATGGCAAATATGCGGAAAACCTTAGGGCTAGACAAAACTATTGGAATTCCCCACATGTAGGAGATTTCCAAAGCTGAAATCAAACTCAATCATTATTCAAAACATATGGAAAGCGTAAAAACCCTTACCCCAAGTAACACTACCCTAACAAGACCCAAATTTGCAAAATTGTAGAAAACCTTAGGGTTAGACAAAACTATTGGAATTTCCTACATGTAGGAGATCCTCAAAGCTGAAAACAAAGTCAATCATTTTACAGAAGATATACAAAGGGTAAAAACTCTTACCCCAACTAACCCTCACCCTAACCCTAATAAGACCCAAATTTGGAAATTTGTAGAACAGCTCAAGGTTAGACTAAACGATTGCAATTCCCCATATCCAGGAGATCCCCAAAGGTGAAATCAAAGTAAATGATTATACAAAACATATGCAAAAGGTAAAAATTCTTACCCCAAGTAACCCTAACGATAACAAGACCAAAATTTTTGGAAATTCGTAGAAAATCTTAGGGTTAGAATAAACTATTTGAAAATTTCCCAGATGCAGGAAATAACCCAAGCTGAAATCAAAGTCAATCATTATGAAAAACATATGGAAAGGGTAAAAATCTTACCCCAAGTAACCCTTACCCTAACAAGAGGCAAAATTGCATCTCTGAGGAAAAGCTTAGGGCTAGACAAAGCTATTGGAATTCCCCACATGCAGAAGATCCCCAAAGCTAAAATAAAAGGCAATCATTATACAAAACATATGGAAAGGGTAAAAACTCTTACCCAAACTAACCCTAACCCGAAAAACCCCCAAATTTGTAAACTTGTACCAAAGGTTAGGGTTAGACGAAACTATTGGAATTCCCCATATGCAGGACATCCCCAAAGCTGAAATCAAAGTCAATCATTATGCAAAACATATGGCAAGGGTAAAAATCTTACCCCAACTAACACATACCCTAACTAGAGGCAAAATTGAAAATGTGCAGAAAAGCTTAGGTTAGACAAAACTATTGGAATTCCATATTTAGGAGATCCTTAAGCTGAAATTAAAGGCTAACATTAAGCAAAACATACGCAAAGGGTCACAAACATTACCCCAACTAACCCTAGCCCTCACCTTAGCCAAAAACGCAAATCTTTACCAAAGCTTAGGGTTAGACAAAACTATTGGAATTCCCCATATTTAGGAGATCCCCAAAGCTGAAATTAAAGGCTAACATTAAGCAAAACATACGCAACATACGCAAAGGGCACAAACATTACCCCAACTAACCCTAGCCTCACTTCTGCCAAAAACGCAAACCTTTAGAAAAGCTTAGGGTTAGACAAAACTATTGGTATTCCTCATATTTAGGAGATCCCCAAAGCTGAAATTAAAGGCTAACAGTAAGCAAAACATACGCAAAGCGTCACAACACATTACCCAACTAACCCTAGCCCTCACGTCAGCCAAAAAACGCAAATCTTTAGAAAAAGCTTAGGGTTAGACAAAACTATTTGAATTCCATATTTAGGGAGATCCCCAAAGCTGAAATTAAACGCTAACTTTAAGCAAAACATACGCAAAGGGTCACAAACATTACCCCAACTAACCCTAGCCCTCACCTCAGCCAAAAACGCAAATTTTTAGAAAAGCTTAGGGTTGAGAAAAACAATTGGAATTCCCATATTTAGGAGATACCCAAAGCTGAATTAAGGCAATCATTAAGGAAAACATACGCAATGGGTGACAAACATTACCCCAACTAACCCTAACCCTAACATGACCCAAATTTTGTAAAACTTGTAGAAAAGTGTAGGCTTAGACTAAATTATTGGACTTCTCCATATGCAGGAGATCCCAAAGCTGAAATCAAAGTCAATCATTATGCAAAACATATGGAAAGGTAAAAATCTAAACCAAACTAACCTTAACTCTAAAAAGACGAAAAATTTAAAATTTTCAGCGAAAGCTTAGGGTTAGATTAAATTATTGGAATTCTCCATATGCTGGCATCCCAAAAGCTGAAATCAAAGTCAATCATTGTGCAAAAAAATATGGAAAGTGTAAAACATCGTACCCCAACTAACCCTTACCCTAAGACGAGGCAAAAATTGCAAATCTGCAGAAAAGCTTAGGGTTAGACAAGACCTTGGAATTCCCCATATGCTGGAGATCCCCAAAGCTGAAATAAAAGTTAATCATTATCCAAAACATGGAAAAGGGTGAAATTACCCTACCTCAAATAACCCTTTACCCTAACAAGAGGCAAAATTGCAAATGCGAAGGAGAGCTTAGGGCTAGACAAAAACTATTCGAATTCCCCACAAGTAGGAGGTCCCCAAAGCTGAAATCAAAGCCAAATCATTGTAAAAAACATATGGAAAGGGTAAAAACTCTTACCCTAACAAACCCTAATCGTAAAAATACTCAACTTTGCAAATTTGTAGAAAACCTTAGGGTTATCCTAAACTATTGGAATTCCCCATATGCAGGAGATCCCCAAAGCTGAAATCAAAGTCAATCATGATGCAAAACATATGGAAAGGGTAACAATCTTACCCCAACTAACCCTTATCCTAACAAGAGGCAAAATTGCAAATGTGCAGAAAAGCTTAAGGTTAGACGAAATTTTGGAATTCCCCATATGCAGGGGATCCACAAAGCTTAAATCAAATCAATCATTCTACCAAACAAATGCAGCGGGTAAAAACTCTTACCCCAACTAATCCTTACCATAACAAGAGGCAAAATGGCAAATGTTCAGGAAAGCTTAGGTTAGACAAAGCTATTGGAATTCCCCACATGTAGAGATCCCCAAAGCTGAAATAAAGTTAATCATGATACCTAACTTACGCAAAGGGTAAGAACTCTAACCCAACTACCCTAACCCTAATAAGAATCAAATTTGCAAATTGTAGAAAAGCTTAGGGTTAGAGTAAAGTATGTAATTGCCATATGCAGGAGATCACACAGTTGAAATCGAAGTCAATCATTATGGAAAACATATGGAGACTGTAAAACTTTTACCTCAGTACCCTTACCCTAAAAGAGGAAAAATTGCAATCGCAGAAAAAGCTTAGGACTAAACAAAACTATTGGAATTCCCCACATGTAGGAGATCCCAAAGCTGAAATCAAGGTCCTCTTTATAGAAAAAATATGCAAATAGTAAAATCTGTTACTCCAAGTAACCCTAACCCTAAAAAGACCCAATTTGCAAATTTGTAGAGAAGCTTAGCGGTTACAGTAAACTATTGGAATTCCTCATATGTAGGAGATCCCCAATTCTAAAATCAAAGTCAATTATTATGCAAAAATATTGGAAACGTTAAAAAATCTTACCCCAACTAACCCTTACCCTAACAATAGGGAAAATTGCTTATGTGTAGAAAAAGCTTAGGGCTTTGAAAAAAATGTTGGAATTCCCCACATCTAGGAGATCCCCAAAGCTGAAATCAGAGTCAATCATTATTCAAAACATATGCAAAGGGTAAAACACTTACCCCAACTAACCCCAACCCTAACAAGACCCAAAGTTGCAAATTTTTAGAAAAGTTTACGTTAGTCTAAAACTATTGGAATTCCCAGATGCAGGAGATCCCCAATGCTGAAATCAAAGTCAATCATTACACCAAAGCATAAGAAAAGGGTAAAAATTCCCTACCTCAATTAACCCTTACCCTAACAAGAGGCAAAATTGCAAATGTGAAGAAAAGCTTAGTGTTAGACTAAATTTATGGAATTTCCCATATGCAGGACATCCCAAAGCTGAAATCAAAGTCAATCATTATGCAAAAACATTAGGAAGGGTGAAAATCTTACCCCAACTAATGGCTACCCTATCAAGAGGCAAAATGACAAATGTGCAAAAAGCTTAGGGTTAGACAAAACTAGTGGAACTCCCCCATATCCAGGAGATCCGAAAGCTTGAATCAAAGTCAAACATTATGCAAAACATAAGGAAAGGGTAAAATTCCTACCCCAACTAACCGTTACCCTAAAAAGAGGCAAAATTGCAAATGTGAAGAAAAGCTTAGGGCTAGACATAACTATTGGAATTCCCCACCTGTAGGAGATCCCAAAAGCTGAAATCAAAGACAATATTTATGCAAAACATATGGTAAGGGTAAAAATCTAACCCCAACTAACCCTTACGCTAAGAAGAGGCAAAATTGCAAATGTGCAGAGAAGCTTAGGGCTAGACATAACTATTGGAATTCCCCACATGTAGGAGATACCCAAAGCTGAAATAACAGTCAATCATTATACAAAACCTATGCAACGGTAAAAAACTCTTACCCGAACTAACCCTAACACTAACAAGACCCTAATTTGAAATTTTTTAGAAAAGCTTACGGTTAGACTAAAACTATTGGAATTCCCATATGCAGGAGATCCCAAGAGCTGAAATCAAAGTCAATCATTATACCAATACATATTGAAGGTTAAAAACTCTTACCCCAACTAACCCTTACCCTAACAAGAGGCAAAATTTCAAATGTGCAGAAAAGTTTAGCGTTAGACAAAACTATTGGAATTCCCCATATGTAGGAGATCCCCAAAGCTAAAAACACAGTCAATCATTATGCAAAACATATGGAAAGGGTAAAAATCTTACCCCAACTAACCGTTACCCTAAAAAGGGCCAAAATTGCAGATGTGCAGAAAAGCTTAGGGTTACCCTAAACTATTGGAATTCCCGATATGCAGGAGACCCCCAAAAGCTGAGGTCAAAGTCAATCATTTCCAAAATATGGCAAGGAAAAAAAAATTACCCAACTAACCCTTACCCTAACAAGAGTAATATTGCACATATGCGAAAAGCTTAGGGCTTGACAAAACTATTGGAATTCCCCACATGTAGGAGATCACCAAAGCTGAAATTAAAGTTCATCATTATCCAAAACATATGGCAAGGGAAAAAATATTAACCAATTTAACCCTAACCCTAACAAGAGGCAATATTGCAAATGTGCGGGAAAAGATTAGGCTAGACAAAACTGTTGAATTCCCTACATGTAAGAGATCCCAAAGCTGAAATCAAGTCAATCATTATAGAAAAACATATGGAAAGGGTAAAACCCCTTACCCCAAATAACCCTAACTCTAACAAGACCAAAATTGTCAAATTCTGAGAAAATTTTAGGGTTAGGTTAAACTATTGAAATTCCCATATGCAAGAGATCCGAAAAGCTGAAATCAAAGTCAATCATTACGCAAAACATATGGAAAGGGTAAACATCCTACCCCAACTAACCCTTATCCCAACAAGAGGCAATATTGCAAATGTGTGGAAAAGATTAGGGCTAGACAAAACTGTTGGAAATTCTCCATATGCAGGAGATCCCAAAGCTTACATCAATATGCAGGATATCCCCAAAAGCTGAAATGAAAATGTCAATCATTATGCAAAACATATGGAAGGGTAAAAATCTTACCCCAACTAACCCTTACCCTAACAAGAGGTAAAATTGCAATCTGAAGAAAAGCTTAGGGTTAGACAAAACTATTGGAATCTCCACATGTAGGAGATCAGTAAAGCTGAAATAAAAGTCAATCATTATATAGAACATACGCAAAGGATAAAAACTACGACTCCAAACTAACCCTAACCCTAACCCTAACATGACCCAAATTGTAAACTTGTAGAAAAGCTTAGGCTTAGACTAAATTATTAGAATTCCCTATATGCAGGAGATCCCCAAAGCTGAAATCAAAGTCAATCATTATGCAAAACATATGGAAAGGTTAAAAATCTTACCCCAACTAACCTTAACTCTAAAAAGACGAAAAATTTAAAATTTTCAGCAAAGCTTAGGGTTAGACTAAATTATTTGAATTCCCCATATGCAGGGCATACCAAAAGGTGAAATCAAAGTCAATCATTATACAAAACATATGGAAAGGGTAAACATCGTTCACCAACTAAACCTTACCCTAAGACGAGGCAAAATTGCAAATCTGCAGAAAAGCTTAGGGTTAGACAAGACCTTTGGAATTCTTCATATGCAGGAGATCCGCAAAGCTGAAATAAAAGTTAATCATTATCCAAATCAACTGACCCTAACCCTAACAGGACCCAAATTTGCAAATTTGTAGAAAAGGTTAGGGTTAGAGTAAACTATTGGAATTCCCCATATGCAAGAGATCCCCAAAGCTGAAATCAAAGTCAATCATTATACAACACATATGGAAAGGGTAAGAATCGTTCCCCAACTAACCCTTACCCTACCAAGAGGCAAAATTGCAAATGTGCAGAAAAGCTTAGGGTAGACAAAACTATTTGAATTCCCCACCACGTAGGAGATTCCCAAAGCTGAAATCAAAGTCAATCACTCTACCAAACATGCAAAGTGTACAAATCTTACCCCAGCTAACCCTTACCCTAACAAGAGACAAAATTGCAAATGTGCAGAAAAGCTTAGGGTAAGACGAAACTATTGGAATTCCCCACATGTAGGAGATCCCCAAAGCTGAAATAAAAGTCAATCATTATGAAAACATATGGAAAGGGTAAAATTACTACCCCAACTAAACCCTTACCCTAATAAGAGGCAATATTGCAAATGTGCGGAAAAGCTTAGGGCTAGAAAAAAACTATAGGAATTCCCCACATGTAGGAGATCCCCAACGCTGAAATCAAAGTTAATGATTATACAAAACATATGGAAAGGGTAAAAACTCTTACCCCAACTAACCCTAACCCTAAGAAGACCCAAATTTTCAAAATTTTTGAAAAGCTTAGGTTTAGACTAAAGTATTGGAAATACCCATATGCAGGAGATCTCCAAAGCTGAAATCAAAGTCAATCATAATGCAAAACTTATGGCAAGGGTAAAAATCTTACCCCAACTAACCCTAACCCTAAAAAACTCAAATTTTGAAAATTTGTAGAAAAGCTTAGGGTTAGATTAAAGGTTAGGGTTAGGGTTAGGTTTAGGGTTAGGGTTTAGGGTTAGGGTTTAGGTTAGGGTTAGGGTTAGGGTTAGGTTAAGGGTTAGGTTTAGGGTTAGCAGGAGTTTCCCAAAGGTGAAAAGAAAGTAAATCATTATGCAAAAACATACGGAAAGGGTAAAAATCTTACCCAAACTAACCCTTACCCTCAATAGAGGCAAAATGGCTTATGTGTAGAAAAGCTTAGGGTAGACAAAACTATGGGAATTCCCATATGCAGGAGATCCTCAAAGCTGAAATGAAAGTCACTCATTATGTAAAACATATGGGAAGGGTAAAAATCTTACCCCAACGAACCCTTACCCTAACAAGGGGCAATATTGAAAATGTGCGGAAAAGCTTAAGGCGAGACAAAGCTATTGCAATTCCCCACATGTAGGAGATTGCCAAGGCTAAAATCAAAGTCAATCATTGTACAAAACGTATGGAAAGGGGTGAAAAGTGTTACCCCAACTAACCCTAAACCTAAAAATACTCAAATATTAAAATTTGAAGAAAACCTTAGGGCTAGACAAAGCTATCCTAGGAAGAGGCTATATTCCAAATGTGCAGATAAGCTTAGGGTTAGACAATACTATTGGATTTCCCCACATGTAGGAGATCCCAAAGCTGAAATCAAAGTCAATCATTATGCAAAACATATGGAAAGGGTAAAAATCGTTCCCAACTAACCCTTACCCTAACAAGACGCAAAACTGCAAATGTGCAGAAAAGCTTAGGGGTAGACAAAAGTATTTGAATTCCCCACATGTAGGAGATCCCCAAAGCTGAAATCAAAATTAATCACTCTACCAAACATATGCAAATTGTACAAATCTTCCCCCAACTAACCCTTACCCTAACAAGAGACAAAATTGCAAACGTGCAGAAAAGCTTAGGGTTAGACGAAACTATTGGAATTCCCCACATGTAGGAGATCCCCTTAGCTGAAATAAAAGTCAATCATTACACAAAATATATGCAAAGGGTAAAAACTCTTATCTCAACTAACCGTAACCTTAACAAGACCCAAATTTGAAAATTTTTAGAAAAGCTTAGGACTAGAGTATACTATTCGAATTCCCCATATGCAGGAGATCCCGAAAGTTGAAATCAAAGTCAATCATTATGCAAAACATATGGAAAGAGTAAAAATCTTACCCCAACTAACCCTTAACCTAACACGAGGCAAAATTACAAATGTGCAGAAAAGCTTAGGGTTAGATAAAACTATTGGAATTCCCCACATGTAGGAGATCCCCTAAGCTAAAATCAAAGTCAATCATTATACAAAACATATGCGAAGGGTAAAAACTCTTACCCCAACTAACACTTACCAAAAGAAAAGCTTAGGGTTACAGTAAACTATTGGAATTCCCCATATCCAGGAAATCCTCAAAGCTGAAATCAAAGTCAATCATTATGCAAAACATATGCAAAGGGGAAAAATCTTACAACAACTAAGCCTTACCCTAACAAGAGGCAATATTGCAAATGTGCGGAAAACCTTAGCGCTAGACAAAACTATAGAAATTCCCCACTTCTAGGAGATCCCCAAAGCTGAAATCAAAGTCAATCATTATACAAAACATATGCAAAAGGTAAAATCTCTTACCCCAACTAAACCTAAGGCTAACAAGACCCAAATTTGCAAATTTGTAGAAAAGGTTAGGGTTAGACAAAACTATTGGAATTCGCCATATGCAGGAGATCCCCAATGCTGAAATCAAAGTCAATCATTATGCAAAACATATGCAAAGGGAAAAATCTTACCACAACTAAGCCTTACCCTAACAAGAGGCAATATTGCAAATGTGCGGAAAACCTTAGCGCTAGACAAAACTATAGAAATTCCCCACTTCTAGGAGATCCCAAAGCTGAAATCAAAGTCAATCATTATACAAAACATATGCAAAAGGTAAAATCTCTTACCCCAACTAAACCTAAGGCTAACAAGACCCAAATTTGCAAATTTGTAGAAAAGGTTAGGGTTAGACAAAACTATTGGAATTCGCCATATGCAGGAGATCCTCAATGCTGAAATCAAAGTCAATCATTATGCAAAACATATGGAAAGGGTAAAATTCCTACCCCAACTAACCCTTACCCTAAAAAGAGGCAAAATTGCAAATGTGAAGAAAAGCTAAGGGCTAGATAAAACTATTAAAATCCCCACATGTAGGAGATCCCCGAAGCTGAAATGAAAGTCAATCATTATACAAAACATATGGAAAGGGTAAAATCTCTTACCCCAACTAATCCTAACCCTAAGAAGATCCAAATTTGCAAATTTGTAGAAAACCTTAGGGTTAGAGTAAACTATTGGAATTCCCCATATGCAGGAAATCCCCAAAGCTGAAATCAAAGTTATTCAGTATGCAAAACATATGGAAGGGTAAACATCTTACCCCAACTAACCCGTTACCCTAATAAGAGGCAATATTGCAAATGTGCGGAAAAGCTTAGGGCTAGAAAAAACTATTGGAATTCCCCACATGTAGGAGATCCCCAAAGCTGAAATCAAAGTCAATCATTATACCAAACATAAGCAAAGGGTAAAATCTGTTACTCCAAGTAACCCTAACCCTAACAAGGATCAACTTTTCAAATTTGTAGAAAAGCTTAGTGTTAGACTAGAGTATGGTAATTGCCCATATGCAGGAGTGCCCCAAAGCAGAAATCGAAGTCAATCATTATGCAAATTATATGGTAAGGGTAAAAATCTTATCCCAACTAACCCTTACCGTAACAAGAGTCAAAATTGCAAATTTGCGGAAAAGCTTAGGGTTAGACAAACCTATTGGAATTCCCCATATGTAGGAGATCCCCAAAGCTGAAATCAAAGTCAATCATTATAGAAAACATATGGACAGGGTAAAAACTCTTACCCAAACTAACCCTAACCATAACAAGACCCAAATTTGAAAATTTGTAGAAAAGGTTAGGGGTAGAGTAAACTATTCTGATTCCCCATATGCAGGAGATCCCCAAAGTTGAAATCAAAGTCAATCATTAAGGAAAACATATGGCAAGGGTAAAAAATCTTACCACAACTAACCCTTACCCTAACAAGAGGCAATATTGCAAATGTGCGGAAAAGCTTAGGGATAGACAAAACTATTGGAATTCCCCACATATAGGAGATCCCGAAAGTTGAAATGAAAGTCAATCATTAAGCAAAACATATGGCAAGGGTAAAAATCTTACCACAACTAACCCTTACTCTAACAAAAGGCAATATTGCAAATGTGCGGAAAAGCTGAGGGATAGACAAAACCATTCAAATTCCCCACATCTAGGAGATCCCGAAAGCTGAAATCAAAGTCAATCATTATAGAAAACATATGGAAAGGGTAAAAACTCTTACCCCAACTAACCGTAACTCTAACAAGAGCAAAATTTTCAAATTCTTAGAAAAGCTTAGGATTAGGCTAAACTATTGAAATTCCCCATTTGCAGGACACAGCCAAAGCTGAAATCAAAGGCAATCATTATGCAAAACATATGGCAAGGGTGAAAATCTTACCGAAACTCACCCTTATGCTAACAAATGGGAAAATTGCAAATGTGAAGAGAAGCTTAGGGTTAGAGGAAATTATTGGAATTCCCCATATGCAGGAGATCCCCCAAGCTGAAAACAAAGTCAATCATTATGGAAAACATATGGACAGGGTACAAGTCTTACCCGAACTACGCCTTACCCTAACAAGAGGCAAAATTGCCAATGTGCAGAAAAGCTTAGGGCTAGGCAAAACTATTGGAATTCCCTACATGTAGGAGATCCCCAAAGCTGAAAACAATGTCAATCATTATACCACACATATGCAAAGAGTAAAAAATCTTACCCCAACTAACCCTAACTCTTACAAGACCAAAATTGTCAAATTCTTAGAAAAGCTTAGGTTTAGGCTAAACTGTTGGAATTCCCATTATGCAGGAGATACCCAAAGCTGAAATCAAAGTGTATCATTATGCAAAACATATGGAAAGGGTAAAAATGTTACCCCAACTAACCCTGACCCTAACAAGAGGGAACACGAGGAGCCGCAAGCTCCAAAATTTTTGCACGGCATCTGGCGGCACATCAAAGAATGTGGAACGTAATGGTAAATTCCTGAGATACCTTTGCCTGATCAGCTGAACTGAAGGTGTTAAAGAACCACAGTATTCTAAGCAACACGTCAATCAAAATAGCACTCTGAACTTTCACCAGTTTTGAGAAAAGGTACCACGCGGCGAAGCTTAATTAAAAAACATGTAGCATGATATAAACTTGTAACTCGGCGCTGTTTCAACCGGAAATTGTCAGTTCACATCTTCCATTTTAAAGGCAAGCCTGTTGTATAAACATGCCGTCGTTAAAGACAAAGTGTCACAACACTAAGATCGTTGAGGAAACATGCTCAGAAGACAGGACAGAATTTCCAGGAGAGCGAAATTCATTTTTTTAAACAAGGTGAAACCGAGCATGTGCGTTTGCCTGTGCCCAGGAAAGTACCACAGTCTGATGAAGCCGCCTACAAGGAGTTTTTAAATGGAGTTGCAGAACTTATAAACTCCTTCGTAAAACCAGATGTAAAGAGCAAGTGGGTTAAAATCGATCTCATCATGTTACCCATCGCAAATTTTCAACATCTTCTTTTTGATTTGGGACTGACGAAGCCATTTTCGGTAAGAGAGGCACGCCATCCACCACTGCTGAAACAGGAATCTTCAATTGCCGTGATATACAACGTTTTTGATACCTCCATCCTCTCAAATTTGTTTGCAACGATATCAGTGCGGCTAAAATGGACAGCGTATTTCAGAAACAGCGAGGAGGTACGCCCCCCAAATACAGTTGGAAACCTTTCTGCGAGGGAGAAGGTTGCTTTAGCCCGGCAACGCGCTGGCACTCGTTGGGGAGCGGAAAGATCTTCAAATGAAAAGCCCACATCAAGACGCGCTTTGAAATGCGAAAAAGGAGAATGGCCCCGTACGCGCGAATTCCAGCTACAGTGGTGGCCGCAAGTCTTTTCCCATACAAACTGTGGACATCTTCGGCTAAGGTTTTTTGTGGAACACGTGGCACTTGCAAATTAAAAATAACGCCTTTCAAACATTACTGGTTGTGATTACTCTAACAACGGCCTGACAAAAACAAAATTCTTCGGGGAATCCGGAGATTTTGCCGGGAATCGGGAGACTCGGGAATATTTCCTTGAAGTATGACATAGTTTCGGCACATTGCAAAGAAAAAACTGAAGTGAAGTTTGACATTTTGACAAGAAAGTGATAAAAAATATCGGGACGCTCTTTAAAATTTCCGAGACGACTCAAACGGTTACATCATGAGTGTTGCTCAAACAACATTGTTAGAGTTTTCACCCCCCGTCAACATTGCAGAAATGTTTCAGAAATGACTCGCGTACAGAGAACATGACAGTTTTTGTTTCGTCTCTCTATTTTCAATCAGTAAAACCACCGCAAAAAACAATTATCGAATACACCCGAAAACGCAAACTGAATAACATAGAGGGTGTAAGTTGCGAAAAGAATCCCTTTGAGCACCTGCTTGTCCAAAAGGGATAACTTCATGTGCTTTAATTCCAAAAAGTAGGGGAACTGGAACACGTTCAGTTAGTAATACGCCGTAAACAATGTTCATTCTTGTTTTATAATTTCATTTATACGGATGGCTTTGTGCATCTGAAACTCTCAATTTATAATATGTCGTAGAACTAATTAGAAAACTTACACGTACATCGGTTTTATATCACAAAACTACATTAGGAGGCTATCATCTTGAATAAAATTTGAAAGAAAAAAAAAACTACAGCATAACGACAAATTAATGTTCTTGTTGCTTCGCTTGGAAAAAACTGAACTATAAAGCCAATTTTCTGTTGAGTGTCCATCATCCGACAAATACCAGACGGAACACTGCTAGTAATCGACTGAATTAATTTTCTGCGTCTGTGACAGCTCGAAAAAGTTGCTTTCCGGGTTAAGGGTTCCTCATTGACCATTGTCACTCTGTTAAAGACTCTTTCAGTATTTCAATAGAGGGTCGACTCTCTGGAGGCTGGGTTAGAGCATTTCTCACAATTGGAGGTAAATCAAACTTCAAAAGCCCATACACTGACTTAATCAAAAAAACAAAGGGCGAAAATATCAGTTCTAGCAGATGGTTTGCTTGTGCCGTCGATTAACTCTGGTGCTATGTAGCTGTTCTTATATTGCTCTCGCACATTCACTGCCAATACACTTTTTCCGAAGTCGATGATTACAGGTTTCGGGCGACTACTGCCATTTGTCTCA